>CM051689.1:30886609-30929109 GCA_028022725.1 Lycodopsis pacificus | reverse complement strand
TGTGAGTAGGTCTATACTGTCTTTCTTAGCCCTTACCGTTAAAAAAAAATGTTATTTTGAATAAACTGATCCATCATATTTTTTACTGAATCAACTTTCTTAAATGAATATAACTTCTACTGGAGTAGAATTGGGGCGGGAGACCACATTGTTACATCCTCACAAGCTGTGGTGGAAACTGCACCTGTGGTTTGACCTGAATCAGAAATGTGCACGCTGATGTTCTTCATCGCCATTTTCTCAGTACAGCACGTCATCATTCTGCTAGGTGCCTCTGAATCTCCTGCGTGTGGTTCGCTGCTGCAAACTTTCTACATTTGCAAAATCAAAGACATCCAAACTTTCTGTGATCTAAGTTACACAAATATTTGGGCCACTTGGAAGCAGCCTTCTTCAGTGAGCGGTGAGGTTTACGTTACCTCTGCAGGTATCCTGATCTGGATGTTTTCACAGCTGTGTCGACCAGTCCCTCTCTGCCGGCCATACAGTGGAAGAAAAACTCCTGAACACGACGACATCACACACGGAAAAGGAGAGAAAATGAGTCGCATGGAAACAAGATTCACAGCATCGAGGAATCGTTCATTTTCACTTTTTAATTCACTAAGTGAGCCCAGTGTGAGCAAGAGTCATAAGAGTATACGTCGCTACAGGCACCACCATTTACAAATCTCCTTGGCAAAGCAGGTTAGCCAGAAAGGTGTGGTGTGCCTCTCACCTAGGGTTGTCACGATACCAGAATTATGACTTGGATACGATACCTGCCATAAGTATCACGATACCGATACTTACGATACAATACCACAAATACGATACTGGTATATTTATCTATAATAGTAATAAATAAAACATCTGTACGGTTCCCTTTTTTACCAGCTTGTTCCTGCCCAGCTTTTTGAACACTTAATAAATGGCATTAATATTAATGTTTAACCTCTTCGTCTCTGTGTTGCTGCTGACTCTGCTGCCATCTGTCTGACTGTCTGTGGGAGTGGGGGGTAAACAATGCTTCATTTACTGCATCGTGAGTTTGATATTTTCACTTCATATTTTATCTTAATTCATGGAATAATTATTTTTCCTTAACTAAAAATAAAAATAATGAGCTCAAGTCCACCCTCAGGCTCCACCAGCATGGAGCCATTTTGCATCAATTGTGTTTCATTTATTGCACGTTTGTGTGCATTGTGACCTCATGATTATATCGGCTTGTTGTCAAACTAGGCTAAGGCTACTCGTGTTAGCTGTATATATGTGAGCTTGGGGGTGTTCATGTTTATAATCACATTTGCTTACCCGTCGTTCTTTGAACTCTTTGAAAAGTTCGGGTGTCTGTCTGAAAGGTGCTTTGCCGTGTTAGACGTGTTGCCTCACTTGGTCTGTGTGGCTTTGAAACACGTTTTGCAGACGGGTCTCTGAAGGTCAGTGGGGACCGTACACGGACCCCACTTCCGTTTTTGGTTTGAAACGAAAAACGAGAATATCATGGTGTTTCCGTATTGTCGTTTTTTCGACTGAACGGTAAACCAGACTATCAAAACGTACACGGACCTTGATGCATGTCTCCCCTGTGATCACTCTCTGTGAGTGCGCTGCCTGTTGCTGTGTGAGCGCTGGGTAGCCCCGCCCCCTTGCAGTCAATGAGTGCAGGCAGCATGACAGGGAGCGGAGCAGCGAGTGCGCTCTGATCGCGCCGATTTTAATGAAGTATCGATACTAAAAATATGCAAAATCGTATCGTTTTTAACGTACAGGTACCGCGGTACCTTTTTAGTATCGATACACCGTGCAACATTACTCTCACCTACTCTGTAGCTCTCTCACAGCCCAACAGCTAACAAGCTAGCTAGCCCTACAACGTCTACCTGCATCAAAACAGGAAGGCCGTGGATAAGTAGTAAAGCCCGCCTCTTGCTGGATTTGATTGGCAGCCCGGCCATGCGCAACATCGACGAGCAGTGCGACTCCATGCCCAACGCTTGGCGCGTTTCTAGTGACACGACTCGGTGTGATCATGGCCTATGGGGTCAGATCAGTCTCAATAATCACAAATGCACACACAAAGGTTCACAAATGCGTACAGAACAATTCACAAATATATTCGATTTCCAAATGCACGCAGAACGATTCACAAATACATTCCAATGCACAAATAAATAAATTACGATTTATATAAATGTAAAAAGAAATCACAAATATATTTCTGCATTTGTAAGTATTTCTGTGTGGATTTTTTACATTTGTTTGTGGATTTGTATGCATTTCTTTGTGGATCGCACTGCATTTCTTTACAGATCTCTCCTTGGATTATTGAGACTCCCCTGACGTGGCTCGATTTACAAATGCGTTTTTTCAACATTCTCTTTTTCAACCAATCACATGAGCGCAGCTCCCCCCTCCCCTCCCCACGAGGATGCCAGCGTTAGTTACGCAATTTGCGGAAGCGACAGGGGAAGCTCAAAGGCACTTCGTAAAAAAAAGTTGGATACAAATTGTATATATATATATATATATACATACATATAAATATATTCTTGTAGATACATACCTATATATACATACTTATATATGTATGTATATCCAAATCAATAGGTTATATGGGTTGCTATCATTCTAAACAGTACAATGCATATTATCCATGTTTACAATTTGAATTTCTTCAGTCTGCATGAAAGTGTGTATCGTTGCCATGGCAACAAGTACCAATTGATGTTAGCCTATATTAGCTTGCTAATGAAAACGAGTAGCCATACTATTACAATTCGGCCTTTTTTTACTAAACTAATTACAACTACCAACAGTCATACCTTCAAGGACCTTAATATATTGTCACATAATGTGAAATAACAACAAATAAAGGCTAAACTACCGCGGACCCGCACCAAAACGGTGGCGCTTGCAACAGGAAGTGCCTTTGAGCTTCCCCTGTCGCTTCCGCAAATTGCGTAACTCTAACGCTGGCAGCCTCGTGGGGAGGGGAGGGGGGAGCTGCGCTCATGTGATTGGTTGAAAAAGAGAACGTTGAAAAAAACGCATATTTGTGGATCTAGCCACGTCAGGGGAGTCTCATAAATCCGTGGAGAGATCTGTAAAGAAATGCAGTGCGATCCACAAAGAAATGCATACAAATCCACAAACAAATGTAAAAAATCCACACAGAAATACTTACAAATGCAGAAATATATTTGTGATTTCTTTTTACATTTATATAAATCGTAATTTATTTATTTGTGCATCGTTCTGCGTGCATTTGTAAATCGAATATATTTGTGAATTGTTGTGTGCGCATTTGTGAATCTTTCTGTGTGCATTTGTGATTATTGAGACTGATCTGACCCCATAATGGCCTAACAACAAAATCTGTTCAAAAGGAGGAGATCTTATCCAATTGGGTGTCCGTGCCCCAATGTGTGTCAATTTAGGGGTCTTGTTGACGTGGAAAGAGGCTGAGAAGCACTGCCCCACACAACACAAACACAGCTCTCCTCGTGTACCTGTGGTTTGATGCCCGTGAGGAACCTTCCAGAAATGAAGCCCCCAGCACTGGGGGCGGGGTCATATGGCTGGAAGCACGGCAAGGACTTCCCAGAAGGCATTAGTGGAGGCCTGCGACCCTCCAACTCGATCTGGCCCAGTAGACATGAAATCTGAAACACACACACACACACACACACACACACACACACACACACACACACACACACACACACACACACACACACACACACACACACACACACGGTAAGGGTATTTTTGGTTTAATAGCCTTCGGTTCATCAGGGTTTATTGAAGTGTGGGGGAGGTACCTGCATGGTGTTTACAGTCGATCCTTTGGCTCCTGACTGGACCATCAGTTGGAGGTTGTTGTCTGGGAAAGACGTGTGGAGTCCGCCGGGCATGCACACCTACAAACACATCAACAAAGCAGTCAAAACAAGAACCCGGAAAGAAACGAACAACATCAATCTGGTGGCTGAGGCGATGCAGCAACATCAGACGCTGCCTCTGCACCACCTGAGAGGCATTGTTTACCTTAACGTACCAGCTACTACTTAAAAATGTGCACCATGAAACAGGTCTATGGACCTCATGCTCACCACCCCTGCAAGACAGTAGATCTAGGGGAACCGCTGGACTGATGTAATGAATGGATTAAAAAGGGGACATGTATGTTTGATGGCTAGGTAGACATTCTGTATGATACTTTTCATAAATGTAGCTGGTCTCCAGAGACTCAACAGCTATCTGACTGATAGTTAAAACGTAAACCAGCACAAAAATGACAATTACCTAAATAAACCATCATGGTCTGAAAATACACATTACAGACTTAACACCAATACAAATAAATCACATTTGCATTTCGGAACATAAAACAGCAAAAGCAACACAATACTCAGTCCAGCACTGCATGATGGGAAATGTGGGCCGTCGCTACACACATGCTGGCTACAACGGTGCTGTAGCAACAAGCGCATGCAGTGATTTCAGTGATGTAGGGAATTTGAGCGTAGAACTGTCTGTTATTTAGTAATAATAAAAGTGTTTCATATTTCATAATTAATAATTCATATTTAGGCATAATCATAAGGGTTTGTGAAATGCATAATTAAGATAAGCATAAAGTGTTGTAAGATTAGTAGCTAAAAGTTAAATTAAAAACATAAAGCTCGTGTCCAAGTTACCGAAGCTTAGCTTTATATTGAAGGGAGATTTGTTTTAAACAGGAAGTGGGTGGTTTATTTTGAAAGTCTTTTTTCTTACTCTGGGGGACGCCAACTGGTTGTGGGTCTCTCTGTTCTGGCTCTCAGCCAAGAAGGCTGAGATTCAGCCCCCCACAAATTTGGAAACCACGAGAAGGGACACGCTCGCCTGGCTCGAGCGGCGTGGGCTGCTGGCGGCGTTGGTCAATCACTTATCCCGGGCCCAACCATCGGTACATACAGAACCGTTTCATGAACCTGTAAGTTAGCTTCAAGACATTTAGGGGAGGAGTGTTTGACTGGCGGTGCTAGCAGTTAGCGTTGCTGGCTGCGGTGAGGAGCGGACCCTGAGGAGATTACATTGAGGTGAGCTGCGATTTTACAGTGAAGTATTATTATTTGCATGGTACACTTAACAGACCGGTCTAGAGAATACAAAGGATCCAGAGAAGATAAGAAATGAATGAAACAGACAGCGCTGTAAGAATATTCATCACATTGGTATCAAGAACCGTTATCTGCTAGGCAGACTGGCTTTGCTTATTTTGAGAGTCCCTCTGGCTCAGAGTGAGCATTTGCTGGGTCTTGCTGATAACGAGTTTAAAAGCAGTTTTTGTTGCTTGGCGGACTGGACACTTTCGGCTGATTTGGGCTTAAGACGGCAGTCTTTCGTTACTGGATTGGGGCTTGTTGTTTGGGCTTTGTGATAGAAACTGTTTAGAAGTAGCTAAGGCTAGCGGGAGTTAGCTTATGAGATAGCGTATCACATGTGGTGATAAATCGATCTACAGGGCTCTCCCGTGTGCTTTTGCCGTGAATTAAATTAGCGATCGTGTGGGTGATACGAAGGAATAAGTAGAATAATGAGCGTTGAGTGGAACTTGGCGGACTGATGCGAGTATTTGCTCAACTGCTAGAAGTGGGTAACTCGTAGAAAGGCATTTACGATGAGCGTTGGGTCTCGGGAAGCTAAATAGCCGTTAAACCAGAGGATTTAAGGTTAAATAAAACCGGACAATAAGTCCATTAATACGTGTGACTGGTCTGTGTTTTAACAGAGTGGAAATGCGTTTAAAGGGTGATTAAACATTGCATGAGCTGTCGCTGCGTGTGTGACGCTAGCGTTAGCTACGACGTAGCTCCGGGCTTTGCGGTACTGTATTTGTAAATAAAACTGCTTATAAAAGAAAATAACCGGTGGAGTGTGAGAGGAGACAGAAGGCGTATGAGTGGAATTAAAGTGTGGGATTTTGGTGAAACGTGTGTGTGTATACGTCACAAAATAAGCTCCGTTTTTGCCGTTAGCACAGCTGTAAGCCTATCCGTTAACCAAAACATCCGGTTGTAGAGACGTAACTTCCTGTCGGCAAAAGTTGTACAAAGGAGAAAAAATCCAGGAGAGCAACTAGCGGCGAGGAGGTGTAACTCCTAGTGTTTAGAACCAGTGATTTATAGAGACACATTCATTGTCTATGAGCTTACAGCCTGACTTTAGTTTTAATTAAGCATTATAACTTTAGTTGTTGACTTTGGTTTTAATTCAGCATTCTAACAAACAATGGTTTCAGTTGTGCTTCTTCAATTCTTGAACTTAATTGAGATTTATTAATGTGCAGAGTGGATTGTAATTGTAGTTCAACAGTTTGACTTGCAGTGGTATTTCTGATTGAATAATTGTGAATACAGTTATCGATGTTTGAATTTGATTTATGAATTTCGATTTTAAAACTTTTGAGTTCTGATTTGAATTTTGACTGTGATTTTGATTTAGATGTTGAGTTTGATTTAAGAGTTCTAACTTCAATTTTGGTTCAAGATCTCCTCACATATCCTGTATTGACTAATTTTGGTACAATTGTGTATTTTACACAAGAATCAATTTTGATGCGAACAGCGCTAAAATAGATGAGAGCGTTGATCTCTCATACACTACAGACGTATGCTAACATTTACGGCCGAACTTTGGGCAGGTTTGTGTTTGTTTTAGTCAAGGTGGTCTAGTGAATTCAGATCTGGAAGGCGCAGTGGATCCCAGTTTGAACTCAAAGGCCGCCCACGATACAGCACAGAGGGTAAGTTGACTTCATGAGATGACAATCGTGTACATTTAACACACACATTAGAAACTAGATAAACATCACGCACACCCACATAACATATGAGATTGAAGGATTTAGGAAATTACAGAAAGTCACGTTAACTATTATGGTAAAGTGTTTAGAATGTCACATGCAGGCTGATTCACTTCACGGCGCAGCACATTCAGAGCATTAATTGGACAAAATATACTGCTGCTGTCTCTGTTTCTCTGTTCCCCCACGATCTGAGTTGTCAAGGGGGGAGATTCCATACTCGGACTCACTTCACTGGCTACAGGAACAACGCGGTTCCTGGTAATTTGTACAAGGGGATTCAATTATTACGAAATGATATATGGATGCACATAGTTGATTGCAACGTGATCTCTTATAGCAGAGATAACGTGGCAAAGGGGGGAAATGGTAATACAATTTTTTTGTAGATCCACATTTAGAACAGTTTTCAGTATAGGTGCTACTCACAATTTTTGAGATTCAATAACTTCATGATAAACCACAACTTTTGAATTTAAATACAGCAAAATCCAAGTCTTTTAACTCAGTGATAGGTTCTAGTCTAGACTTGTTAACTCTAGAAATTGAGGAATATACAAGAGCTCTAACTAACATGAGCCGAGTTTGTTTTCTCAGGTGACAAACGCAGAAGCAGCAGCTGACGAAAGGAAGCAGGCTCCTGTCGTGTCACCAGGCAGTCTGGTGTGGATCGAAGTCCACAAACGCAAGTGAAGTGAACCAAGGTGGACAGGTCCATGGGAGGTAGTATTGGCAACCTCACATGCAGTAAAGGTAAAAGGTAAACCAGGAGCTACTTGACACCACCTCACTCACTGTGCAGCAGCGAAGGTAACTAGTAAGACACTAGCAGAGACAGGATAGAATATCAAACAGGAAAAATTTGAAGCTAAAGATATCCCAAAGGGGGGGCTAGACAGTACTGACAAAGATGTTTCCCCCACAGTTTAAGCGAGGGCTTCCATTAGGGGACTCTAGGTTCAGCCAGTTATGGAAGTCTGTAATTATTTTCTTCCTGATTTCAGTAGTTTCCCTCTTAGTATGGGGAATTAAACACAGACAGGAACCAGAACATGTGCATGACTACATCAAGATTCGAAATTTAGCCTCAGTAACTAAACAAACTGATCCCAGACCACGTAGAGAGGCTTCTCTGACGACACTCACCTATGAAAATGTAACTCTCACTCTTACGTTCAAAGAAGGTACAACATCAACGGTCCAGTTCGACTTCTGTGAAGTAGTTTCCTGTCCCAAGTATGAATACACTTACGGTTGGATGACTAAAACCTTGTGCATCATAACTGACCAATGTGGGCCCGCCACAAATAGGTATGGTAAGCTGGTATCATATTATAACTGTGATTGTGAAGATTGGGGATGGGCAACGTTGAACACAGGAGGTGAGGGGTTAGGAAAAGACCCCAACCCAGGACTTAGAGACCGGCTGAAGATGTTAAATGCCCCAGCTTCTTATCATATGTGTAGAAAGGGGTTGGGTAGGTGTAATCCTTTAAGACTGACCTTAACAGACCCAAAATTGACTGATTGAGGACTTTACGTAGTACAGGGTAAGGCAACTACTGATAGTCCCGCCCCACAAGGGCTCATTAGGATTGATGTTAAGCCTGCAGAAAAGATCAGGGACGATCAGGTTCGACATACGACTGACTCAGGGAATGAGATACCGGGGGTGGAAACAGGAATGGCAGATGGAAACTTATGGCTTAGGTGGGTACAATATACGGCTTCAAGTCAGAAGAGTACAGATTGTATTGTGTGTACAGAACCTAAACCCCTAGCAACACCAGTTCCTTCCAGATTTAGACCCTTAAGCCCTGAATTTAGTTGTATTTTAACTCTGTTCACTGAGGAAGCTTTGCCTCTTCAGCACACTTGTCAGGGGCTGCACTGGGATTACCCACTTGTAGAATATAATGCCCCACCCCTGTTCAAGGTTTCAGAGGGTCCATTTGATTGTATAGTCTCAGACACAGCTAAGGGGCCCGATGTAGGTAGCATTGTAGAAGCAAATTGTAGCAACACTCACAATGCTAATGACTATCTATATAACAGCGTGTTAAGACAGACAACACCCAGAGCTGATTTATGGTGGTGGTGTGGAGGAAGAATCATATTTCCAATCCTGCCTAGGGATTGGACAGGTAGATGCGCATTAGTGCAACTTATCTTGCCATTCTATATCTTGCCTGTCAATGACGCAACTTATAAGGAACTCATTTCTCCACACACACATGCTAACAGAAGAACCAAAAGAGGTGCTGACAGCCCAAAGGGAGCTTTTGATGACCAAGTGTACATAGATGGCATAGGAGTCCCAAGGGGGGTGCCAAATGAATTCAAAGCGAGAAATCAAGTGGTTGCCGGTTTTGAATCAATATTTTTCTGGAGGTTAACTATTAGTAAAACTGTCGATTGGATCAACTACATTTACTATAACCAACAGCGTTTTGTAAACTTCACCAGGGACGCCATATCAGGACTGCATGCACAACTGGCGAAGACTAGTTTAATGGCTTTGCAGAACAGAATAGCATTAGATATGATATTGGCTGAGAAAGGTGGCGTTTGCCAGATGTTTGGGACTGCGTGCTGTACATTCATTCCAAATAACACAGCTCCTGATGGTTCGGTGTCCATGGCGATGGCAGGATTGACAGCACTCCGCCAAGACTTAGCAGAGAACTCTGGTGTCACCAATTCATTCACCGACTGGTTGGAAAGGGTTTATTGCTTCAACGATGAGCCAGACGCGAATCCAGGGCAACCAGTTATGTGTCGAGGATGGGGAAGAATTGGAGCTTCTGATGGCCACAGTCTAGATGAGGCCACCAGTGGTGCCACAGAGGGACTTCACAAGCAGTTCCTGACCATCCTCTCGGAGATCCTGAAGGACCTAATAAGGCCCAGATGGACTTCGAATACATCCGGTGAGATATTGGAAATTTGGGAAATACCTGGATTGTTTTGGATGAGTATTTTGAGTAATTTTTTATGTGTTTTATGATTAAATGGGTTATAAGGGGATTTTAGGGTGTAAGTATTAAGAAATGTAATTTTGTCATGTGTAAAAGAACGTCAACGGATGCGATTGTTTTTGAGTTGGCGAGAGTGTTTCAGATCGGATAGGAATACTTGAATTGATATCTGTATGCATGAATTGTTTGACACTGTTTAGATTGATAAGGTGCCTCTTCCTGGATCGAGCAGGGGAGAGGTCTCCAGGGAACATTGAGTTAGTTAGCTAACTCACAGTGAACTGTGAGTTAGGGGGGAATTGTAGGGAATTTGAGCGTAGAACTGTCTGTTATTTAGTAATAATAAAAGTGTTTCATATTTCATAATTAATAATTCATATTTAGGCATAATCATAAGGGTTTGGGAAATGCATAATTAAGATAAGCATAAAGTGTTGTAAGATTAGTAGCTAAAAGTAAAATTAAAAACATAAAGCTCGTGTCCAAGTTACCGAAGCTTAGCTTTATATTGAAGGGAGATTTGTTTTAAACAGGAAGTGGGTGGTTTATTTTGAAAGTCTTTTTTCTTACTCTGGGGGACGCCAACTGGTTGTGGGTCTCTCTGTTCTGGCTCTCAGCCAAGAAGGCTGTGTTTATTTTACGTGAGAGCGGAGTAAGTTTTTTTGCATGGGGTTTTATTGTTTTAATATTTCATGGGAATGATGTACTTCAGTGTATAATCGTATGCTTACTGTTGGGATTAAATTCCTTATAATTGTAAATCAGTCTTGGTAGAATTATTATTAGAGCAGCGTGTCGACTGTAAACACAGCAGCTGGGCCATGTGCTGTGATCTCCTCGGTGGGCTGAGATTCAGCCCCCCACAGTGACTGCACAGCTTTCAAAGTCTTCAGATCTCTGCACCGCTCACACGACATAACTTGCTGTCTTAAGGTCAATGTGGTTTCCACGCTACGTGACTGTGCGGCCACAGGGTGTCACACACTACATGATCTTTTGTCACGAAGACACACGCGAGAAGGGACACAGGCATAGTCGTGCTTTATGATGTTGGCGTTGGAACACATATTTACATAATAGCCTATTTCCATAGGTAGATCAGTCACTGCGTTAGTCTTGTTTACTCATGCAAACATCAGACACATTGCGCACACACAGGTGGGCTACAATAAACATTTTGTTCAGTGCCTTTTATTGAGCACCAACTTCGTGTTCACGTGCGTATTGTCAGAAAAAAAAACAGACTTGAAGTGTAAATAAACGCTTCAGTTCAGGTTGCGGTTACGTGAGATGCAGTGGAGAAGGAGCTTTAAATGGTAAGAAGACACTTCTGACACCCTCAGATCTAGACACGCACAGGCCGGATGGGAATGACTGAAACCGTCTTTTACCGTGTAATATAGGAGCAATATTTACGGGGATACAGTGATTTGCAACTTTAACAGAAAGTGGGACTGGGCCGTAAAGTGGGGTCCATTACAGACACTAAATTTGGGGAAAGATCCTGTGGTGGAAACAACATCCAATATGTGCTTCTATTCCATTTCTCCATGCCGGTATTATGTCTGCCATTCGGATTGAGAGGGAGTGTGTCAGTCATCGTTGGCTGTACTGACTGTCAGTAGTAGTAGTGATGGTGGTGCTTCTAGTAGTACTGGCAGGTTACCTTGTTGATGTCGTTGTTCACTTGGTTGGCCACTTCTTTGAACTTGTGGTCGGCCATGCTGAAGTCTTTCTGGTCCGGGTTGAGGTGAGCATCCTGCCAGCGGCTCTGGGCCTCATCTTGATCCACATTGGCGGGCAGGTTGAAGGCTGCCTGGAGGGCCTGAGACATGGCAAGGAAAAAGATAAGAGCACTACATACGCTTTTGGCCGCAGCAGGAAGTTATTTTCAGGGGAAAAGCGGCAAAGACCCACTGAGCACTACCGGCTCAGCAGAACAGCAGACACACAGTTGTTTCTGCTGCCCCCAAGTGGCCAAAATGATCAGTTGCTGCAAGTTTATGGTTGCATTTGAAGCCACAATATAAGATAAGATAAGATAATCCTTTATTAGTCCCTCAGTGGGGAAATTACAGGATTACAGCAGCATCGCTCACAAGTAATAAATGAAGATAAAAAATCAAGTAGTATAAATAGACTAAACAGTAAACAGTAGTAAAAAATATGACAGTAAAGAAGAATACAAAATATACCAGTATGTACAGACGGAGTAAAAATGTGAAATTTAAGATAATACTTAAACGTATTTGATATTGCACGGGATTGACAGTAAAGAAGACTGTTAAATATACCAGTATATACAGGCGGAGGCAGAGTAAAATGTAAAATGTAGATAATACTTAAACGTATTTGATATTGCACGGGATTGACAGTAAAGAAGACTGTTAAATATACCAGTATATACAGGCGGAGGCAGAGTAAAATGTAAAATGTAGATAATACTTAAACGTATTTGATATTGCACAGGAATGTACAATATGTACAATTAGACAAACCAGCAGAAAGTTCAACTCAACAGATTAATAGGCAGTCGGTTTATTTTACTGCATGTGTTGGGGTCTGAGCATATGGCTGCACATGTGCTGTGAACAAAGAAAATCAGGCCTTCCCTTTTGCAAGCAAAGGTTTCATCCTGATTGTGGTTTGATGAGCACCAAACCCCCTCTGAAGGACTTTCACATTAGGGTGTGAATTCTCCCCCCCCCCAAAAAACTATGGTTCCTGAAGTCATCTGAGAGCACCGCTGCAACCTCATTGGCCGAGAGCCAAGACAGCACCAGGACCCCTGTGGTTCAGCCACTGTTCAACAAAACTGACTGCAGTTCACACCTCCACGCTTTTTCCCTTCGACCTCGGTCGAGCAAGGGAGCAATCGCTGTTCTTCACCCTGGACATCCGTCCCTGGGACGCAAGGAGACGCATCAGCTTTCTTCCCCCCGCCAGCATCGCGCTGTCGACGAAGGCCTGCAAACCCTGTCAGGTCACAACGCTATCTTCGCTGGCCGAAGTAGCCGTGTTGTCTTGTTGAGTCAAGGCCCTCTCACTGCACCGGGACGAATCTCTTCCACGATTCCTCCCCGTGTTGTTTTCTTTTTGTGCACATTCCGGCAAAGCAGCAGCTGAAAAACTCGCTCCTTCCCGAAGATTTCCGATGAGACGTACGGACCACAGCGTCTCAATCCGATGTTAAATCATCCTCTCTGCAGCGAGGATTGATCACGTCCAGCGCCAGCTCCAGAACGAGCCGCGTCAACGGACCGAAACAGCCGCCGCTTAAACAGCCGCGCTGATCTACAAGCAGCCCCACTTTTTCCTTCAGGACAAAGAAAGCACGATTCTCAGCGGCCACTCTCCCCGCCACAAAGAAGCGTCTCCAACGTAAGTTCATTGTGCATCTGGGCTAGCTTAGCTTAAATTAACTTAAAGTTCATTCAAGTTAATTCATGTATATGTTGATATTCCCGTGTTTTTGTGTGTTTCGTTACTATTGCGTAATATCAAGGTATTGCGCAACACTCAGCGGGCCCCAGCTCCGCTCCACTGTGCATTGCCCGTATTCTGTTCGCGTTAAAGACACCGTCGCAGTATACGGAGGTAAATACACAAACCTCACGGACCAGAGAAGTTCCGTTTGTATTGTGTATTAACTGCATTGACTGTTTTCTTTGGGATTATTTTCATTCATTTGTATTCAACTTTGTGGGATATTTCTCTCTTCATTAACTCGGCTCTGTGAGTGAGCTGAGTGCCGTGTTCATCACTGCGTAAGCTGCCGACAGTTCAAGACGACAACGGTATGCTTACGCATGAGAGAATAACGTACTTATGCTCCTCAGGATATCGCAGCAGAAGTTTGATTTATGTTGACTTACGATTTCTCTCCACCTTTTCTTGGCTCACCCTCCTGCCAACACAGCAGGAGGTGACCCCCTCTCTCTCTGACCCTCTCTCTCTCACACGTGCTCACACACAGCGACCCCCCCTCTCCTCCGCCAGTTTGCCCAAGTCACTCGACTAGGCCATCTAGTGGCGGGTCACGGTAGCATCTTAAGGTTCACCCCCCCCCCCCAGTTTGTCTAAGTCCCTCGACTACGCCATCTGGTGGTGTTCAGCGGTAATACCTTAAGCCCTTCCCCTTTTTAACCCACAGTCTCAACCCCCCTTCTGCTAGTAGGCCAGCGGCCATCTTTGTAGTCTTTGACTGTGAGTGTTAAGGGCCCTCACCCCCCTTCCTTTTATACACAGACACACACACACACATATACATACACACATACTTATATACACACCCTCCTCCCCTTTTATTTCATTTCTTTAGATATTAGGTACATAAAATTGTATGATGGCGTTTGTTGATTGCGATATTAATTTATCTGATCTTTTGTTATTCTAATTTAATAAACTCCATTATACTTTAAAGAGCAGTCGTCTGTGATTAATGGTGCATATGTATGTGATGATCTGTATGTAGTAGCCTGCGCTCGGATTCCAACCTTCACTGTCACTGATGAGTGACTACTAATTATGAGACTTAGTTTTATCGTTTGGTTATCGGTCCCTGTTCGCAGGGTGGTGCCCCGTTATTATTAATAATCATTAATAATTGTTATTCACATTAATAATTCTATTGATGTCAAGAATTCAGTTTCTTAAAGCTGATAACTCAAACACAAGCCCCTATTGATCCCAACAAAGTGGTGCCCCGTGTGAGGCTACGTTATTACAGTTATTACAATATATATGCACATTAATCCATAATTAATTTTGAATAATTCATTTTCAAAAAATTTTTTTTTTCGAAAAATTATTTTTTTTCCTTCTTTTGAATGATCCACAGTCCTGAAACTTATTTCCCAAAATAGGTAGGCTTTGATCTTCAAAATCTTTTCTTCTTGTAAGTTAATTTTTGATTGTAATTCTTGATTTTTAATCTTAATTTTAATTGAACTTTAATTTCCTTTCCAGGTTTAATTATTCGTTTCATTTCGTAAACTAACAGCCAGCTGTGTAGTAGATTTGATCGTTTATTTTGTGATACCAATACTTTGCTTGTTTTTCTTAAATCCCCTCAAAGCAGTACACACAGCTGTCACAGGCCCAAAGTGCTAAACCACATTAGCATTTTCGCACCTTTGGCTGCAAAGCAGTAGTGATACCCTCAGAGCAGCAGCAGTAGAAACGGAAGTCAGAGAGCTACACGTTTCACTGTGCGCCTGCATGAATAGTAACACTAACAACAACTAACACCTAACAGTAGAAATCAGTTCAACGCAGAACTAGACATTTCACTGAGAACCGTAAACACTAACAGTTTCCGTTCTAACACTAGGGAATTAACAACCATTGGGAGCCGCGCTCATTAGAGAGAATGACCGACGAGAAATCCCCCATTCCTGGAGCTAAAGCTCCAGAAGACACCGCATTGCGAGATGCGGTGGCTGATGTCCTCAGACTCTCAGCAAGCGAAAGAGAGTACTTTGCGAAATACACTGCTGTCCTATGCGACGAGCAATTAGAGCAGCTGGTGGCTTATGTAAATAACCCATCAGGTAAGCGAGAGCGCCTGATTCAGGAAGTAATCGGCGAAATACTGCTCATCTATCATCAGAAAATGCAGTTGCAAGCTGCCCGCACCCGGGCACAGAGCGACGAGCAGCAACGCGAGATCTGCACACTCCGAACAGAGGTTCAGGAGTTGTCACGCGACTGTAGAGCCCTACAGTTAGAAAATAGTAGCTTGCGCAGTGACCTCAGAGAGGTCAACCTAGAACTCTCTAAGGCGTTAGAGAGTAATGACACACTGAAAGCGCTTCAAGGTGCTCCAGCAGCCCCGGTAGGTACCGCTACCTCCTATCGAGCCCCTCAGCCCAGTCATTTCTTGTTCTCAGGTCCCTCAGTCCCCGAGAGCCGCCCCAGCCTGCGTCTCGACAAACCGCGTTCCCCAACTAGGAGTAGAGAGGACCAACACCAGGTCCTAGCCAGCCCAGGTAGCTTCAAACCCACCTCAGGCGAACGCAATCCTCCACGCAGTTCACGCGCACGACAAGAACTGACCTCATCCCCCTCAGGGAGGGAGGATGACCGTCGTTACCACCATCGCGAGTATGGAGACTCAGACGACTCGGACGGCCCAGGCCCCATCAACCTTGGAGGCCTGCGTATCCGGCAGATTGAGTCTCTTGCAAAAGACGTAGAACGCTTCAATCCCGATAATCACGACTCGAGCATCGATGACTACCTAAGGGAGATCGATCGCTGCCTCCTCGACTTATCACGCCCCTCAGCGCGCGAAAAACTCAAACTAGTGTGGAAAACCACGACTCGAAACGTCCACGTTTTCATGGAAACGCTCCAGCCGAACATCCGCGACCGCTATTCATCCCTTTGTCACGCCCTTAGGGAGGAGTACTCCCTGTACACCGACCCAGCTTCTGCCACCCTCAGCGCCTTCGCCATTTCCCAGAGAAGGCTATTGTCCCCGAGAGACTACTTCAGGCGCTTGAGGTCTGCATACTTCCAGGGACGTAACGCCCCAGGTCTAGAAGAAGACCACGCCTTTAAGTCGCTATTTCTGCACAATCTCCACGACCATGTGAGATACGACGTTACCATGCACTGCAGAACGAGTAACCTCACCATGCCAGAGATTAGGAAATACGCGCAACTTGCATGGGAGACACGCGGTCGGCCGATGAATCAGCACGATGACACCGACATAGTCTTGAGCATCCAACAGTCGAGCGACCCCGACCTATCGTTGGAAGACGACGAGAGGCCTTGGCCTAGCGAGCCCTGGTCACCTCCGAGGAACAAACGACCGTGGCGGTCGAAGGACCCACGGGACGGTGAAAGATGCCCTCAAGGGCAACTTCAGGTAACACTGACTCGCAGCCCACCTGACTAAGCCGAGTGATCTCTCCCCCTGCTGCCAAGTCGACGTGGTAGGAGGGGGGGGAAGAGAACTCAGCCCACTTCCGGAAACGACCACTCCCAATTTCGCACCTCGTTCTTCAACCTTCTTGGGCGACCTTGTCCGCAAAGGCAATGCCCGTTATGTATATATCTATACATATTCTTTAGTCTTACTGGGGGGTCATAACACTCTTGCTCTACCCGACTCCGGGTCAGAAACGAGCCTCATGTGTTCCCCCACCTTTTCGCATTCACCTCTAGGGTGCCACACCCTTAGAGGCCCTTTCGAGCACCCTCGCTCGTAAAATCTTTCGTCAACTAAGCCTTGTTCTCCTGCTCTGTCAGCATGATCCACCTCCAGCTTGTTCAACGAAGCCACCGCCTTCTTTCAGCCGAGTCACCGCCCGGGCCTGTCTAGTAGCCAGTGCCGTAGGTAACTGAACTTGACTTGCGCGCCGGACCTGTCTCCATCTTTAATTAGGAGGGTGGGGGGAGGGAGATATCACCAGCCCGCCATGACACACTCCAGGGTGAAACTGTTCGCGACGTTTCCCTGAGTGCTGACGGTAACCTGGGGGGTATCCACCCTCGCCACTTGAACAGCACGAGGGGGGTGGGCTCTGACAACAGAAACTTAGAGAGATGCACTTCACAGGAAGTACACTCTAATCTTGCCAGTGTCGAAACCAACCGGCCGAATGGCGGCTTACTTATTGACTACTAACATTTAGCTGCATGCCTCAACTCACCCTGTAGACATGCACTAACTGCTAACACATCCAACTTGAACCAGAACAGTTGCATGACCTGAAAAACGCTCATTGTGACTGTAAACTTATGCTCCACTCTCATAACAACCCTTTGCATGCTTTATAGACTCTACCAGAAGTAACCAAAGAAGACATAACCTAGGCCGCAGCAGTCAGATTGATCCCAGAACCTCATCCGAGAAGGCTCAGCTGTTAACAGCTTGAGCAGCGAAAACCCCAGCCTAGCTGGTCACACTAGCCGTGTTATCAAGATCTGTAAATCTGCTACCACTACTGTTATGCAACCTTCACAGGTACCCCTGGCCTATAGTCTTAACAACGCAACTCCAATATCGATAGATTCAAAACTTAGACACAGGACTCGCTCTAAATCTACCGATTAGAGAGAGATAGACGCACACATCATGTACTCATAGATCCAGAATACAGACTAAACTGATTCCCTCCTATTCATAACACCACGTAGACAACCTACGACTGCTCCGCCGACGGACTCCAGTCCTGTCTAGGAGTTGAACCAGTAACCACTGCATTCCCCCTCACCTGCTTCTTGTCTTTCTATTCTTTCCTTCTATCTCTTTTGTGTTTTGTTTTGTTTTATTTGGGTTGTTACTTTCTTTGACGCTATGCCACAATGCTAGATTATCACGACATCATAATAGCGATTGAATTATTTGGGAATAATGTGTTGCTCACCTATGATTTGAATTGTGTATGATAGTAGATGTAGGTAAAAGTAGTTAAAGTCATCTGCCCAGATGCCAATGAACCATGAACTTGAACGCTATGAACCTTGAACTCTATGAACTTGAACACTTCCTGTTTTAACCACTGCTTTTGTCTCAGGAATACTTGGACTGTCTCACCTCTTCAGGTTTCCCCAACACATGGATGCACGTGCCAGCCCTGGGTTTGCTCTAAAGACCGTAACCTGCATCCCGCTCTTCAGAGCAAAGGGGGGATGTTGGGGTCTGAGCATATGGCTGCACATGTGCTGTGAACAAAGAAAATCAGGCCTTCCCTTTTGCAAGCAAAGGTTTCATCCTGATTGTGGTTTGATGAGCACCAAACCCCCTCTGAAGGACTTTCACATTAGGGTGTGAATTCTCCCCCCCCCCAAAAAACTATGGTTCCTGAAGTCATCTGAGAGCACCGCTGCAACCTCATTGGCCGAGAGCCAAGACAGCACCAGGACCCCTGTGGTTCAGCCACTGTTCAACAAAACTGACTGCAGTTCACACCTCCACGCTTTTTCCCTTCGACCTCGGTCGAGCAAGGGAGCAATCGCTGTTCTTCACCCTGGACATCCGTCCCTGGGACGCAAGGAGACGCATCAGCTTTCTCCCCCCCGCCAGCATCGCGCTGTCGACGAAGGCCTGCAAACCCTGTCAGGTCACAACGCTATCTTCGCTGGCCGAAGTAGCCGTGTTGTCTTGTTGAGTCAAGGCCCTCTCACTGCACCGGGACGAATCTCTTCCACGATTCCTCCCCGTGTTGTTTTCTTTTTGTGCACATTCCGGCAAAGCAGCAGCTGAAAAACTCGCTCCTTCCCGAAGATTTCCGATGAGACGTACGGACCACAGCGTCTCAATCCGATGTTAAATCATCCTCTCTGCAGCGAGGATTGATCACGTCCAGCGCCAGCTCCAGAACGAGCCGCGTCAACGGACCGAAACAGCCGCCGCTTAAACAGCCGCGCTGATCTACAAGCAGCCCCACTTTTTCCTTCAGGACAAAGAAAGCACGATTCTCAGCGGCCACTCTCCCCGCCACAAAGAAGCGTCTCCAACGTAAGTTCATTGTGCATCTGGGCTAGCTTAGCTTAAATTAACTTAAAGTTCATTCAAGTTAATTCATGTATATGTTGATATTCCCGTGTTTTTGTGTGTTTCGTTACTATTGCGTAATATCAAGGTATTGCGCAACACTCAGCGGGCCCCAGCTCCGCTCCACTGTGCATTGCCCGTATTCTGTTCGCGTTAAAGACACCGTCGCAGTATACGGAGGTAAATACACAAACCTCACGGACCAGAGAAGTTCCGTTTGTATTGTGTATTAACTGCATTGACTGTTTTCTTTGGGATTATTTTCATTCATTTGTATTCAACTTTGTGGGATATTTCTCTCTTCATTAACTCGGCTCTGTGAGTGAGCTGAGTGCCGTGTTCATCACTGCGTAAGCTGCCGACAGTTCAAGACGACAACGGTATGCTTACGCATGAGAGAATAACGTACTTATGCTCCTCAGGATATCGCAGCAGAAGTTTGATTTATGTTGACTTACGATTTCTCTCCACCTTTTCTTGGCTCACCCTCCTGCCAACACAGCAGGAGGTGACCCCCTCTCTCTCTGACCCTCTCTCTCTCACACGTGCTCACACACAGCGACCCCCCCTCTCCTCCGCCAGTTTGCCCAAGTCACTCGACTAGGCCATCTAGTGGCGGGTCACGGTAGCATCTTAAGGTTCACCCCCCCCCCCCAGTTTGTCTAAGTCCCTCGACTACGCCATCTGGTGGTGTTCAGCGGTAATACCTTAAGCCCTTCCCCTTTTTAACCCACAGTCTCAACCCCCCTTCTGCTAGTAGGCCAGCGGCCATCTTTGTAGTCTTTGACTGTGAGTGTTAAGGGCCCTCACCCCCCTTCCTTTTATACACAGACACACACACACACATATACATACACACATACTTATATACACACCCTCCTCCCCTTTTATTTCATTTCTTTAGATATTAGGTACATAAAATTGTATGATGGCGTTTGTTGATTGCGATATTAATTTATCTGATCTTTTGTTATTCTAATTTAATAAACTCCATTATACTTTAAAGAGCAGTCGTCTGTGATTAATGGTGCATATGTATGTGATGATCTGTATGTAGTAGCCTGCGCTCGGATTCCAACCTTCACTGTCACTGATGAGTGACTACTAATTATGAGACTTAGTTTTATCGTTTGGTTATCGGTCCCTGTTCGCAGGGTGGTGCCCCGTTATTATTAATAATCATTAATAATTGTTATTCACATTAATAATTCTATTGATGTCAAGAATTCAGTTTCTTAAAGCTGATAACTCAAACACAAGCCCCTATTGATCCCAACACATGTGTGTAGTACATATTTATCCCCAGAGGCCATGATGGCGCACCATGGGGCCCATGAACTACACCTTCACTGTAGCAGCCATTTTGGCCAGTGGCATCCATGGAGGAGGAAGCACTGAATTTGACACGGCTGCGTTTTGTATTCTAAACACTTACTTTGTGTGGATTAGTGCCTTTTATGTCATTATAATATGACATTTGGTTTGAATAACACAAAATCGTTCCTGAAATACTTAAAACTATTGAACATTTTCTGATTTGATCAAAAACATGTGGGCAGAATAATTTGATTTTCTGAGAAACTTGAGTCATGCATTTGTTCATATCAATTTAGGCAACGTAATGGTGTGTCATGATTAGGGTTGGGTACCGAAACCCGGTGCCGGTATGGTACCGGCTTCTATACGACCGGTATCTACCGGTCCGAAATGCAACGCAGATTTCAGTGCTTCCTTGCGGTGCTTCCTTTCGGTGCCTGAGCCGATTGAAATACTTTTTTTACACTACAGTGGCATCCACGGAGGAGGAAGCACTGAATTTGACACGTCTGCGTTTTGCATTCTAAATACTCACTCTGTGTAGAGTAGTGCCTTTTATGTCATTATAATATATCTATGATATTTGGTTTTAAATAACACAAAATCGTTCCTGAAATACTGAAAACTATTGAGCATTTTCAGATTTTATCAAAAACATGTGGGCAGAATAATTTGACTTTCATGAGTCATGTGTTTGTTAATATCAATGTGTAACGTAATGTGTATCATGATAACTGAATACATGATTTAATTATGATACGATTCCACTAAAAGACGATATAAATGATATTGAATTATCGCCCCCAGCCTGGAGATGATGGAAACAAATCTGATGCTTTAACTCACTCTGGTGCCAATCTGCAGAGATTCTGCAATGATTTTTTTCCTCTTCCTGTTGGCGGCTGGTTTCACCAGGATGTCTTCCACACCTAGACACAAGCACACAAAAGTTCAGTAATCGTACAGAAAAACTGACTTAAACCAGTAATGCTGTCTGGAATACGTCCGTCAGGAGAGCAACAAATGGCTTGGCATGTACATGAACTGCATCTGGGCTCTCACCCAAAGTGAAGCCTCTGTACAGCTGCAGGTAAGCAGTGAAGAGTCGAGCCAGACAGCTGAGCAGCTTGCCGCTGGTCTGCCCTCCGTACAGCTCGTAGCAGCAGTGGACCAGGCCGTAGGCTGACGAGCCGTAGTGGGCTTTGTCCAGAACCCCCACCAACAGCTCCCCCTGACGAATCACCACCTGGGAAACGGAGAAAGAAGGGTAAATACATTTCATTGTTTACGTTACGTTCAGTGTTAATTCATTATTTGATGCCATGAATAGGGAGTGTGGCATCATGATTGACAGGTGCGAGTAACGGCAGCTCCGAGTAAGGTAGTCACAGAGCGAGAGACTCGGGAAATGGCCCTTCGCTAAGTCCCGCCCCTCAAACGCAGACTGGCCAATCATAGCGTAGCATCGGCCAGCTCTGACAAGCGTCCCAAAACTATCCGACTCTGCTTTTTAGACTCTGGTGCAGTCGTTTCAGATTTTCAAGCTGGTTTTGTGGATTTGGAGCTAGTCATGGCTAAACGTTGTGCAACTGTGATACTCGCTACCCGGAGAGGTTGGAAGGAGAGGAACTTTTCTAAAACGTTACGTTTCTACGTAAAAACCAGGGGATCTATGGGGACGTGGTCATTTTTACACTGGGATCTGCAGGCTTCTATCTTTAGAACCTGTTGCAACATGTGGCAATTTGATCATGAATGTATTAATAGAGATATTACAGCTAAGTAGTGGTGTCACGGATCACGGATCGATCCGCGATCCGTTCGGATCAGCCCTCACGGTTCGGATCAGCCCTCACGGTTCGGATCAGCCCTCACGGTTCGGATCAGCCCTCACGGTTCGGATCAGCCCTCACGGTTCGGATCAGCCCTCACGGTTCGGATCACTCGTGAACCGCGGATCAATAGAGTATTTAAAATTTTTTTTTTTACAGTGTAATCAAGTTCTACTGCTGCTGTTCCTTTTCAAGTAACAAGTCCCCGAATATCAATGCAGAGTGTCAGTGAACAGATATACAGCAGGAGTGTGTTCACATGAACGGAGCAGGTCAGAAGCATTTAACGGTGAAGTCATGGCGAGCGGAGGAACGTCAGAAGCCGCGGCGTCATTTAAGTCGCAAGTTTGGGAACATTTTGTCTTCCCTGTAACGTATAATGACGGATGAGGGCGGTGGACAAAGCGTTACGGTATGTAGGCGTTATTTAAAGAGAGACACACGACAACGGCAAAACATCGGCATGTCCACACATGAAGAGACACCATCCCGTCTGTCAGCGACGGGGACACTCCGGTGTAGAAAACAAAGGATTTCTAAATCTGGTTAAAATGCTTGAGCCACGCTACGAAATCCACTCACGCACCCACTTCAGTGTGAAGCTGTTCCAGGCGTCTATGAGAAGGAAAAGACTGCAGAGACCGCTTTCACCATGGCGGAGTGATTCTTAGTCCTGTGCTGTAGACACGCCCCCTCTGTGAGCGTCACACACACACACACACCTGGTTCAGGTGCTGACAGAAGCATCAGAGTGAAGCTAGACAGGCCCAATAATATTCCAGTCACCACAGAAAGGTCGACCCTCTCCCCAGACGATGGAGATATTCTCATCTTTTTGAAAATAATGTCACAGTAATGTAACATTATTGTGTATTTGAATGGCATCACCTGACAGGAAGTAAACATCGACCCAAGTTGTTGCCGAGCAGTTCAGTTCAGTGTAAACAGTGGAAGCTAGCTCACGACACCCCTACAGCTAAGTGTCTCTCTGGCCAAACAGTTACCACGGTGCTCACATCAGTTAAGTGCAGCAGCTCGGTCGCTCTCACGCGAACAAGCTGAGGCCGGGCTGGCAATTGGCATCCGAAATATGTCACCAGCGCAAGATGGCGCCTGTACCCGGGATGTTTTGTATTCATTAAAGTTACTGCAGGAGGAAGTGTTTGTGTGTAGTACATATTTATCCCCAGTGGCCATGATGGAGCACCATGGGGCCCATGAACTACACCTTCACTGTAGCAGCCATTTTGGCCAGTGGCATCCACGGAGGAGGAAGCACTGAATTTGACACGGCTGCGTTTTGTATTCTAAACACTTACTTTGTGTGGATTAGTGCCTTTTATGTCATTATAATATGACATTTGGTTTGAATAACACAAAATCGTTCCTGAAATACTTAAAACTATTGAACATTTTCTGATTTGATCAAAAACATGTGGGCAGAATAATTTGATTTTCTGAGAAACTTGAGTCATGCATTTGTTCATATCAATTTAGGCAACGTAATGGTGTGTCATGATTAGGGTTGGGTACCGAAACCCGGTGCCGGTATGGTACCGGCTTCTATACGACCGGTATCTACCGGTCCGAAATGCAACGCAGATTTCAGTGCTTCCTTGCGGTGCTTCCTTTCGGTGCCTGAGCCGATTGAAATACTTTTTTTACACTACTCTGATGACTCCGTCCTAGGTTAGCTCGTCCTAGGACCGATGCTAACGATAGCATCGGTCCTCCGCTCCTCACTCATAATATTATTACAACCGGACGAGCCGTGCGCGCTTAGAAACAAACCCCTCCATCATTCTGGCGAAGCTTCGGCCATGATTTATTGAAAAAAACCGAGAACGAGATCTGTCATACGGCTGGCAGGCTACGACTTCCTCCATCGACATCCGGGTACTTAACGCTAACATCCACAGGCACGCGAAACCTTCTTCTTCCTCAAGGTGTAGTGGCGGTTGGCAAACGACTAATTGCCGCATTAGCGCCACCAACTGGTTAAATAAAATAAAATAAGTCAGGAGAGGTCGTATTTTGCGTAACGAAAATATGGTCATATTTCTGCAAAATAATTGCTGAAGTTTGAAGCTGTAGTGTATGTACAGAGTGTGTGTGTGTGTGTTTTGTATTTATTTTATCTATATTTATTTAAGTATACTGTAAACTGTTAACAGTTAACATATTGTTCATAGTTTGAAGTTAAAAAGTTTGAAGCTATAGTTTTAAGCCAAGTGTTTTGTATTTATCAATATTTATAGTATACTTTAAACGGTTAATATATTGTTCAATTTGAAGAAAAAAGTATCGCTTCAGGCACCGGTATCGTTTTAAAAGTATCGTTTTAGCACCGGTATCGGAAAAAACCCAAACGATACCCAACCCTAGTCATGATATCTGGATATATGATTTAATTATGATATGATTCCACTAAAAGACGATAAATGATATTGAATCATCGCCCAGCCTGGAGACAATGCTTTAACTCATTCTGGAGATGCGGCGTCCATCTCTATAGACAGTCTATGTTTGGCACATGTCGTGTGTGTGTGTGTGTGTGTGTGTGTGTGTGTGTGTGTGTGTGTGTGTGTGTGTGTACCTGTGAGTCACACATGCTGTCAGGGTTGTATCCTGGAGCAGCTCGTGGTGGGACTTGGATCCAAGCTTTGCTGGGGATTTTGGATTTGCCATTCAGGTTGAGAGGCACAGCATTCTGTGGGATTACATTCAGCAGGAGCGTCGACACCACCTGCAACAATCACCACATCAATCACACAATAGTACAAATGAGTTCGCAGAGGCGTTACAGTCACGTACATTATGGACACTCATAGTTTTCTAGTACAGTCACGTTGAGTCCAGTTGCCTTTGTGGCGACTGAGGGTTCACTTCTCTCTTCCACATAAACACAAAATCAGACGTGTGCTCGCTCGCAGGAGGTTACTTTTTTGCTACAACAAGCAGAATTGAGTATCGCTCTGTTATCGTAGACATGTTGGGATTATCATCGTGGCATTATCGCGTTGAACGATAACCTCAAGCCCAGTCAAAAGTTACATTACCTGCTTTCCTGTCCAGAGTTGCTGTGGTTTGAGTATGGCCGGCGGCAGCAGTGTAACTCTGCCTGGTTTGTCAGTGAGTCCTCTGTACACCAACTCTATGTACTGGACTCGGGTGAAGAAACAGCCTCGTATCGTCATCCTCGTACCGGACACCATATGGTCCTGGATCAGACCCGCGAGAGGTTTACCATCCTAAAGAGAGAGAGCGAGAGAGAAACATGAGCGCTGACCTGTGTGTGCAGTTAGGAATGCGTCGGCCACTGACAGCTGCCTGCTACCGAGCACAATCGCGTCTGAACACTTTTGCCCAGTGACAACTACGCCGGTACCGTTTTCATAGATAACGTCACAACCGTGCAAGATGCAGTCATGAAGCATTACAGGTGTGGTGTTGACGTCATAATGAAGGTCAAGTTCGAAGATGGGCGTGGCCTGAGCAGGGAAACACCCCTGTAATTTGGTGCGTGAACGGTGTGATCCTGACGCAAGATGGTCTTCAGTTATTATTAAGAGTCTGTCGACATTACGGAAAGGACGCTACAGAGAATCCTTTAACCCTTTATTTGATCTGATCAGTTTGTTACCGGTCTAACCATGTCTCGCTCAAGGAGAAGTCTCATGGTGACTTGTTGCCATAAGACAACATAGGAAACGTGAGAGTCAAAAAAAGAGGAGCACAGGAAACAGTTTGTTGTGTGGGAGTACGTGTTCGACAACGTGGATGAGGACTAACTCTCACGCGAGACTTAACAGACAATATCAGCTTCTGTTGTGTGTATGGTTTTGTAGGCACCCTTCACCGGTTCAGTTCATTTGATTACGTGTGTGTGTGTGTGTGTGTGTGTGTGTGTGTGTGTGTAGTACATATTTATCCCCAGAGGCCATGATGGAGCACCATGGGGCCCATGAACTACACCTTCACTGTAGCAGCCATTTTGGCCAGTGGCATCCACGGAGGAGGAAGCACTGAATTTGACACGGCTGCGTTTGGGTAGTATACGACCATAAGTCTATTATCACATCAGACAGTTTGTGTCACGGCACCTTTGTAGAAATAACCCGATACTGTAAAGACCCAACACTCTGGGGTTGTTCAGTCGGTGTCTGTTTAGTCTGGCCTTTTCTAACGTAACGTTTCAGAAACAGATTTCTCCTTCCAACCTCTCTGGACACGAGTATCAGTGTTACATAACGTTTAACCGTGACTAGCTCTAAATCCACCAAACCAGGATGAGAACTAGGATGGTCTGAAATGACAGATGAATCTACAGAGCACAGCTGGATAGTTGTCGGACCCTGGTTGACGCTACGCAACGATTGGCCACCCTACGTTTGAGGGGCGGGACTTAGCGAAGGGTCAACTGAAGAAGAAAAAGGTTAATTCGCATGCAACAATTAGCCGACACTAATTACTGGCTATGTCATGTAAATGAATGTGCCACATAGCAGTATCACGAAGTCATTTCGATAGCAGCACTGAGAAAAACAGAGAACAGCACGTTTGTGATTTTAGGAAGTTCCACCTGTACTCAGCGTAGTTATCCAGACAGTGTAACCCTGCTGTCTGAAACAGTACTCAGGTCTAATGGAACTAGACAGACCATTTAGCTATTGCAATATCGAAACACTCAATTACAAGCCTGATGAAATAATGAGTTAAAACAGCACAGATTAAAAAAGTAAAACTTTAGATTGACAACCAGAATCAGATTCTGATTCTGGTTGTAACTGGTCCAACTAACTATTGGTACAGAGGAGTTTAGTCTGTGGCGAGCTGTTAGGACTCTGTGAAGGTATTCCATCTACAGCGCGTCTATATACCAACCTTGGGGACGAGGTACTGCTGGTCAGTGCTGACTAACGTGTAGGCCTCTGCTCTGCCCAGCTCACTTTGAGGGAAGTGCGCGTTCATCTCATCTCCATCAAAGTCAGCGTTGTACGCCTTGCAGTTGGCATAGTGGAGCCTCAGCACCTGCAGCATCAAATGAAGACAAAAGAGCAATTTGTTATACATCATATGCTGATTTCTAACACAACAGAAGGAATGAGCCTGGACCGAACAGATGGTACCTTCTCTCCTGGTAAGATGCGTGCACAGTGGGCTTGTATGGAGGGTCTGTGCAGAGTTGGCTGTCTGTTGAGTAACAAAACATCTCCGTTCTTTATATGACGCTTCACCTGGACAGACAGAAGGACACCGACAATGAAAGGTCAACTCTCACTGCAGGGTACACAAGGCTTCGTGTCTGTGCACTACAACCATTACACATCACAGTATCGGACTTACTATCTTCATGGGCATCGTATGTGGACCGGGACAGGGCGTCAGCAGTTGTTTGGCAACGGCTTCTCTCTGTGCAAGGCTGGTGGGCGACAGGATGGTTTTCCTACCGTCCTCGTTTATCACCATGGACGCACCGGGGTGGACGTCAGGTCCGTTGAGGACGGCCTGACGAAGCTCCTTCACGTTCCACGGGGTGACGGGCTGCGGGTAGGTCAGCTTGGTGGCAAACACCTGCACAAGGATGGGCGAGACGGAGAGCTCCATTCAATCCGGCAGATGACCTCGTCGCACATAATTTGCTAAATTGTCTCATTGACTCTCACCTTTTTGAGTCCCCCACTTGCCGTAAGTCAGTTTAGTTTATATAAACGTTAGCCTCCTATAATGGTCGCAATGGCGACGATACAATGTCCGTTCTACTCCTGGCACTCTTTTTGAAAAGATCGGAAACGGAGTCAAGACGTACCATAGGTAGGCCGATCTCGTTGGTCTCAATGTACATGTCTGGACAGATGACAGATCGTGCAGCGTAGTCCACTCGTTTCCCCATCATGTGTTTGCGGAACAATCCGTCCTTCTTCTCCAAGATCTGGCAGAGGAGCAGAGACAATTCAGAAACTGGCTTTGTTCGTCTTCTTTTGGCAAACAAGGCTTGTTACATTGCTACATGCTGCTAAACGGTTTCATGTAACAGATTGTTGGACCAGGTTATGATTTGTTTAGTTTGTTGGAGTGTTATTACATCAGATCGCTGTGGTTGTTTGTTGATAGGATGGGTAAGAAGCAGCTGGAAAAACATAGTGATCTGACATTAAAACGGGTCGTGATGCACAGTGCTGGTTGTGTGTATCCGATACCTGTCTGATTCCAGGGTATTTCTCCGTCACCAATTTGTCCATGTCGCTGTCAAAGACGATGTTGATGTGGGTCTGTAGTCGCACCCAGGTGTTGTAGAGTTTATCCGTTACAGTCACTCCGGGGATATTTATCAAAAACGTCTGGTCCGTCTGTTCAGGGGCCTGAGAAGGGACAAGAGGGGACAGGTTGACATGTTGTTGACATGTTGTTGACATGTTGTTGACATGTTGTTGACATGTTGTTGACATGTTGTTGACAACCCCGTTTGGTTGACTGTAGCACAAAAAAATAAATCAAGATCTTTGCAGCTGTGCCTTATTATACACAAACATGAATTTAAAAAAAGGTAAGAAGAACAACTGTGAGGACAGATGGCAACACTGCAACATCTCAGAGACACACACACACACACACACACACACACACACACACTTCCTCTTACCTCCTCCTCCTGCACAGTTTTCTCCCCTGCTATGAGAGCCAGAAGTTTCCTGATGAGTCCACAGTCCTTCATGACGGCCTGCATGTTGACCGTCTGACCGTTTGTAAACATCTGGTCGCCCAGTCGATTAATTGGACGATACCTGACAGGAAGAGGAGGGGTGTGACAAAGCAGTATGGTTACACTACCTCTGCTAACATCAATACTGTTGAGATTAGGCTTTATGTTGACACAATATCAATACGTCCACTACGACACTGTAATCCTATGTTAAACAGATTGTAGCCTGATTGTGAACAGACAGTTTGAGCACGCTCCTTTTGATTCTATTCTGCCTGAGAACTTCGAGTCAAACGTGATAGTGTTGTAGCGATTGTTCAGGAGGTCACGACTAATGTTTGTGCACTTTTATACTGCCAGTGGCTCAATGCACGGTGTGTGAGATGGTTCGGTCCAGACATTGAATAGCAGTAGAAAGGACATTTAACTGAAGGAAAGAAAATGGCGTCTGCTGTTAGTCGTTATGGTGACGACACGTTAGCGGGGCCGGAAAGTGTTGTGGCTCGTTAGCATAGCTATGTAGCTTATCCTCCCCCGGAGAGAGGAGGAAGGACCGTTGGATCCAACACTGCCGCTAGCTAGCCAGATTTCTGCTAGCTAGCTAGCGGAAATACTAAATACTTAAGTGCTACACTGGTTGCAGTAAATGAGCCTTGTGCTTGTTTAAATCGTTACTACAAAACTTTACGTCGGTGAGTCTGCTACTTGCTGTAAGTCTGTTTCCTTTATTGGGAAGTTAGCCCGCTAAAACAGTCAAAACAATGGCCGCCGCTCTGACTATCCTGATACGTTGCTTGTACTTCTACTTCATTTCTATGGCTGCGTCACACTGTACCTGCACGGTGGGACCACCATCATCTCCAGGAAGAAGAGGTCTGGATAGAAACCTTCCTCTCCCTCGCTCGACATCGTCCCCTCCTCCAGCCCAGCGAACAGACACTTCAAGAAGAAGCCTGGAACAAAGAAAGGAAATAAGAATGATTCCTTCCAACAGACAAAAGCGATTGAAGTTGTGGCCTTCTTTCCAACTCTGACATTAAACAATATGGCACTTTCTTCATATGCTCCTTTTCAAATCAAATACTATTCAAGTAACTTGGCACACTTCAAATACTCACATTCAAATGTGTCTATATGATCTAAACTGGCCCTTTAACCAGGTTCATTTTGTTTGGGCATACCTTCTTTCCCCCACAGTTTGTTGATGTGCTCTCTAGCAGTGCTAGCCGTCAGGTAGACTCTCTTTCCAGCCATCAGTTCGTCTGCTGGAAGACAGAAACAAAACCCAGTTGACATCTATTTACTGTCTGTGTGTGTGTGTATAAACTGGGCTTACAATGGGCCCCATGTTGGTGGTCTCTTTCCTACTCCGGCACTCAGAAGTCAACAATACTTTGAGTCTCAGTCTCCTCCAGCCTGCATAACGGTTGGCACAACAATGAAGGGGATGTGCACATGTGTTATACGAGCTATTTCTTTCTTTAAATTATCACTAACCATCAGTGTCGACAGTGGTCTTCACTCCTGATGGCATTGTGACAATCAGCTTACTGTTGTGTTCACGGCGCACTGTAACCCTGCCGCTCCTACACACACACACACACACACACACACACACACACACACACACACACGATTAGGAATTTGACAATAATCTATGCAAAACATCAAGCAACCTATATTTTCAGCCTCTTTTTAAGCAAATTTACCCATTTACACATCAGTAAGGTTGACTTCATTATAAGCATACTACAACACAAATATAGTGGACAGCAGTGGACACTTCCTCCTGTGTATTTCAATGTGGTCATATACTTCTGGTGGCCAGTGGGAGATTAGTCCTCAGTGTTCATTGTACAACCCACAGACCATAACAGCTGGTACACAGTAGAGTATATACACGTCTGCAAGTATAGAGTATTATAGCTCAACATTAAAGGAGAACCAGGCTCAATGCGACACTACTTTTATCAAGTTACCTGCAGTAAGGGCACTTCCTAGATTTCATGTGGATCCTCCAGAAGTCGTTGATCAAACTGTTCTTCTTTTCAACAAGGTGCTTGATCTGACAAAAAGACACAAGAATTAGGACAGTGTGCCTCCATGAGGACTGCATGGTGTGCAACAGTAAGCTTACGGTTGCACACTACACTGTGTGAGATGCTCACTTAGTCATTTTACTAAGTGATTTGAAGTTTAGCAGGTTTGTTTGAGCTAAATGCAATACCTGGGAGGGTTTCTGGACAATATCTGTCACTTTAAAATAAGATAAACTTTCTTGCACTTAAAGTATATATATATATATATATATATATATATATATATATATATATATATATATATATATATATATATATATATATATATATATATATATATATATATATATATATATATATATATATATACACACACACACACAAGTCTGTTTTATGTAATATGATTTTGTTATCTACGTATTTATTCATATTATGTACCTCTTATAATATTGTTTGTTAACTGAATGTGTGAGTGTGTACTCACCGGTTTGGTGTTTTCTGAACCCTCGGCGTTCACTCCAACTATCGTGTCTGTAAACTGCTTCAGCACCAGCTGGATCTCATCTCCACTGGCTTTGGGATTCTCATCCAGGTGCTAACACACACAATTCACACAAATGAGCAGGTAAAGTATTAACGGAGATCTAGACTAACACATCCACAGTAAATAAGAAATGCTATCCAACACAACACACAAAAATAACAACATTAAAATCCCCTCCTCCACATCAATGGATAAGTATTGCAATGATGAATAATGGTTGATGTAGTTTTGGGGATAACCTGTGCTTTAGTCTGCCCTGACTAGTCTCCAAAGAAAGTTCTACACCCACCTGGTAGAGAACTTGATCTAATTGGTAGACCTCCTGCATGGCCCCATGGCCCAATAACCTCAGCTGGTTCAGCAGCAGGTGGATGGCCGCTCTGGGACACATTAACATGTGACACGAAAGACAGGAACCACGAATAAACAGGTAGAGTTTCTGATGCAGGAGAGTAGGAGGAGGTGAGAGAAAAGCATACAAAATTTTAGAAACTTTTACAAAGGCAGGAGGATTAGAACATTAGACAGTGGTTAAAAAGTCACACTAATGTATGTTAACCCCTCAGGCTGGTCCATCAATACCGGTATCACACCCTGTATTATTGAGTCATAAACATGTGTGTGCATCTGTGGCCATGCTTACATCAAAGAACAGCGGGTTGTACACAGGTAGAGGTAGCTCTACATGTCCCAGGTGTCCTGGACAGTTGTTGAAGTCCTGACAGCAGGTTGAACACACCTGGCAAAAACAATATCAGAGAGCAACATGAAAAATATGTATCATTTTAAGTGGTCGGCGAAAGTTAGGGCTCTCAATCTAAAACTTTACACACACAGGTACAACGACAAGTCAGGAACAGGTGGATCGCTAGCATTATGCAGCTGTATCATCACCGTATCTCGCAACACACAGAATGTATGTTATATGATTTTCAGTGGAGACGTACCTCTTTGTTGTCTGCTGGTCCGAGGGCCAGATCGTACAGGCTGTTCGGGGCCACGTTCCCAACACCATCGAGGAGCCTGAAGTTAGTGATCACCTTCACACTCAGCTTCCTGCACAGGAGATGAGAAGAATGCTTCATGAGAACCACGTAACTGCTTCCACAACTATACAGGATTCTCAGCAACTTTTGGGCTGTTAGGATATCAGGGGATAACTGGTAGCTTTATCATATGGGTGTTATCAGTATTTAAGTGGTTAAGCGTCATCTTGATAGGCGCCTACAGGGCTGAACCAATGTAGCCTAAAATCTGAATCAACAAAAAGACAGGGGTATGAATTTAAAAATGGGGTAACGTTGTTCTTTAAAAAAAATGTATTTTAAACATTGACGTAGCACCTCCTAGCTATGTATCTGTGTGATTAGCGAGAGGAGTGCTGGAACATAGCGTTACAGCATGCTGACACGAGCAGGCATGTTGTTTTGAACTCATGTTAGCTAGTTTACAAGCTATCGCTCACCTTATCTCTTCGGCAGAGTACATGCCAAACGACATGCCCTCCAGTTGCCGCCATGGCACGTCTTTTTCAAATAACATTTTGGAGAATTAGCCACACTTTAGGCTGGTTATTGATATAAATTCATAGCGTACAGTTTGGCCACATGCGACGTAAAGTTGCTCCTGTTCTGCACGTGGGACCGTCAGACCAAGCGTAAGATTAGAGGGGAGACATAAATGCAGAGGACTAGGCTTTTACACACACTTTGCGCATACTGTCCTCTTAAAATGACTGATTCCATGTTAAAATCAAAGCTGGCTCGATGTTACGTATTGCTAGAATGTAGTATGTCTTCAAAATACAACGTGCTATATTTCATCTCTCCCCGTTTCTCTGCCCAGATGGTTTCTTCCTCCCAGAAGCCTTCACTTTGTAACAACATGGCGGCGCCCGGACGGCATGTAGGGCATTATATTCAAAGAAACACACAGTTTTTGCGAAATAATTTCGAGCAGTTATGGAGTCATAGGTAAGACCGTTGCGCTTTAAAGCAGAATGTTATTCAGTCGACTTAATTATCTTTTAATTTGAGTTACTACATTCATCTTACAGCTGCAGCTAGCATCATTTGACAGGAGGTCATGTCTTTAAGCTAACCTACGTCACTCTGCAGCTCATTTTCTTATATTTAAGCAGGTGTGAGGAGTGTTAGGCATGCAAACTGTGTTATACCTAAATTATTTGACGCGGTTTATATTTGTCAGTTATCAGAACATGGTGCTTTCCAACATGGCAAATTATGTGTGCCAGCCATCCTCTCTGGACCTCATACACTCTTTTAAACATGTTATCGTGGACACGTCCTTCCTCAGCATGTTTGATTTAGTGCAGTATTTGCAACAAGGGGATCTATGAACTAACACGATTTCTTTTTTTCTTTTCAGGAGTTTTGGTTGGTCTCCAGCTCTGCGACAACAAGCTGCAGAAGCGAATAAAGGTAATCTGGAATAATAATTTTGGATTATATATTTAATCGAGAACATGTTTTATATATGATCACGGAGAAATGCTACCACCAAAAAATACAATGTCCCACTGTTTTAGGAAATAATGTATCACTGTTAGCCTTTAAAGAAAAGGAAACGAACTATATACATGACCCATTTTTAAAGATTTTCATTGTCAGCAGGAACCAAAGGGCTTGAGGATGAGCAACTGACAGGGTTAAGAATTTTGAAAGTATTGAGAGATGGACAAACATATTGTTGGTTTTCGTCTTAGTGGGTTTGTTGACAAACAAATAGACAGATTATTCAAAGGAATTAATTTATTGAGACCTGTTAGATTTGACCAAATCAACCATTACATCAGAGGCCAGGCGGTATTTATACTTGACTGTAATACATCAGTGACGTTAAATCCCAGCATTTCCTCTGTGTCGTTGCAGAATCTACAGATGCTTTTGTCATCCCCAGGAAGAAAACATGGTACGAGTCCATCACTGCGACATGGCGTCTCATAGAGCTTCTTTAAAAAGCAGTTTAAAATCAAGTCAGCCGAGTATTTACACTTGCATAAATGTCTATAAACACACCTGTGAGTTAAAGTCACTTCTTTCTTGAACAGGAGCAAGGAGACCGTGCTGGAGGCTCTGGCTTCCACTGTCGGCAGGGTGAGAGCTCCTTGGCGTCCCTCTCTCTGATGATCGTTCAGTGTGGATGTTTACTTGTGTATCTGTCTGTGTTTTATTTTCTTCTTCTCTCCTTCCAGGATCCTACAGCACATCCCTACTATTTCCAGGATGACCCGTACCTCTCTCCCAGGACCTCCTCTGAGTTTGTACGTGAAACCTTCCACTGGCTTTGCGTTACTCGGCTGGCTTATTTTAGTTTTCTGTTCTGAAATCAGTCACTTGTCATTTATATTCCCCTATAAAGGGACCTCTGCTACCGTTGTTACTTCATAATGATCGTTTAAAAAGTTTTCTTTGAATTTAGTTTGTCATTTTGGAACGACAGTTAATTTAGTCTATTTGAAGCATACCAGGAGAAGTGCAGGAGTATTTAATAAAGTTACTTCTGGCTGTATTTGGGGAGCTTTCGTTAGTGTTATCAGTTCTACTCGTGTTTTCCTTTTAATAACAACAAATGTGCTGTGAGAAAGGTCTCTACTTTTACAAATATTTCTAGTTTATTTACTTTTACAAGGAGCCAAGTTTGGTTCCATTTCTTCTTCTTTTTGTATTTCAGGCCATAACATCGTTTTAACACCTGCTATGTATTTATCTTAATGCCCCCATTGAGAACACAGATGTGGTCAAACACAGGATGCAGGACGAATGAATGTGTGCAAGCAGCTCAGATTGCTGTTGTATCCACAATCACAGTGAAGAGAGCTCCCTGGGTTGTTATTTAGTGATTGATCATGTGACATCGTCCCTCTCTCTGCAGAGGCTGTACTCTCTCTCTCAGGAGTCTGGCAGATCCGCGGCCAAATACTTTGTCGACAGCAATCCCAAGTTCTTCACCAAAGACTTTGCTGAGCCACATATACCAGTAAGAAACACACATCTTCTCCAGCGAGGGAACGCGTAGAGAGGGCTGGATATAGTGTCTAGTCACAGGTGTGAGTAATTAAGGGGATTGAAATCAAACATCAGCAGGATACAAAAAGAAGTGCTGGAAGTTAAACTGTAGCTTTACTCTCAGGGCAAACGTATCTTCTTTGGTTTCACTTTAATGTTTGAAACAATGCTGATGTAACACATTCAAATATCTAGTGATATTGTTTGATTCCTATTTTGTGTGTGTGTAGTGTCTGATGCCAGAGACTGTGTCACTGCTACTTGAGGAGATGAGTGAGGAGGCACTGAAGGAACGAATCAGCTTGAGGAAAGTTACAGCCGCTGTCGACATGTATGATCAACTGCTGCAAGCTGGTGAGAGAGCGCACACACACACATTCTCTGTTTATGGGATGCTGCTACATCAATTCTTCAATTCTTTCAGGCACAGCGGTCTCTGTGGAAACGACCCGTGAGCTGTTGGACCTGATCTGTCTCTACTGTGACAGAGACCCTGTCCAGGAGGGAGGAGCGCAGGCAGAGGACACGGTGAGTCCTCCCCTGACCCCAACCTCAGGGGGATGCGCAGACACCGACAATTATTTTCAACAAGTCCAACATGACATTTGAAAGTGTTGTTCTGTTTTGTCCCAACGACTGTCCAAACGGCAAAAATATTCAGTTCAGTTCAAGAGAAAAAAAAACAAGAAAAAATGGGTTTTTGTTGCAGCGAGTAAAGTAATGAATGAGCCTCATTCAGCGGGAGACTTGAGACGTCATAGTAGTACTGCACTGTGTATGAGTGCTTACTCTCGTGTGTCTCTGTGTCTTCAGGAGGAGTCAGCAGAGGAGGCGAGGAGACGGAAAGGGAGGTTCCGTCGGCCTTCAGACCTGCTGAGGTTCACCTGGAGAGAGAACAGCAACGCAGAGAGAATCTTCAACCTGCTGCCAGAGAGAGACACGCGCTGTTACTCTGCGCTCATCAGAGGCATGGTGAAGGTACGCACAGCTTCATCGCTGGTGTGGTGCACACTGGAAGGGCCTCTTTTTGGTTTATTGGGATTGTTGCTGCATCTGCTGCAGACTGAGTGTCTTGTCTGTCTCTTCCCCAGCATGGAGCCTATGCCAAGGCCTTCAGCATGTACACAGACATGCTTAACAACAGAGTGACCGGTGAGTGGCCAGAGAAAGTAGCGCATTAGATGTATACACCACGTTAATGGCAATATTTTGAGTAGAAATTGTCTGTTCAAGTGATGACACGTGCAGTTGTATTTTGTTTCTTTGCATTAAAATACAAAGTACAGTCTGCAGCTCATTTGAATAACTTCTACAATACTTTTGATTTCTGTGGTTGAAAATGTCTTTATTCTTATTTCAAGAGGCGGTTTTGTGTTGTCGTCATGTTTCATTTGGATTTATCTGTGAAAGTGATATTTTGTTGAGTGTCATTTAGTGCAGTGCCCTTTATGATATGATCAGATATGCTAATAATCTTCAGTAGACATCAGGTGCCTTCCCTGTTGGTTCACTGTCGTTCGATCTTCCCACAACTTAATTAACAGAAGCTTTGTTGAAATGAACATTCAGTTTGTTTGTTTTTAACCTTGTGTGTTGGTCGATGGTGCCAAAGAGTGACATTTTAAAACGGACAGCCTGCTGAAGTTTCTGCTCACCTTCTGTCTCCAGCTGACGTCCACGTCTTCAACGCTCTGATGTCGGCGGCTCCAGATGTCCGAGACAAATACAACGAGAGATGGGACCTCATCGCTGTAAGAGCCTTTTCACTGTCCCACTCAACGCATCACCAGGGCTCCTCGTAAAGTCTAACATTTATATATTCTAATTTTCTTATCAAATTAGTAAAAATTACATTTATTTCTTGTTTTGGGATCCCTAAAATATTTGATTAAAATAATATGGTGAAATAAATACTCGTTTGAATAAATTGTGTAGAATGTCTGCGTCACCGATACCTATCAGTGGTGATACCTGATTCAGTGTGAAATCATTTAAGAATTATGAAAACTCATTATTTTAATATATATTTTTGTTTAAATAAAAACATACAAATAAATAAATATACCAGCCAATAAAGCCCTGTTATGTAAATTAGAGTGATGAAATATTGTATATATTTATTTATAATAATTTAGTTTAAAAAAAATCACAAATAATTGTTTCAGATATATTTATACATATAATGTATTAAAAAAATACTTATTTATGTTTTTTATTCAATATCCAAATATTTTGACAAAAAATCTGATCAGGCTGTTTAAAATTTTGAAATTCATTTAGCCAGATTAGGTGGGAAACATCATTAATGTGGCAAGATGGCCTTTCCCTTGACTGTTGTTGAAAGCTCCTTGTCTCTGTCTCTCTCTCTCTGTCTCTCTCTCTCTGTCTCTCTCTCTCTGTCTCTCTCTCTCTGTCTCTCTCTCTCTGTCTCTCTCTCTGTCTCTCTCTCTCTGTCTCTCTCTCTCTGTCTCTCTCTCTCTGTCTCTGTCTCTCTCTCTGTCTCTGTCTGTCTGTCTGTCTGTCTCTCTCTCTCTGTCTCTGTCTCTCTCTGTCTCTGCAGGAGCTGTTGAACCAGATGAGTCAGCAGAAGGTTCAGCCCAACCTGCTGACCTTCAACAGTGTTCTCAAAGCTCTGAGACGCTGTGGCTATCTGGGCAAAACACAAGCTCTGCAGACGCTGAATGAGATGAAGGCTATGGGAATAGGTGACCACACACACACACACACACACACACACAGGGGTAAGACAACACCAGAACGATGGATGGTCCATCATCTTCTGTTGAAAACTAACTCTGTGTCTGTACGTGTTCAGCTCCCAGCCTGGCCTCCTTCGACCACGTGCTGGCGGTCTTTTCCAAATCAGGTAAATGGAGTGTGAGGCTCCATCATACCGACGCACTACTGCTACAGTCTCTGGTGTCGTCGTCTGACTTGCATTAAGCTGTTTTGTTTCCTCTCCAGCCTCCTCTGGCCAGGGCAACACTGACATTTTACAGGATGTGATGTCAGAGCTGGCAGGAAGCAGCTTCACCTGCCAGGACCCCGATGATTGTATGTTGCTGTGCATGCGTGTTATGATTCTACACATTTGATTTAAAGCGAGGGATGCACCCAACGGCTAGATCAGGTATCGGTGACAATGAGGCAGATCTGTTCAGTTCTATGTTTATGTAATATATACACGATATACTGGAACCTGTTTCGGGTTTGGCCTATTTGTTGCAGCATTTCAAATATTTACATTTGAATTGTAATTTCTGTTATTTCAAAGAAAGTTGCCAGCTCACAATTTATTATTCTAATAATAAATAACAATTCCCAGTCACTTCCACGCAGTGAGGCGTGCAGCTTATTGATTAAACACTGGTATCCCATCGGTACTCGGTATCACCTCAGGTCCTGGTTTCAGGACAGAAAAAGTCCAATTGGTGCATCGCTACTCAAACCCACAGTCTGTATATAAGAAGTGGACTGTTAATACTCTCTCTCTCTTTCTTCCTAGTTCTCTTCTTCTCGAGCGCGATGAGAATAGTAAGTAATTTGTATTACTTGTTTAAATATTCATCACATATCGATCTCTGCAAAGTGCAAGTCCTTTTTTAATGACGGAGTCTGAAGTGCACAGGTGGTTATTGTGAGCCTCGTCTTTTCATCAAGCTCGTCTGTGTCTTTTTATACTTTAGATGGATAACAGAGTTGCTGTTACAATATAAATTACACCCTTTTCTTAACATCCAATTCAATCAATCCTGCTCTCCTGTTTCTGAAGAACAATCATTTCTGTGTTTGTATTTGGATGTCGACTGGTTTGGACACTGATCTTTGACAACATTTAAATTGTCACGAGTATTTTAAGGCTTTTTAGAAGGCTAGTCTTAAAACATGCAGATACACTGATCCTGTCTTCCCATTCCTTGTACATTTACATGTTTTCCTCTGACTGTTTTTGTCCCAACAGTGTTTGGATAATAAAGATGTAGAGCTGGGTTATAAGGTCCAGAGTCTAGTTGAACAGGGGGAGAACTGGAGGCTTCTGGGAGATTCCTACCAGCAGAGTATTTTTTAGTAAGTACAAAAACAACTCCCACCGACTGTAAACACATCCCTGTCCCTCCTGCATGTGGTCTCGGGGTGACAGCGGCAAACAACTGGGAGGTTCTGGTCAATGCATGAACCACGTGTAAGTTATAGGACGTAGATTCATGAGCCTCACAGCGGCCTGAAGCCTGGACTCTGGTGATTATATCAATACTGTCGATGAGTTTCCACATTTCCGTCCTTTTTTAACCGGACCGCTCCTCTCTTCTGTCCAGTGGTCGCTTCTTCAACCTGCTGTGTATGTTGGAGCACATCGACGTGGTGCTGAAGTGGTACAGACGGCTCATTCCCTCGGTCAGTACAGCGCTGCATCTCTCTGTTCAAGCGGCACCACTCTAGACCATCTAATGCTGTATATGAAGAATCAATAACACATTATGGGATATTATGAGCTGCAGCTGGTACTTCACTCCATTATCAGGGTTCCCACGCGTCCCGGAAAACAGTTGAAACATGTGAAATGAGAGAAAATGTAAAATCCTCACTTCACTTTTGGACTTCCTTTAATTTGTCCTACAAATGAATGGGATAGACTGCCCTCAACTTACCTCAGGAGAAAGTGAGATGGATAATTAACCGTATAACTAAATATAATCTTGCTTTATGGAAATGAACAGCATCTTGACTGTGTTTCCAGTTGTACTACCCGAACCCTCAGGGTCTGAGGGACCTGCTGCAGGCTCTGGACACAGACGGCCGCCTGGACCTGCTGCCCACAATATGGAAAGGTGAGTTTAAAGATAACGTGAGGGTTACAGGAATCTAATCCCACTTGTTGTGGAAATGAACAGCATCCGTGTCTGTTTTTCCAAATCTGTCGTTCCAGACATCCAGTCTCTGGGTCACGACAACAAGTCCGATCTGGTGGAGGAGCTGCTCAGCCTGATGGCCAGGGACAGACACAGTCCTGAGGTCAGTAAAGGGGCGGGGCCGGTGTAACGCGATGAAGGGGATCTGTCGTGTGTGACCAGACGGCTGCGTGTGTGTCCGCAGGTTCAGGAGGCGTTCGCCGTGTGTGCTCTGGACGTGAGGACTGCGTTTAGTGGAGACAGAGGGAGGCTCAGTCTGGAGTGGAGCAACGCCTCCCTCTCACACATCACCTCCCTGCTGCTGCGAGCCAACAACACCCAACAGGCCTGGTGAGAGAGTCGGTCCATCCACTGACACAAGAGCGCTCTACTAACCCTCACTGCCCGATGATGTTAAAAGACTTCTCCTCCATTGTGTCTGCAGGGAGATGCTGCAGCTCTTCAAATCCAAGAACAGAGTTCCTGAGTAAGTCTCCGCCTTCCACAGAGCTCTAATGGATGACATCGTTTCACATTAAACAAAGAACATAATGCTGGTATTTTACTTTGAAAAACTACCATCATGGAAAGGTTTTTGTCTGCTCCGACATCTCAAACTTGTGGTGACAGGTTTTCAACACAAACGGTAAACATGTCACCAGCACAAGGTGGTAAAAATATAATAATATTTTCATATAACTGTGAAGCACCACATGTAGAACTGTAACGGACTCTGGATGCAACAGATAAAACAAGTTGTAGGAATGACGTTTGCTCATTGGCTGCTTGTTCCCGCTGTGTTATTCTCCAGAGAGGGGCTGTTGGAGGACTTCCTGTCGGCGTGCCGCAGCGACGGCTCTGCCGACAGAGCAGTGGAGCTGGTCCAGCTGTCCGCAGCCTTCTGTCTGTCTGCAACACCAAGACTGGCAAACCAGACGCTGGCCCAGTTTGATGTGACGGAGGCGCAAAGGTGAGGAGTAGAGAGTCTAGACATTTGTACACGCCTGGAAACATAACGGGAAAAGAGGCTTTTTTTTGATAATAATTTCAGCATCTTTTGTAGCATTTGAACTCAACCTGATGTATCGTATGGATTTACTTTTCATCTTATTCTTCTGTCCCATCCAGAGCCGTGTTATCTGAGCTGGAGGCGACAGGAGAGCCCTCGGTCAACAGTGGGTGAACCGCGATGATGCCGATCTATCGATACAAAAATGTGATAATCCACCGAGTGTGTTTCTGTTTCTATATCTGTGTAATAAAAATATATGTCCCGTAAATAAGATCTACACCTCTTGCAATGCATTCTTTTGGTCCTCAGCTAGAGGCCGCCATTTCTCCTTCAGGGAGTGTTCAAGTCACTTTTCAGGGTCCTACCACATTGTGTCATATTTTACAGGTTCATTCCCACTCTGTGTGCATTAGATGATTCCTTTCAGATCACCAGAACGTGACTGAGAGAGACCATAGACCAGGGATGTGTATTTTTATGCATGACCATAAAGATGTGGTTTGGAGGGAAGGACGCAGAGACAAATGTCTCTCGCTGATAACTGACCCAACTTCCTCAAATCACTGATAAGCCGCTTCCTTGTGCCTGCAATGCTGGTCTGGACAGTTTCACTGTCCCGTTTTATCCGCGTAGACCTCCAGCAGGCTCAGCAGAGACTTGCAGAGAAACAGGTGGTGGTGTGTGCAGATGCAGGTATCCACTGGGTGTGTGTTTTTGCAGATTCAGAGGAATTTAAGGATAGCGTGTCTAGACAAGACAGGTGCCAGTGGTGTGTGTGTGTGTGTGTGTGTGTGTGTGTGAGAGAGAGACAC
>CM051689.1:30809109-30881609 GCA_028022725.1 Lycodopsis pacificus | reverse complement strand
GGGACATGTAGAGTTCAAGGATCATTTATTGTCATTGTGCAACACAGCTCAAGAGTCACCGATCTCTCGCTGCTCTCATCCGTCTTATTCTTCTGCGACCGGACGTCATACAGCCAGCAGGAGGCTGGGTATGGAGCAGCCTCAGGTCCTAGCTGGGTTAACTCCATCTGGGCTCTCCTCCCTCTCCTCTCTGGGGCAGGTTGGTGGCGTTTAGCCCGGCAGGTCCGGCTGGTTGGTCGGCTGTGATCTAATCAAAGTCCTGCTGCACTAAATCCAATCCCCGCGCTTCCTTTTCACATGTTGATGTTGATGAGAATATTCACTCTATGTCATCCAGTGACACAAAACCCATCACCGTGGGAAAACAGAAAAATAAAGGCCCTATCTGGAAAGATCTTCCTGGGAGTCGGCCTCGGAATTTACTCTGACAAGATTCAGCACATCACTCCAGAAACAGAGGAGAGGGAAGAGACGAAGGGGGAGGGATAGGAAGGAAAGGTATGAGGAGAGCAGGAATGAAACGAGGAGGAGGAATTCCTGCGAGTATAGACTGGTAGCAGCAGCGGAGCTCTGACACTCCACAAAGGTACACTCACTGATAAAGTAAGTTTGTAGAATGAACAATCAGTAATCTGCAGCAGGTGATGCATCTTAACTTGACATGATGTGTTCAAGTGCTTAGTGTAAAGAAGGGCTAACATGTGCTGGCCATGTAAATAAACTACAGTGGCATGTATGATTACACAGTGACAGTGTTACAGGCTTGAGCTGAACATCCTGTGAGTCAAAGATGTGCTCCGTTGCTGCTGCTGGGAGTCCTGACAGCTCTTTAGAAGTACCAACCTGGAGCTCATGCTCCACAGGAGACACTTTGAAAGTGATGAAGATGGAAGAGATGCTTGATTCTGTGTTGTGTAGTCAGAGATAATTATAGTCATAGAGTTTTTCTCTCTGATTGCTTCCCAATTTGGTGGATTGTTGTTAATTCATCAGAGACACGTGTTTATACTTCCACTGTCTTCGCAAAGTCCATCTTTGTCAGCTCGATCTGGGCCGTTTGATTACATCTAAGGAAGACGATTCGACCCAAACATGAATAATACGAGGAAACTATCTTTTGCTTTCTCGTGATCTTCTACCAGGTGAACCATTGTAACAAAACAACGGTTTAGGGCTTGACCGGGGCTGATTCTTGTTTCAGCATCCAGATTGAGCAACCGTTCTATTGCGTCGAAACTCCACTTTGAGATTTGCGGCTGGATACCGGTTGCCTCCTTGTACTCTCTTGGTGTCCTAAGTCTCCATCCTGAATCAGGAGAGCAGTGTTCCCTGTTGAAATACTGGGTGGTGTACTTTCCAGCATTCAGCAGGTGGGCTTCTGGCTGACCGAGCAGATGGCAAACAGCGGCAAAAAAACAGGAATGCCACGACACATCCCAGTCCCCACATGTCGATGGCTTCAGATATGTGGAGGCCAAAGGTCACCTCTGGAGCTCTGTATGCACATGGTTACACACTCATTCTTACTTTGGAGGCTGGAATGGCCAAACCAAAGTCAATTAATTTCCCCCTTAAGGGCTCATCCTGGTGGTTGTCAGGTTCCAGGTCTGTGTGAAGGATGCCGATACCCTTCAGGGCTTCAAATGCTACAAGTAGCTGACGTGTTATGAGGCGGATTTCATTACGGTTCAGTGGTGCCTGTCTCTGCACCACCGAATCCCAAATGTCCAGCATCTCGAAGGCGAGGCGAGACGTGTCTTCGATTATAAAACTGTCTATGAATCTCACCAAGTGGTTTTTCTCTGGCTCAAGGGTCCTGAGTTGTTCCAGCATTTTCACTTCTGTGATGTGATCTTTAACATCTTTGTGGATCTTGATGGCCGTAGTCTCGGATGTTTTTCAATTGACACACTCGGCTACTTTACCAAAACATCCTTCTCCAATTAAGTCCAATACAAAGTATCGTACAGGCTTGTTGCAGAGTACGTTGTGCTTTTGTAGCTGAAATGGTGCAGGCGCTGACTCCTCGTTCTTTTCGTTTTCTTTATATGAGGTTGCGAAAGACATTTTTCCTGTCGGATGTTTCCAAATAGTATCCAAGTTGAGTAGATTCAGAGTAGGTCCTCCCCTGACAGAGGCAATTATCCAACTTGAGGTCCTTGAACCTCAGCCAAGTGATTTCTCCATGTCTGTGTCATCCTCACAGATCTCAATCACTCGCCATGTATGCAGGCACACAGCAGGCAGCACCTAATGAGCATGAGACAAACTACGATCGCCCCACAACAGTGAATCAACTAGGGCAGATTGCAACAGTTCTAACCAGAACCGTTTATTGCAACAGGCTTGCAATGGAATACTGCAAATGTGTTGCTCAAAGCGGAGCGAGTGAGAGCGTGTAGTAGCATGGAGTGCAGCAGGGATGATGTCTTTTTGTAGGCCAACCTGAAAGTTGGCATCGCACTGGTTCCCTCGGCACAAAGTCAAAGTGATTGGATTATTGCAGAAAATAATCTCTGTGGCAAACACACGTTGATGACACTTTGACGTTTTGTTAAACCAGATAATCTTCCCAAATGAACACCACTGTTGTGATTGTTTGTGCTTGAATGCAGTCGGCAGAAGTAAAAAAAGCTAAAAACAAACTACTACTAGTTGGGCGGATGACGTTTATTAGTCGCTTCAAAAATCATAAAAGTCTTGTTTATTTGTGAAGATTATCTTGTTAGTCTACAAAAATACGTCATTCCTGTGCCGCCCTATTTCCTCAAATTTGGCACAAACGTCCACTTATGGTTGAACTGATTAGAATTTGGTGGTCATGGGTCACTGTGACTTTTGGCCATTCATTTTCATATGCTAATGTCACACAAATAGGATCAGCTGATGACATTGTGGACAGACATAGATGTAAACTGCGGCTCGTCTGTTTGGTGGAGGCATACAACCGTCAGGCAGTAATTCTAGGTTTAACTTTTAACCCCTGAAAATGCATTGAATTGTAGTTTGCAGACCTCGTTTGGATAGTTTGTAATTATATATATGTGGAAATGTATCTGCATTGTAGTCTATCCTTTATTCTTCTGCCTTGTAAAGTACTTTTTACCTTTATTATTATCAAGCACACAATATATGTCTTAGTACAGCATGAGACTAATAGCCAACAATCATCGTACACTGATGATCGATTCTGCGCAGGCCTGGCTCATCTGGGAGGAGCCTATTTTCAACGGAAAATGAAGCTACAAACTGACGCCCGACAAGCTGCATGACGGGCGGGATGCGCTACAAATCAAAGTAGACCTTCTTTGCGTTCCAACAGCCATACTGTTCAATTTGCCAGAAAAATATTTAGTATGTCCCAATACATAGTATGACACAAACAGTATGACAAAAATATACCACGACGTCATTCTGCATCCGGTCGCATTTTGCAGCATGCAAGCCAGCATGCTTTTCTGGCCCACAATCCTTTGCGCAGCAGATACATGAGCAAGAGGGTCAAAGTTCAAGGTGGCATGTTATGATGATCAGTAAGTCCCAATTGAGTGCGTACGGCATGCAACAGTATGTACTTTGTCAGGACAGCTGCAGCACGTACGGAAAGTGAAAAGAAAAAGTAAGCGAGTTTGGAACACAGCTCTGGTCTTTGTTTAGCGCTCGAATGATGCGGTGAAGCATCAACCAATCATTTTGTGTGGATATCTTTCATCCTGTTCCATTCCATTAAAAAAAAGGAAATTGTGATTAGCCAGTTGCCAGTGCTATTTAACGTCATATTATATCAGAGAGTGCTTGCAGACAGTGTAGCTCGCCACGCTCGGCTGTTTTGTTGTTGTTGCTCGTGAGCCTTCTGCGCCGTTAGCTTGGTGCCATCTTGGCTACGGTGCCACTATCTTAAGGCTCATTGGCTTTTGTGGGAAAACGTAGACAAACCAACATAAAATACACAAATAGACAAAAATAATACAAAATTCAGATGTTTTTGGGGGTTTATGCTTTCGTGTTTCTTTCCCTCGAAATGTATTAACACACATAATCAAAAACTTATTTTTTCCTAAACACTGTGAGTAGCTAAAGAAGAGAAATATTCCTGCTTGCAAGTGGGATGCTTATTCATATCAGTACACATGTTGTCATTAGTAGAAGTGGAAACACATTTGTTGGTTAAACAATGTCATACTCTTTTACTTATAATACAGTATGTGAATATGTGTAACCTTTACCTGTAAAGAACCATGTGTCCACCTTTCTAACCTATTATTATCACATTATCCTACATGTAGCCATTTGGCTAATCAAGCTATATAGCGCATGAGTGTTTCTGCATTAAAATAGGTTAGCATTAGCATAACAGTCGGCTATAAAGTGAGCAATTTTAGAAAACTGTATATATTTTATATATTTTTTCCATTTTATTAGTATTAATGTTTTTGGTAAAGTACGGTTACATTAATACAAGCTGTTGTTCTCCACTATAGCTGTTTATGTTTTCCTGCTAAGCGGTCGGACATGACTGCTGATGCCAGGAAGGTGGAGGAGGGCTCGGTTAGGGGAGGGGTGACGCGGCAGGGGCGGAGCGGCTCTCCTCACCGGGCGGTGTCAGCGGGAGGAAACGGGACAGAGGAGCGGTGAGATGCCTACGCAGGGATTCATTTACCACGGGTGATTGTACTGGATTGCACGAGCGGACTTCAGGTAAGAGGAAGGAGCTGTTTAGGGCGTTTTCTCACGCTCAGGAGGGGGAAGTCTGGCGTTAGGTTTACTCAGGAGCAGTGAAGTGGATTTATAACTCACCGCGGGACAGCAGATTATATACATTTCACACAGTGTACCTGAGGATATGGGATGAGATGTGAATAAGAAAAAAAACATGATAAGAATGTATTTGTGAGTCATGTAGCAGATGACAAAAACTGGGTTGGACACTGGAAAGACCATTTTCTCAGCACACGAAACAATTGTGACTGTAATCTAGTCACGTGTGCAAATGCATGCTTTATTTGTTCATTTCAATTTTATGAATATATATAAATATTTCATACATATTATATATAATAAACAGTATGCTATAGCCGATTTATTGTAGAGCACGTTAACCAGCAAACGGATTTCAAAATAAAATTGAATTGTATAAAGGCAACGATTTTCCTGCAGTTTTCTATAATATAACATATTCTTAGTGAATAATACTGGAGTGTGAGTGGCAGCAGCCATGCGTCAGGAGGATGATGGTGATTTGAACTGCACCGTCACTCTTCTTATATACAGTCAATGCACAGACGTGTGTGTGTGTGAGTGAGTGTGTGTGAGGATTCCTGCAGGCATCGAAATATCATCCAGAGCATCCAGTGGATGGGCTCATTGTAGAGCCTCCAGCAGTGATTGGCTTTAAGCTACAGGAGTGGTCGATGATGTGTTTTTTATTTATTTTGTATGAGGACAATATGGTGCTGTAAATGTGTTTCAGACTTCATTGTTCTTATTAACTTTATTAGCTGGGCATTTTCCCCTCCTGGTAGACACAGATAATTGATCAATAGCCCCCCCCCCCCCCCCCCCCCCCCAAAAAAACATTTTTATTTAATAACAGGATGCTCTGATTAATATCGCCCTACACATGCCTCTCTAATCTACCTCTACTTTAATAAACCTACCCAGAAACACACAGCAAGGGCAAACCTTACAAGCAATGTCGGTTCCTTGTGAAGCAGTGACATCTTGTGGCATTAAGAACGCTTTTGTAATCCAACAATTCTGCATGAGCTTGAGTTACATCACTCTGGAAAAGTGATGATGATTATGATGATATATTGCACAAAAAAAGAGACCAAGCAATCATGTCTGTTAATGCACTCTATCGGCTTTTCAAACGCCCCGCACTGTAAATCAGTAACCATTGTTTTAAGGTCTTCTATTGCCGTGAGGAGGATACTGTCTGTATTGTGGACACAGAATGCATCTCCATTCATTATTCAAATAACTTTGGCAATAGATACCTGACATAAAGCAATGTGTCACCGGCCCTGTGATTGCCTGCCTGTGTCTGTGCGTGACTGTCGATGCATCGATACCGCCGTCTTTGCATGTTCGTGCTGAAGCGTAGCCCATTTGTTTATTTGTTAATGCTGTAACCAGATTGTGCGAGATTTCTTTCAAGGCATCCAAAGAGGAGTCTGGATTAAACCGGAACTTGATTTGAACTAAAACAAAAGGTCAGAAGCAACAATTTGAGAGAAGTTTTTCGAGCCAACATCTGGCTAATGTCTCTTCAAAGTCACCGGTGGAAGTGGGAGGAAGCACATCATTCATCTCTTTAAGTCGGATCATCAAATCAGATCTTAGATGCCATTTATATCTCAGGCTAATAATGCTTAATTTGTCCTGATTGCTTTGGCTTTCTAGGCTTGCATTGATTGTCAATACATCAAGCTGCCTTATCTTCTTGTCTCAGCTAGCCGGGCTCCTCTCTCTGCAGCAGAAAGCTCTCTCTCATACTAAATCATGTAGAGTACAGTCTAATCTCATCATCCCTTATTACTGAGACTCTACATCTCGGCCAATGTGTTCTATAACATTAGTGTGTGATACATTAAGCTGCATTGCTCCAACAGAGCCTTGCTACTGAAAGCATCATCCTAGCCTAAGATCTGATCGGATCCAAAAAAACGGATATAGTCACCTACCTCAACTCATTAGACTGTTTGCTGGTATTAAAGGGTCATATCGCCCCAAATTACAAAATCATTTACTCATACATCACACCGCAAATAACCCCGCTACAGATGCGGTGAACCGAAGTATGGACAGAGATATATTATGCTTTGGCAAAATCTGTTCACAGTGAGGACTGTGGTGGCTCAGGTTCAGTAAATATTTGGGTGAACTAATCCATTAACCTCTCAGACAGCAGATGTAAATGTGCTGGCCTACTCGCTGCTGTAATAGCTAATAATGCTAAATGGCTCTTTCTATAACTGATCATGCTACTGGGGGAGTTAACAGAGCTGTATGGCTCCAGTCTGACCCAAGCATGTAACAGCAAATGAAGCTAATAGAGCCTCATCTACTTTAACTCTGTTAACTCTGTCTGTTGTCCTTTAAGATGCCCAACTCATAAATCAGTCATTATGCTGAGCTTCACTATGTTCAGCTACGTGCTGAGTCTTCAAGATTCGTACAAAATGAAAACTCCAATTCATAAGCAGTAAAACACTGTTTCGCTCACTTCAGCAGACTCGGGGGGGGTCCTGATGTTTAAAGGTCTCTGAATATGGGAATATGTGTGTATTCCTCCATTGAGTGCTTCGATACTTTCACAGACATGGAAATCTCACTTTGTACAACATGGGAACTTTAAGGCATGGAGATTTTGAGGGAAATGCTCCTCCGCAACAATATTATATGAATATGAAAAGCACAGACGTAGTCAACCAAACACCCACATTCCAATCATAATCAATCATCAATACACAGGAGCTCTTCACATCAAACCATCTCATCCTGATCCAGCGTAAGAGAAAGCCGTCGAAAGATGAGGAACGCCGACTCATTTCTTTGAGAAACGCACACTACAACTTTAGCACGTGATGGTTACGCGTTGTTATCATGATGTGTATAATGTATAACTCTGTGTTATTTTATAGGTGTCAACATGTCAGCAAGTGTCAGCGCTGAGGAGACGGAGGAGATCAGGGAGGGCTTCCAGCAAGTGGGTGAGTAACGCCATGTGTGTGTGTGTGTGCGGGTAGTGCAGTAACCCATCAGACAATGATGAACGAGTCAGCCATGTTTGAAGTGGGGTAAAGCAGCTGTGTGCGTCATCTGAAAGACAGATGTTGATCTTGGGATAAATGGAAGGAAATGGAACCTTTGATGCACCCACATTTAAGTTTTAGAGCTGCTAATCGGCTAGTTTTGTTTGCTTTGACAGAGCCAGTCCAGCTGTTTCTCCTAGCTACAGTCTTTATGCTAAGCTAAGCTAACTTTCTAATGCCTCTTGCCACTTGACAGTGGTATCAATCCTCTCGTCTGATTCTCGGTAAGAAAGCGAATAAGCCACCCAAAATCTGTCTGGATAGTATATCACTCTATATACAAAAGAGCTTCCTTCTGTACACAACATGCTGTAAGTCAAGATACGGTTGTTCTCCTCTAAATGCACTCTTGTCAGACTTCCTTGATGCTGCTGCAGAGCTTCATTTGACTCAATGCGTCACTAAAGGGATACTGCAGCATTTCAGCATTGCACTTGGATGTAAAGTCGGGGAACTTGAGACGGAGTAAACAAAAACAGTCAAATCGAAGACAGCAGTGGGAGGGATTTGTTCACTTTTCGTCCCTGGGTTAAACTCACAATGCAACGTCTTCCAAACTCCATGCGAACATCGAAGTCTCCAAACCCAAACTGAGATAATCCTGATGACACAACACGTGTTATTTCTTCAGACTCGACAAAGCTCCTCCAGAGCCACAGAGGACGCTATACAGTGTTTCCTCCACATGTTGAGGAGCACTCCTTCATGAACTGCCTGACTTTTCTGTGTAAAATCTGTGTAGTGACGCAGTGATTTTAACTGAGAATAGTTATTCCTCTATTGCACAGTCCTGATATTGTCCCATCGATCTTGAGAGATTTAGCAGCACGGGCTCCAACTAAAATCTTGCTTGCTATCTTCCCCCCTCCACCCCTCCGCCCCTCCGCCCCTCTTCCCTAGATGTGGATGGTAACGGGTACATCTGTGCCTCGGAACTCGGTGACCTCTTCAACAAGGTGGGCTGTTCCATGCCCGGGTACCAGGTCAGAGAACTCCTCCAGAAGCTGGACCGAGACAACGACAGCCGAATCAACCTCGAAGAGTTCACGGCTGTAGGTAACACTAACTGCACTAACTCAACCCATTCACAACCATTACTAACAGTTAACCAACTAACCAACGCAATGACTGATATTCAGCTGACGAGATGAGTGACTGACTAACTACGTATATCCGCCAGTATCTTCACAAATGAAGCCACAACACAGCAGACGTGCCCTTCTAGGTGGGGGACAATTGGGCCCCGTATGGGCAGCCCGCTGTGCGCCCAGCTACCGTCCTGAAATGCCGGGTCGCTTGTGGGCCCTGCACTTTTGGGCCCAGGTGGTTCGGCCCACACACATACTTCAAATACACTTGATTGACTCGAAGCCTTTTTTGTGTGCACATTCAGATTTTCCAGGAAATGAAGGACGACCGCATGTCCCAGAGCTTCAGGAAAGCTCTGAACAAGAAAGAAGGCATCTTAGCCATCGGGGGAACCAGCACGATCTCTAGTGAAGGAACTCAGCATTCCATCTCTGGTTAGTAACACTATTACCTGTAGAATGATACGTAAGGGCCCAAATGTCATCAAGCCAAGACTTATGATATCAGGACAGACGGGCACCTGATATTTTACTCCACTGCATTTCAGAGCAGGAGCGCTTTGCCTTCGCCAACTACATCAACTCTTCTCTGGAGAAGGATCCGGACTGTCAACACGTCCTGCCCATCAAGCCCGAAACTGAAGCTCTGTTTAAAGCAGTGGCAGACGGCATCATACTTTGGTAACATACTTTGTAATTATCTGTACTTATCCATCCGTAACTCTAATTCTGACCCTCATCAGCACCCTTCATGTTCCCATCAACCCTCCACTGGTCCTCACCTGTTAACCTGTAACTGTCTTTCAGTTCAGTGTGCTGATGTGTTTTTGTTTTCTTCTCACATGCAGTAAACTCATCAACCTCTCCGTCGCTGACACCATTGATGAGAGAACCATCAATAAAAAGAAACTCACACCTTTCACCACTCAGGTTAGTTAGCTCGTGTCTGAACTAGTTAAGCTGTATATGTTTTGTTTAGTGATTTAACTTCAACGCATAAATCATTAAAATAAACACATCAACTTAAGTGAGAGTTACAAAGAGGGGCTTTTGGAAGACACGCATACTTGAAAGCCATGTTTTTTAGGTTTGCTTCTGTTTGACTCAAACTGCATCCCTGGTTACACACATGTACATGATGCTGCATGGATCTGACCTCTGTTTTGGCCCTCCGTCACCCAACTTCAACTCCAACAGGAGAATCTGAACTTGGCTCTGAACTCCGCCTCGGCCATCGGCTGCCAAGTCGTCAACATCGGCGCCCAAGATCTGAAGGAGGGCAAGCCTCACCTGGTGCTCGGGCTCCTCTGGCAGATTATCAAGATTGGACTGTTCGCCGACATAGAGCTGAGCCGCAACGAAGGTGTGCGAACGGACGCGCACCCGCTTGTCTGCCCAGCACGGACAAACTTTAAAGCACAGATTGTAATCGTGGTTAAAAACGCGAGAAGGACAGAAGTATCAGCTTGTGTCTTCTTGTTTACAGCGATAGCAGCGCTGCTGGAGGAAGGGGAGAGTCTGGAGGAGCTGATGAAGCTCAGTCCCGAGGAGCTGCTGCTGCGCTGGGCCAATTTCCATTTGAAGAAAGTCGGCATGTCCATATCGAACTTTTCTGGAGACATTAAGGTGAGGAAATGTCAGCGTGATAGCCAAACCGCTCACTGAAAACCTGTTTCAGGGTTTTTACCTGTGCTAGACATCTTAGATCTGTAATTGTTTATTCCACGGCAGTGAGCTGCCACCTGCTTATGTTCAATATGTGTCTGAGACAGTTATTTTGCAGAAAGGTGACGAATTGTACAGTAGGGCTGAGCGATGTGGAGAAAATCAAGTATCACAATATTCTTGACCAAATACCTCTATATCGATGAGACGATATTGTAGGGTTGACCAGTGGCGCTTTCACAGAGTGTTTACACCATGAGACAAGTAGTAGCACAGCTGGGGTGCAAGTCTTTAAACCCAGGCCATATTACCACATCCAAGAAGAGGATATCTAGTCGCGTATCAGGATATCGATACAATACCGATACATTGCCCAGCACCGCTTGACTCCCATTGAAAACCCATCACAATGCTGGCGAAGCCGTAACTTTCTGTTTCTGTGTCTGTGCAGGACTCGAAGGCGTACTTCCACCTGCTCCAGCAGATCGCTCCAGACGGCAGCAAAGAGGACGTCCCACGCATCGAGGTGGACATGACTGGTCTTTATGTGAGTTCAGAGTCCAGCGTGCGTAAAGACAGCAGAGTGTGATGCTGAATGTATGTTCTTCACCTTTTCTATTCTATTGATGTTGGTGTTATTTGAGTCATTACGGCTGGAATCAGTAATGCGTTTGGGTCTCAAGGATTCGACAGAATCCCCACTGAGAATACACACACACGCACACACACACACACACACACACACACACACACACACACACGTTGTGCTGTGTTATTGAAACTAAGCACGTTCAGTTAAAACTGCTTTTCCTTTGCCTGTAAGGGGCTAAAATGAAATTGACTTCCTGTTGACCTTCCTTCTGCTTCTATCATTCTTCAAGTTTTATTGTAAGCAGGGTTTAAATCTCTTTTTCCCCTCTGATATGTTTCACATAGTGGACAAAAGTGACATGGCTTCGTCTCTACAATACTACAGAATAATCTCTGTGGTTATCAAGTGTCCGTTTCATGAAACCTCTTTATGTTACATGTCGGAACCATCATCTCAATCTGCCAAATGTCAGCGTGTCCATGAGGACATTAAGCCTGTTCATTACAGTACCGTCCTTGTGAAACTCGCATGCCAAATATAGTGTTTTCTAAATACACATATTTGGTTTGTATTTGCATTCCATTGCTGCCGAGTGCATGTAAAGGATGTTCTGTAACCCCCATGACGGCAAGATGTAAATGTGTGTTTGCGTGTGTGTCACCCAGGAGGAGGATCTGATGAAGAGGGCGGACTGTATGCTCAAACAGGCCGACAGCCTCGGCTGCCGGCAGTTTGTGACCGCCACCGATGTCGTGTCTGGGAACGCGAAGCTCAACATGGCCTTCGTGGCCACGCTGTTCAACAAACACCCGGCGCTCACCAAACCGGCCGGCGACCAAGACTGGGTTCTGGAGAGTAAGTGTGGATGAATAATCCCTCTCTCACATATACTGTCGTCTTGTAAGCTCTCTCTCTCTCTCTCTCTCTCTCTCTGTCTCTGTCTCTGTCTCTGTCTCTGTCTCTCTGTCTCTAGGCGAGACCAGAGAGGAGAGGACGTTCAGGAACTGGATGAACTCTCTGGGAGTCAGTCCGCATGTTCACCATATCTACGGGTCAGCATCCCTCCGTCTGAAATCACTTGCTATGCCGACTGTGTATTTCCACACTGACTAAATAAGCCTGTGTACTTGTGTTGATGCAGCGATCTGCAGGACGCCATGGTGATTCTCCAGCTCTATGACAGGATCAAGGTGCCAGTGGACTGGGACAGCAGAGTCAACCTCCCTCCATTCAAGGGAATAGGAGGAGGGCATTTAAAAAAGGTAAATATACTAACTACTTTCCAAACGTAGGGGTTTGAGGTAATAAGGGGACATTTATATCTATCTATATATATATATATATATATATATATATATATGAACTTTGTGTGTGCGACAGATGGAAAACTGTACCTACGCTGTGGATCTGGGTAAGAAAGAAGCTGGTTTCTCCCTGGTGGGGATCGGCGGACAGGACCTCTACGATGGCAATCAAACACTAACTCTGGCACTGGTGTGGCAGCTGATGAGGAGGTGATTTACTCTTTATGGTGAAACCTAATATCATTACCTGGTAATTCTGACGGGTCAAGAAAATGACCCATAAACCAGCAAAAACACCAGTGAGAAGCTGCTACACAGCCGGACACAGGCAGGGGGCGCTGCTCTGCCTGTGTTACACTGTGGAAGGAGTGAAAGGCCGATCGAAAGAGCACGTCCAACATGCTCATTCATTTCATTCAGAGAGAAAACAAGCACACGCAGAAATACACAAGGGAATGCGAGTTGAGAAGAATCACCCCTCTTTGTGACTGAAAACAACGGGGTTCATGGGTAATGTAGTATGCTTACGTGTGGTCTTACGATCTGTACGCAGGTACACGTTAAATGTTCTGGAGGACCTCGGACACGGAGAAGTCGCAGGAGACGATTTGATAGTTTCATGGGTCAACAAGACTTTGGCTAAGGCCGGCAAGAGTTCCTCTATCAAAAGCTTCAAGGTGAGTTTCACTTTAGTTGTGTTTCAGTTTAATAGTATGCCTATCTCTATCTATCTATCTATATATATATATATATATATATATATATATATATATATATATATATATATATATATATATCATTGTTGTAAGAAAAAAGCATGTATTTCGACCCTCCACTTGAAAAGAAGTTAAGCTCTGGGCTTTGGTTTTACTGTATGTTTCATATAATGTGAAGTGTTGTGATATGTGTGTGTGTGTGTGTGTGTCTCCCGCCGTTCAGGACAAGACGATCGGTACCAGTATGCCAGTTCTGGAACTGATCGATGCCATTCAGCCACAGAGTGTGAACTTTGAGCTGGTTCAGAAAGGAAGTCTGTCAGACGAAGACAAACTGAGCAATGCAAAGTAATTACCCGCCTGCTATTCAAAGATAATACTTACTCTACACGCTCTTAGGTTGACTTTGACATCGTTACAGTGGGCCACGATTCCAGCCAGAATTAATGTAGGTCGATTTCTGATTGGCTGTTTTGTCTGGAGAAGCTCTAGGAGAATGATAGCTGCATATTATGGATGCTGTGCACTGAAGCCCTATTCATACAGTACTCGTATCATCAGGGAATCTCACGGGATTTAGATGTCGGCTTATTTACACAAAGACCTCTTGGTCCGACATGAGTGGGTCTCCATGCTGCGTAGCAAGATGAACCTCCTGAATGCACCCAAAATGCTGTTAAAACAGTGGTTTAGATAGATGGATAGATAGATAATTACTTTATTAATCCCGCAAGGGGACATTGTTTTCGCTACAGCAGCATTTATAGATGCAGTTAAAGCAATAAAAATAATCAAGATCATGTATGTCAGATGGCAGACGCAACCTCGGACATCAAGCAATTATGAGAAATCACAAGAGGTCCTCCGGTAATACTAGTCCAGGGTGAAAAGGGCTCCAGTGCATGTGGATGAACATGTCATTTATGTGCTTGCTAATTTATTTTAGGAAACTCAGAATTTTGACACAAATCAAAGTCCAAATTCAGCTGGTAAAAAAACCCCAGTGATGATAAGAGAAAGTGTCGACCAGAAATACAATGACCGATCTGATACGTTGCCATAGTGATGCTAGCCATGACCCTTTCCTGCACCAGGTATGCCGTTTCCATGGCGAGGAAGATCGGGGCCAAAGTCTACGCCCTGCCTGAGGACCTGGTGGAGATCAACCAGAAGATGGTGATGACCATCTTCGCCTGCCTGATGGGGAGAGGCATGAAGAAGGCTTAAAGGAGACACACACACACACACACACACACACACACACACACACACACACACAGAGACTGTCTAGAGATACAGTATAAAGAGAGTGAACATAGCTCTGTTGTCTTTAAATGTAACGGCTGTGATACACGGGAACATTTAAAGACAACGATCACGTATCATCTCTCAGTGCTGCTGACAGCAGCAGAATCCAGGTGGTAGTTCTTCCTCAGCACTTCAGGGTCTTAACACTCCTTCCTGCAGTCTGGCCTCCTCTTGCTGGCTGCATTGCCTCAAAGTTCCCCACGTGTCACTGCCTCACGATATGTCGACTCAGTTCTGATGCATCTCCCAACGTGCCAGCCGGTTCACAGTTTGAGCATTTATTGCACTTAAGCCATAATACGATATTCTTTACTGAACACCTTTTGGCCTTTTTAAAGAAGAGATGATATGTATGACCAAAGCTGTGCTCGACTATCATGTAAGTCCATGCACTAACTCATTGAAACAGATGTGGGTGAAGCTGTTTTAAGGGGATGATTATTAAATAGATGAATGGATGCAATATATTTATATGAGGCATATGTTTAGGTATGATTAATGGATCATCTTTAAGGACTTTTAAGGGGTAAAACCACAAACTGACTAAATAACATGAATGCCAGATATCGTAATATGAATCTCAACAAGGGTCTTGATTCTTTAATTATGGTGACCGTTTCATGCCATTTGGTTATTAGTAAACTTGCAGATAATCCATTAAAACCCAATTGATATGTAATACATTCATACATTTATCAATGAATTGACCCACAATAAATGTATCCAGAAAAAACATTAAAAATCCCATTAATGTGTGGATTATATATTATATTCAATCTGACGGTATTAAAAACCTGAATGCTGCATAAGAATCCCTGAAGATATTTCTGACCCGTAACGTTAATCAAACCCCGATATTAGAAACACATCGAAGCGACATTTTAGAGAAATAACAGGTCAGCGGTTTCTTCTCTACATTGTTGCCGTCTGAAATGAATAAACAGCCGTGATTGAAATATGACTTCAGTTCTGAGACTGTTCCTGAATTAGTCTAAAATATGAATCTGTCTTTGTCTAAATGCTGCAGCTGAATATGTGGATGTGTTTAAACATGTTCCAGGTCTGTTGCTGCTGATGTCAACGTTCCACTACTGTTCTCTTCTCTTTGCTTTTATCCCGAGTGTGTGTCTCTATCGGCCCCGTGGAACTTCACTGTGGGCAAAATGATTGCTTTACATGATAGCAATACTTCCAAAAAATCAAATCAATACTGTTCAATAAAAGCATTTTTCCAAGTGTTGCTTGATTGTTTTTCTATTTCTCTTTGTTCTTTTTTTCTGTCCCATGTGGAGTAGTTCAAGACGTTGTGAGTATTTAATCAGAATCCATCAATTGACTGGAATTGAGTTGGGAAATGAATGAATTTGAAAACTAAAGCTATAAAGTCATTAAATCTGCACTTCAATTATGTTTTTAATGTTTTTCTGTCTTTAAAGTGAACACAGTAAAAAGAGTGACGCTGCAAACATCGTTCCCTATAAACAGCTTGTGTGCATCGGTCGTACCACCCTGAACACAGAGGTTAAGCAGGGTTAAGAGGCAGTACTTGGACCTGTCTGTATCTGTTAATATGCTTCTTGGATAATAAATCCATTTGATTTTTACTTTAACCTGCTCCTGTGTTTTGGAGGTGATTGAGACAGCATGGCTGCAAGGGGGGGGGGCGATTTCTTCCTGTGTCCATGGCCCAGGGACACAGGGCCCTAACATGTACAAAATACTTTACACAATAACAATTATGTAAATAAGCGTTGTAAGTAATCTCAATAGTGCTTCAAGTGTACAAACACAGCATTTGTTTTTAAGGTCAGGACGATGCAGTCTGTGGCCGAGGCGTCATGAGAGGTCGCTTGATGAGCAGACAGAGGCACAAAGCACCGATACTTAAAATAGATTTTAGTTTGATTCTTTTTTAATAAGATAACACACTTTTGATTGTACTTTCTTGTATTTCCATTTATACATTTCAGGCAAATATAGTACTTGTTACTCCACTGTATTTATTTGATAACCTAAGTTACCGGTTACTTTGTAGATTCTAACAAAAATAAAATCAAGAAATAACTTACGATGTATCTTTATTAAGATAAGTTTATTGAGCCCTACTACCCAGCAGTATATAAAGTATTTAAAATACTACTTCCAGCTTCAACATTAAAGCTTTAATGCATCAATAATTATAATCTAATAATCTAATATACATTATTCTGAAAAGGGCCATTGTGCATAGTGAGTACTTTTACTTTTGGTACTTCAAGTATATTTTGATGCCTTTACTTTTGCACTCGGTAACATTTTGAGAGCGGGACTTTTACTTCAGTATTTATACATTGTAGTAGTGCTACTTGTAGCGAAGTACAAGATCTGAGTATTTCGCCCATCACAACATGTGTGAGTCACATACGTCTCTCATTCATACTGATGTCCGCTCTGACCGGCAGGGGGAAGATGCTGTGTGCAGAGGAATGGCTCAGCTCTGAGTTCAACTGCTATTCTATCAGCCACAGTGCATTTCACATTGTACTGCATTGAAGACGCTCCTTGTAAAACCTAGAAAGTAATTTAACAACACATTCCTCCATGGACGGATTAATAATGCATGATAATAATACATTTTATTTATTGAGCGCTTTTCATAATTCTCAAAGACACTTTACATTAAAATCATCATATAAAAGAAAGCTATACACTACAATTTTAAAACACACAATATCGGTCACACATTAAAAGCAGTTCTGAATAGGTGGGTTTTGATTTGTGATTTGAACATGGAAAGGTCAGTGCAGTCTTGAATGCTTTTGTTTGTTTTGGACTTTTGATTTAGATAAAGAGAGATACCTGAGTTGCCTCGTAACAGAAGAATACAACTTCACCTTTTTCTAGGAATCTATGATTTTTGTCTGTTTTTGGTAATTACCTTGCACCACCCCACCCTAGCCTGCCCTAGTGACTTCTCATGATATTACACGAGACAGATGGATAGAAAGAAAGAGGGATGGATATAAAGAAAGGATGGATGGACTCTCCGAAAACTGGTTTCAGCTCTCTCATTAATTTGCTCTTGTTCAGTATTTTTACACAGTTGAACACAGTTGACAGTTTTTCCCTTATTCAATTCAATTCAATTTATTTTTGTACAGCCAAAAATTACAAATTTGCCTCAGAGGTGTTGGGATCAATAGGGGCGTGTTTGAGTTATCAGCATTTAAGAAACTGAATTCTTGACATCAATAAAATTATTAATGTGAGTAACAATTATTAATGATTATTAATAATAACGGGGCACCACCCTGCGGACAGGGACCGATAACCAAACGATAAAACTAAGTCTCATAATTAGTGTTCACTCATAAAGTCGATAGTCTGGTACGACTACACATTCGAAGTGACAGTGAAGGATTGAATTCGAGCACAGACTACTAGATACAGTTTCATTACATACACATGCACAAGTAATCACAGACGACTGCTCTTTAAAATATAACAGGGTTTATTACATCAGAATAATAAATGATCAGATCAATTACCATCACAATCAACAAACGCTATAGAGTGGTCTCACTGACGTCACGATCTCCTTGGATACGAGTCTGTCCGCCATGTTGGAGTACATACAGATCCTACATGGCGGCGAGTAAACAAGGAAGTGCGGGGAAAATGCCTTACTTTGAATCACTGGATAGTGCATCAAAGGTTCGCTACCTGGCCAAATTGAAGGTTATTGGTAATTTGGATCCCTATACGATGAGTGCAGATCGTTTCAGTGCCGATCCTACTTATCTTCCATCGGTAAACTACGCCAACATCTACACGTATCTCGTGAACACCCCCAGTCCTTACACGAAAGACGAGTTGGAGTGCTACAAAGGGCTCGACGCTTATAATCAGTTTGTCAGTGGATGGGTCCGAGACGTCAAAGCAACGGTCGTCGACAATTCTCATCTCGTCATTGGAAGGGTAAATATATACAGATCTGGTCAGATATTTAGCAATATTCAATGTTTACTCAGTGCAAACAGACACGTGTGTTTGTGTACATTGTACATGCATGTCATTGTGTGCGTGTGCATAGCCTGTAGGAATTCACTTTAAACTAACCCCTAACTTCATCCCCCCCCCCACACATATATATATATATATATATATATATATATATATATATATATATATAATATATGTGTGTGTGTGTGTGTGTGTGTGGGGGGGGGGGGGTGAAGTTAGGGGTTAGTTTAAAGTTAATTCCTACAGGCTACACACATGCACACAATGACTATATATTATCAGGGGTGTGGATATCTAGAAAATTAATTTAAGATTCCCATGTTACTTTTATAAATTATTTTACTTTTTTTTCAAATTCAATGCACAGAGATACATCAAACACTCGAACCCAGCCTTATGTGTGTGTAACTGGGAAAGAAAAATGAAATCTCTGGTCAAAACAAATTAAATCTCAGTATTTTGGATAAATTAGAATCTCCATGTTTTTTTACCTTCATATTATAAAATATATGTAACAACTTAATTTCCCCTGTTACAGGTAATGCATTCACAACGCCTGAGAGAGACTGCTCTGAAGCCGTGGCTGGTTGCTGAGAAGACAGGAAAGATTCTTTGCGCGCACTGTAACTGTATGGCTGGCCTTGGCGAGACCTGTACGCATGTGAGTGCCCTGCTGTTTTGGATTGAGACGACATCGCGCATTTGAGATTCTCGTACAGTGACACAGGCGGCGGCATATTGGAAACTTCCACCCAGTCTACGAGATGTACATTATCTTCCAACCAATGAGATAGACTTCACATCCGCTAACACCAAGAAAAGACGGTTGGACTCCCTTGTTTGTGACAATACTGCAACCCCTGGAAAGCGGCAGGTAAAAGAAGTGCCTTCACCGACTGCAGACGAACTGAACACCCTGTTTCAGCAATTGAGCCTGGCGGGATCAAAAGCAGCTGTTTTGAGGGTAGTGCCTGACATATGCAAGCAGTTCAGGCCCACATCACTGTCAGAGACATTTCCTTGTGTGTTGACAAGCCTATACAAACCAGAACACTTGACGCTCAATTTTATTGAATTATTAAAGAAATGTGAAGAAGTGGAGCTGACTGTTACAGCGGAACAGGCGAAATCTGTGGAACAGGCTACCAAATCCCAAGCGTCAAGTAAACTGTGGTTCCGATTCAGATCTGGCCGCATAACCGCCTCAAAGATGAAGCGAGTATATAGATCAAACCCTGATCTACCATCGCAGTCTCTGATAAAATCTATATGCTACCCAGAGTCGACCTCTTTCTCTGTGGATGCAACTAAATGGGGGTGCAAGCACGAGGACACAGCCCGAAAAGCGTACTCGGAGAAGATGACAGAATCACATGACAATTTTTTGATTGACGACTCTGGATTTGTCATCCACCCCGACTACCCGCACATTGGTGCTACACCGGACGCGGTTGTGTCATGCGATTGTTGTGGCAGTGGGGTGGTTGAAATCAAGTGTCCCTACTGTGCACGTGACAGTACAATTGATGACTTGACTGCGGGAGGCGTGAAGACTTGTCTGGAGAAGGACGGCAAGCTTGTATTTTTGAAAAAGGACCACGAGCACATGTATCAGATACAGACTCAAATCAGTGTGTGCAATGCCGAGTTTGCGGACTTTGTGCTATGGACAGAGAAGGACCTCCACATTGAGCGTATTGAAGAAGACCAATCAATGTGGGACATAATGGTGGCATCGTCCAAAGATTTCTTCAATAAGGCTGTCCTGCCAGAACTTGTCGGGAAATTTTATTCTCGAGAGAATGTCCAGACGCCAGCACTGTGTGCCATCCAGGTACCATGCGGAGAGAACTCGGCGAGTGCAGATGATGACCACTCGCCAACATACTGTTATTGTGGGGAGTCTGAGGACTATGATGACATGATAATGTGTGAAGATGAAAATTGCAAAGTAGTCTGGTATCACTTGGTCTGTCTGAAAATCAAACGTGTTCCGAAAGGCAAGTGGCTCTGCCCTGACTGTAGAAAACAATCTAAAAAGAAGCCTCGTAAAACTAACAAGTGATATATGTAGTAGCTGTGTTGGCAATATTCAATGTTTACTCAGTGTAATACAACATACATGTATGTGGATTGATTGGAAGAAACAACAAACAATAAAATACACTGTACAACTTGGAAATGTATGTAGTTTTACTTTCACAATTATTCCAGTACAAAATACTTGTATGTTAGAAGAAACATGCTGACTCAAACGCTGATGTATATTTACAGAAGTCTATGGCACATACATTTAGAGTGAGTGACAGTGTCGAAAATTCACCATTCACACATTGCAGTATCCCATATTTCATACAGTACTACACATAACCTGTCCAACATCACTCTATCGGAACTACGGATGGGCACAGGTTTGTTAGAGCACAGCAAATAATCGCTGCCTTGTCCAGAGTGGTCAGTTGTGAATTGTTTGCCATAAACTCAAGTGGAAGTGTGCTCTGTAGAATGGTATACTTTTGACGAAGACATCCTATCACCCTCTCAACATGTATTCGAACATTTGCAATTCTTCTAGTTGCCTCCACTTCCCTACTGCTTAGTTGTTTTCTCCCTTTCGTGAAGGCGGGAATGTGCAGAGTAGCTCCCATCATCCCAACACTATCCGCAATGTCAAAGCCACGATCCGCGAGCACCACGTCACCAGGATTTAGTTTATTGAGCAGTCCACAATGTTCTGTTATGCATTTATCGCTGGTTCTTCCACCCCATCCCTTGGATAAGAAAGATATGTTGCCTTGTGGTGTCACACCAATCCAGAACTTCACAGTGTTATTGTGTTTGTATGAGGACCATGTCCATGCCCGAGCACCAAGACTGGATGGTGTGTTCAAAAAAACTTCAAAGCAGTCGATGATAACTATAACCTTAGTGCCAAAATGCGTGCGGAACGACATCGGCATTGTCTCCTGGAGCTCCTCCCTCTCCGGCCAAACAATCAGATCCTTCAACCTCGTGTGCAACACGTCAATCATGTTGAGAAAAATACGCGAGGATGAAGACTTGTTTATTCCAAACCTCTGACCGAGATCCATATGGGCCAAGTTAAGTCTGAGTTTTAATAAACAAAGTGTCAGCTGTTGGAATTTGGTGAGAGCACTGGCAGTAGAATATGGGATGTGTGGTTCTATAAAATTGTATAGAATTTGCAGGGTTGAGAAGTCCGGCAGTCCAGTATAATATCTCACTTTTTCATCATTATTTTCGAAAAATTCAGAATCAAACCGTGATCGTTCATCGGAAAGTTCCTTTTTCAAATTCAGATTTTCCGTGAGTAGGCGCTGCATCTCAGCTTGCATTGATGCAATCGTGGCCCCACCGAGGTCTGTCTGGCTGCCTTGGTTGTTCTTATCCTCGTCCTCATCCTCTGCTGCTGGTGGGCTGTCATATGCATGATGCAATGCTGAGGCTGCATCTATGTGTTTCGCCTGTTGTACATGCTCGACACGTCTCTGGTACCGACTGCTGTCACGGGCCGATGAAGCTTCGGTAACCTTCTCATGTCCAAGTTTTAGAGACGGAGACCAGTCTGGATTATCGGCATCTTGGAGAGTAGAGGGTTTACCTGAAACAGTTTGTAATAAACATTGAAATACAATTTTACCGAAGTAGTCTTATCGGATTCATTTATATGTCCTTTATTAAATACTGTTCACAAACAAATTAGTAAATAAAATCACTTACCACTTATAAAGTGATCCGCACATACTCTAGCCAAATTCGATTCCTTTATATCTCGAGAGATGCGCGACAGCCATTTCTCGCGACGTCGCTTGGATAGCTCCTTCGTGTCATTTCCTTGATGTGTAATGACCGCTGGCAAACGAAAGAATGATTTCTTGTCTCTATCACCTCTGCTGCCACAACCAAAGACGGCACAAAAGTTCACCATGATCGATAGGTTATGCGACTCAGTCGTGCACGCCAGTGGCTTTGTGTGTAATCCAACATGGCGACAACAACAACTGTGACGTCACACGAGACCACTCTATTATACAATTTTATGTGCCTAATATCTAAACAAATGAATAAAATGGGTGAGGGGGGTGTGTATATAAGTATGCGTGTGTGTGTGTGTGTGTGTGTGTGGGGGTCTGTGTATAAAAGAAAGGGGGGCTCTTAACACTAACAGTCGAGAACTACAAAGATGGCGGCGTCGAATGACTTAGCCAAAATAGCAGAGGGGGGGTGAGAGGGCTTAAGATGCTACCGCTGAACACCACCAGATGGCGTAGTCGAGTGACGTAGACAAACTGGTGGATGGGCCTTAAGATACTACCGTTGAACCACCACCAGATGGCGTAGTCGAGTGACGTGGGCAAAATGGCGGAGAAAGGGGGGGGGGGTAGCTGTGTGTGAGCACGTGTGGCGATCAATGCCACGGGGTTTCCCATGGGGTTTCCCACGGCTGTGTGTGTAGGTTAAGTGAGAGATAAGGGAGAGCAGGAACAAGGGTGGGGGTCAGCTCCTGCTGCGTTGGAGGCAGGAGGTTGAGTTAGACAAAGGAGGGAGAAATCGACATGAATCAACTCTGTGTGCGATGTCTTCTGGAGCATGAGTTTCTGGTTTTATCATGCATAAGTATACCGTTGTCGTCTTTGAACTGCCGGTATCTTACACCATGATAAGCCGTGACTCTCAGCTCACTCACAGAGCTGAGTTCATGAAGAGAGAAATACCACACGAAGTGAAATAACATAAATGAAAATAATCCCCAAATAAACAGATCTTCCTAACTACAGTGGGATGAGCGTCTGTTTCTCATCACATCTCTTAAGCAACAATAAACAAACTCTGCATACACGCTCGCAGTGACTGATCTAAGGCAAACAGTTACAGTGAAGGGTTAACTGCAGCAGAGCGGTGATCCGCTCTGATTACGCAACACCTTGGATCACGCGGCCGTAACTGAAACACAAAAAAAAAACACGGGAATATCAACATATAAATGAATTAACCTGAATGAAACTTAGGTTAATTTAAGCTAAACTAGCCCAGACACCAATGAACGCTTACTGTTTGAAGCTCGTTGCAGCGGGGAGTGTCCGTGCAGGATTGTGGGTGTTCTTCCTGAAGAAAAAAAAGGCTGAGGGCTAAGCGGCTTTTGCACGGCTGGTGTGCGGTGCTGTTGGGTCCTACTCCTGCAGAGAGTGGGCCTGGTTTCAACATCGGCTGAGATACGTTGTCGATTCGTATCTCCCGGTAATGAGCGGTGCAGAAAGAGGTTTAGTCGTCTGGTACTGTTGGCGTGTGCACGAAAGGCGAAGAGCGGATGCGTTTCTTGCGGGCTCAGGGCCGTAACTCAGAATGTACGTGGTCTATTTCGGCCGGCGAAATGGCACGTGGTCGCTGAGTTGAGGGTGATCGGTCCTCGGGGCATCTTCATAGGGACCGGACGGAACCGGAGCGAAGAGGAAGATCTGTCCTGTGTTCTGGCTTATAAGCGGCTCAGTCTGCACAGCGGGAGGCTGTTTGTCGGCCAATGGAGGCTCCGGCTGAGCGGTGACCGAGGCGGGGTCAGCTTAAAGGGGCAGGGATCAGGGTTCAAGTCAGATGTGGCTCTGACGGAGCCTGTGAGAAGCTGAGCCAGCCTGATGATGGTGCCAGAGCCCATCAGAGGTCTTTACAATCCGAACACATGCGACATCCTCTGTCCCGGAACCGTCACATCGGAACAGGAAAAACCCTTTAATGGGGAGAAAAGAGGGAGAGACCTGTGGGAGAGCAACAGAGGAGGGATCCCTCTCCCAGGATGGACAAAAGTGCAATAGATGTAATGTGTACAGAATGAACAGCATAACAGAGTTACAACACATATGACAGAACAACGGCAGGAGGCAAGACCATAGTCCAGGTATAACCAGGATCCACGGAAACCTGCGAGGCGAGAAGGCACAGAGACTCTGGGGAAGAAGCAAAGTTAGTAGTAATGTGTGTTAAAGGTATCGTGTCAGACAAAGAGTCAGTCAGACAGACGGAGTCAGAAAAAAAGTCAGTCAGACAGAGTGAGACAGAAAGTCAGAGAGACAGACAGACAGAAAGTCAGAAAGACAGAGGGACGGCCAGAAAGTCAGACAGACAGAGTCAGAGAGACAGAGTCAAGCAGAAGGTCAGACAGACAGACAGAGTCAGGCAGACAGACAGAAAGTCAGAGAGATTGTAATCATTGGGTCGTTTATCAAACAGTTACAAAAGTCCTCTTTAGGTCCTACCGCCACCAGAGGCTCATAGAGGTTAATCTAGGGCCTTAATAGGGAGTCATATGCAACCCTTTATCAACTATCAATCTCTCCTTTATGGTATGAATAAAGAGTCGGCAGAAAGTCAAAGATACAGACAGAAAAATCACACAGACAGAAAGTCAGAAAGACAGACGGACGGACAGAAAGTCAGACAAAAAAATCAGAGGGACGGACAGAAAGTCAGACAGTCAGAAAGACAGACAGAGTCAGACAGAAAGTCAGATAGACTGACAGAAAAATCACATAGACAGTATTTAACAATAACATACCGGTACTGTGGCGCTAGTACAGAATGTCATGACGTCTCATATCAGAATAATGATAAAATCCCTTCTCTTCTACCTCTAACTGACTAAATCAGTATATTTGTTGCACAGTTGGTAGATGACGCGATTCTAAACACTGTATTGGTTGTAGGAGTCTCTCTGCACAATCAACTCATCACAGAATTCACTTCCTCCTCCGAACACTAGATGTTGGGCACGACTTACTCAGTAGTGTCAAAACTTCCAAGGCTTTATATTCAGAAATCACATTCAGAAGTAATGTTGTGTCACAAGTCCAAAGATTATTCCAAACCAACTGTTTGTTCACAGTCAGTAGTGGCATTACCGTGGTTTAGTCTAATATTACAATATCTGTTCAGCAGTAGAGCGGAACAGAAACAAGAAGACTGTCAAGTTGAATATGTAGTAAAGTTACATCTGAAAGTGTTTGGCTACACTGTTTCTAACTTCTGTTCACCATTGTATTGTAGGCGTGTAGGATGCTGATACGGAACCTGCTTTTAGGATGCGAGTCTTCACCGGTCCGCTGGCAGTTTGTGGAGGATCTGCATAACGTCCAGGTTAGATGCTGGCTGGTTGACACGGCGATCCGTCAACTTTGATGATCAAAAGATGAAGGTGAACTTGGCTGTCCCAGACATTTAAGCTCCTGTGTTCCCATTGAGCAACGATCCAAAGTTAGTGGAGAGAAAAGCAACAAAGAAATGCATTAAGGTTAGAATTCCAATGTTAACCTAAAGAAAAAGTGTCAATTCCTGCACACACATTATTAGCTCTGCAGTTGAATTATTGAAGTAATGGTGTTTTGGACAAAATGGCCTTTTTGAAGACAGACCCACCACAAATGACTCAGTGATGTACAGTCCTAATCTAAGAATTATCCACCACAGGCCGCCATTAGAAATGGCCCATCATCAGCCATGTCCCGAGGGACACAAGAGCCGACCTGCTGTCTCTGAAAACCACAGGTCAACCGCTTCATTTAGCCCCATTAATGAATAAGCTATCAAATGCATTCAAATCATTATTAGATAATTGGTGATCTCAACAAGGTTAATTAAGCAGCTGCTCCTAGAGAATAAATGTAATTCCTTGATTCATTCAGGTGTATACTGTATGTATTCCAGCATTGCCCGTATATCGCAGTATAATAGGATTTATGTTAGTTTTTCTACACCAACCTGCTCTGATAGTCTGTGTGTACTGACTGCAGTCGGCTTCATTGTGAACATCGACAAAAAAAACTTAACAGGTTCCTTCCAAGATCACAAATGTCTTGTCCTACAAGATACTATGCTACACTCTTGACATTTTAGCTTGCAGACCACAGAAGCTACTATATCCACAATATGTCCTAAATATAGTGTACACTCGCATGTTCATTTTATTTTAGGTGTCTAAAATACATTTTGATGTTTCCCCCGTCTACAGCAGTACCTTACTTTTCTTACCTGTGTGGAGAATTCCAGTATTAAACGCATTATAAGTAAGATTAAATAACCCCCCTAGTGATGAGTAGAAGTGTCACAATAATAATAATTTAGTTGCAATATGTTTAAAATATTCTTGCTTATAGAAGATATTATGTGTTACAGTATATTAACTAATTGAATGTATTAAATCATAAAAGTATAGTCACTAAAGGTATTAAAACACTGTAAGAATACGTTAAAGGGTCAGACATGGATTCTGGATGGGACATGCAGCAGATGGAGGATGGGATCAGTGGGAAGGACAAGCTGACCAGAGGTGGGGTCAAGACAGATGTTTTGCAAGGAGCAAAGCTGTTTCGCTAAGGGATCGATCCAGGGAGGGGACAGAATTCAAATGGAGCCAGTCACGGATCGCCACGGTGGGTCATTCCGATGATTTATGACTGTTTGGACATTTCCGACGTATATAAGACACTGTTCTGAGAGAATTCCTCAGACCACATCCGCTCTCGTTTTTCAGTAACCTGTATTCAGACCTGTGAGTGAGGTGCGTGCGTGTGGTCTCTGTTCTCGAGAACATTACTATTGATAGTTAATGCAGCTGTTGGCATCAATAGGGGCTTGTGTTTGAGTTATCAGCTTTAAGAAACTGAATTCTTGACATCAATAGAATTATTAATGTGAATAACAATTATTAATGATTATTAATAATAACGGGGCACCACCCTGCGAACAGGGACCGATAACCAAACGATAAAACTAAGTCTCATAATTAGTAGTCACTCATCAGTGACAGTGAAGGTTTGAATCCGAGCGCAGGCTACTACATACAGATCATCACATACATATGCACCATTAATCACAGACGACTGCTCTTTAAAGTATAATAGAGTTTATTAAATTAGAATAATAAAAGATCAGATCAATTAATATCGCAATCAACAAACGCCATCATACAATTTTATGTACCTAATATCTAAAGAAATGAAATAAAAGAGGAGGAGGGTGTGTATATAAGTATGTGTGTATGTGTATGTGTGTGTGTGTGTCTGTGTATAAAAGGAAGGGGGGTGAGGGCCCTTAACACTCACAGTCAAAGACTACAAAGATGGCCGCTGGCCACCAAGCAGAAGGGGGGTGAGACTGTGGGTTAAAAGGGGAAGGGCTTAAGGTATTACCGCTGAACACCACCAGATGGCGTAGTCGAGGGACTTAGACAAACTGGGGGAGGGGGGGCGAACCTTAAGGTGCTACCGTGACCCACCACTAGATGGCCTAGTCGAGTGACTTGGGCAAACTGGCGGAGGAGAAGGGGGGGGTCGCTGTGTGTGAGCACGTGTGAGAGAGAGAGGGTCAGAGAGAGAGGGGGTCACCTCCTGCTGTGTTGGCAGGAGGGTGAGCCAAGAAAAGGTGGAGAGAAATCGTAAGTCAACATAAATCAAACTTCTGCTGCGATATCCTGAGGAGCATAAGTACGTTATTCTCTCATGCATAAGCATACCGTTGTCGTCTTGAACTGTCGGCAGCTTACGCAGTGATGAACACGGCACTCAGCTCACTCACAGAGCCGAGTTAATGAAGAGAGAAATATCCCACAAAGTTGAATACAAATGAATGAAAATAATCCCAAAGAAAACAGTCAATGCAGTTAATACACAATACAAACGGGACTTCTCTGGTCCGTGATGTTTGTGTATTTACCTCCGTATACTGCGATGTGTCTTTAACGCGAACAGAATACGGGCAATGCACAGTGGAGCGGAGCTGGGGTCCGCTGGGTGTTGCGCAATACCTTGATATTACGCAATAGTAACGAAACACACAAAAACACGGGAATATCAACATATACATGAATTAACTTGAATGAACTTTAAGTTAATTTAAGCTAAGCTAGCCCAGATGCACAATGAACGCTTACTGTTTGAGACTCGTGCAGCGGGGAGAGAGTCCGTGCAGGATCGTGCCTTCTTTGTCCAGAAGGGAAGGGGTGGGGGCGGCTTGCTGGGGGCACGGCGTTTGCCGGCCCGGTCCGTTGTGGCTCGGCTCGCTTTGGAGCGGGCGCTGGACGTGATCAATCCTCGCTGCAGAGAGGATGATTTAACATCGGATTGAGACGCTGTGGTCCGTACGTCTCATCGGAAATCTTCGGGAAGGAGCGAGTTTTTCAGCTGCTGCTTTACCGGAATGTGCACAAAAAGAAAAGAAAACAACACGGGGAGGAATCGTGGAAGAGATTCGTCCTGGTGGAGTGAGAGGGCCTTGACTCAAAAAGACAACACGGCTACTTCGGCCAGCGAAGATAGCATAAGACCTGTCAGGGTTTGGTGAGGGTTCGAGGCTTTCGTCGACAGCGCGATGCTGGGGGGGGAAGAAAGCTGATGCGTCTCCTTGCGTCCCAGGGACGGATGTCCAGGGTGAAGAACAGCGATTGCTCCCTTGCTCGACCGAGGTCGAAGGGAAAAAGCGTGGAGGTGTGAATTGCAGTCAGTTTTGTTGAACAGTGGCTGAACCACAGGGGTCCTGGTGCTGTCTTGGCTCTCGGCCAATGAGGTTGCAGCGGTGCTCTCAGGTGACTTCAGGAACCATAGTTTTTTGGGGGGGGGGGAATTCACACCCTAATGTGAAAGTCCTTCAGAGGGGGTTTGGTGCTCATCAAACCACAATCAGGATGAAACCTTTCCTTGCAAAAGGGAAGGCCTGATTTTCTTTGTTCACAGCACATGTGCAGCCATATGCTCAGACCCCAACACAGCTTATAAGTGAATTGCATGTAGTACATTAAATATTGTTATTGATTGTGAACCGGATCCAGTCCATTTTTCTGATGCGCGTGCGCACTCAGAGGCTCGCAGCAGAAAAGTCCCTGCGGCCTGCAGGCTCTCATCCTTTTGGTTTTTGAACCCTAACACCTGCCGGTACTCCAGTCTGCTTCTCCAAACTGGAGTCGTGAAGATCTGGATTGTCTGGATCTCCTCCATGTGTTGAAGATGAGCAGCTGTGTCTCTATCCGTTTGTCTCAGTGGAAAGAAGTTGTTCTCTCCCATAATGGTGCATCTCTATCCAAAGTTTGTTTGGTTATGGCTAAAGACACAGAGGTTGTGATGAATGCTGATGGAACCAGAGCAGGGAACATTCTGAATAGAATCTCTGCATCACCTCATGGAACCTTCCTAACTCACTGACATCACTGATCCTCCTGTCAATGTACACAACAACAATACAGGCTTATTAAATCACCAACATGAACTACAGTACTCTTTGAAACATTAATAACCAGAGTGCAGAACAACAACAGCAGTGTTCTGCAGAATACAAGGCTGATGCTTCACTCAACTCAACTTTTTCAGAAATGTATTTGTGACCAGAGAGCTACGGGGGGCTACGGAGAAAGTTTAGCGTACAGCGTGTCATACAATGCACTTCTCAGGAACGAATATAATGAATGTTACACACATTTTATATACCCATTCAGGGGCGGGCTGGCCATAGGGGATATCGGGGGAATCCCCGGTAGGCCGACGGGGTTTTGGGCCTGTACACCTCCATCACTAACCGGCCCTCGCTCTGAGATCTCCGATCCCGACTATATTCTATGCTTCACAGAACACGTTCCTTTCCCGCTAGTCTGCTGTTTGATTGTGCAGTTTCTCCGCCAACGTTCTCCTCTTAAACGGCTCTTGGAGGAGCAGCGCTCGCGCAAATAGGCAGAGGCAGCAAATAGATTCGACATCGTAGATTCGATATGTGTATGTGTGTAGGGGTGCTGTCGGCTCACGGATGGAAACCATGAGTGTGAATACAGATCACGAGGAGCAGTATAAATATCAGTCAGCGATTCTTGACTTTAAGTATTAGAGTAAATTTAACGTGTTCTGTGAAGCATAGAATATAGTCGGGGTCGGCGATCTCAGAGCGAGGGCCGGTGATGGAGGTGGGCCGGTGTTGGACCGGCCCAAAACCCCGTCGGCCTACCGGGGAATCCCTCTGTATCCCCTGTGGCCAGCCCGCCCCTGGGCACAGCCCTACCTAGAACATGTTCCACCAGCTCCACTGCGTGTAACCATCTGATACTATAGAGTTCAGCATATTCATCCAGCAAACTATACCTACCTTGGAGTGTTACAATAGCCAGTATTATCTTATTCAATGTGTCCATCAGGCAAATTGGTGGATCCAAATGTTGTAAAAAAAAACATATATGATATAATTTATTTGTAATCATCCAAAATAATGTTAAGTGTATGGGTATTTTTCCAAGTAGGCCACTGGTCGATACGTGCGCTGCATTGAGTGGGCAACGCGCCGTGTATTGAGTGGGCCGGTCTGACAGTAAACTCCCGGGACACTTTTTTCCCCCAGTCCGCCCCTGTACCCATTAAAGAAGATGTCCCTTGAGGGTTGCCGTAGCGAAGGCACAACCCCCGCCTCTGGCCAAGGGAGAAAACAATAATAAAGAGATTAGCCGTGGGCTGATACAAGATGTCTAATCTCCCGACTCCAGTTATTACTGTATGATAAGTGCCCTTATACACAAACCCAAGACGCTCAGTTACATGAATTATAAAAATTCCCCTTGTAAGATTTCATTTTAAAATTAAAGACGTACAATTTAATAAATAAATGCACTTCTGCTCCTGCCGCCAGACTGTCTTTTACGTAGCTAGCCTAGCTTGTGCAGCTAACGTCAGTCTTGATAAGGTTATCATGACCATACAAGCTCCCAATCTCCCTCTTCCTATATAGCTAGCTACTCGACTGATAACTTGCTAAACACTGGCTATGCACTAGCATAGACAGCATGCTAGCGTCATTAGCATGTTAGCATCGATTGCTAGCTTGATATTATAAACATCACTTCACCATGTATATAGACAGCATGCTAGCGTCATTAGCATGTTAGCATAAATCGCTAGCTTGATATTATAACCACCATCTATGTAGACAGCATGCTAGCGTCATTAGCATGTTAGCATAAATCGCTGGCTTGATATTATAACCACTATGTATGTAGACAGCATGCTAGCGTCATTAGCATGCTAGCGTCATTAGCATGTTAGCATAAATCGCTAGCTTGAAATTATAACCATCACCATGTATATACAACAGACTATGTAGCCAGACCCAGACATAAACTATACATTAAGCTAGTTGACGTCTGTCACACTCAGATAAAATATTTACCTTGCCAGACAATCCATTGAACTGGAAGATCTGAAGACTGAACTCGTGAACTGTTTTTTGATTGGTAGAGAAAGTATTTTTTGTATTTTAAATACAAAATTACTCCACTCTAAAGTATTTTGTTACAAATTACATTCGATTTTTCATCGGCCCTATCAAATACAAATTACAAAATACTCAAAGTAATTGAAATACTGCCCATCTCTGACAACAAGATTATAATTCTGAGTACATGTTCAAAACCCAGTCTCTCAAATGTTAGACCCGTATAGTTGGAATCCTTAAACCTAAATGAACAGATCTTTTAAATGTAAGATCGATATTCCAATTCCAATACCTCAATTCCCGTGTGCAGGTGTGTGCATACATAAAAAGACTTCTCTTTCAGTAATCAGGAGGATATATATGCACACGAAGACACACTTTCAGCTCAGAGGCCACTTCAAACAAGGCTCTTGAATACAGATGAGCTCGCTCGTGAAAAGGAGCACACATGCACACACCATTTGCAATTTAAAATATGCTTTTAGGGTGCCATGTGATCATTCCTTTGATCAATCAGCCGCTGATCTGTTCACTCCATCCACCCATCCATCTATTCCGTCTTGTGAATCCAAATAAACAGATAGAGATCGGATGCCGCTGAACTCAGGACGGGAATTGAACTGACGGATTGATGGGCTGACGTTTGGATATCTGGAAAATCGATCAGGTTAGTTGAGTTTAAACATCTTTCTGTCTCCCCCTCTTCTGATCTGTTGTCATAACTACTATACAGCTTGTTGCTATGCCATCTGGTGTCCGTGGTGATGCCTGATACAGGTGACCTCGTACTGCATGACCTTCCTTTTTTCTGACTGTGGGTACATCATTGCATGTGTGTGTGTGTGTGTGTGTGTGCTGGTTAGTGAGTTGTGTGTGTTTGTCATTCTGCGTGAGCCTCTTTTAATGTGAGTGTGTGTCGTTGCTCGCATTTTCTAGTGTTGAGTCTGTGTGTTTCTATTCGTGTGTGTATCTTCAGTTGGGTATTTTGAAGATGATGGAAATTAACTGAGTCTTGCTGTGGTGTGTGTGTGTGTGTGTGTGTGTGTGTGTGTGTGTGTGTGTGTGTGTGTGTGTGTGTGTGTGTGTGTGTGTGTGTGTGTGCAGGATGACAGGTCCAGTGCAGGATTCACATAGGCTGTCTGTGAAAACGTGGACCGAGGATGAGAGTGACCGAGCTGACAGCACACCTAGCAGGTAGGCTACACACACACACACACACACACACACACACACACACACACACACACACACACACACACACACACACACTTTCATGATGTCTGCCACTATGAGACAAGTCATTTTGCGATTGTGTAAAATATAAACATCTATTGCAAATTAAAGCTTTATAATACATAAATCAAAAGGAATCATAAACTATTTGACAACATTTACGTAGAGTGCTTTGATGACTACAGAAAGTGTTGGTCATTCAGTCGCAGTAAAACTTTGAGTGATATTGGATTGAGGCTGGCAGCAGGTTCATCTTTTTGTTTTTGTATTGAATTCCACTTTAGTTTTACAGAGTTGTGTATTTCATTAACAGCTATATCATTTAATAATGTCTACATTTTGCATTTAAAGCTGCGCCAATCAATACTTTTATATTTAAAAAATGGCTGTGTAATTTGAGAGGTGTTACTGATAGTGCCAAACCTATGGAAATGTCACCCAGCGCTGCAGTTGCCCTCAGCTCTACAGAACGTTTCAACTTCTTTTAGCTGAGTGGTATCGCTTAATGGCCTGCAACCTCATTGTTTTGATCAGTCTCACAGCTCTCATCCAACCCAGCATCAGCTGGAAGCTGATTTCAGCAAAAACAAAAGCTCAAATAAACCCAGGTATGTTACCTGTCCAGCACCAAATGGCAGAAAAAGTTAGCCTCCTGCTAATGATCAAAGCAGCATTTAGCATACAGTCAAAGAGCCAGATAGTTTGACTGAGGAGTTGGTGAAGACCAAAAAAGAGCTAAAAGGAGAGTGAATATTGGACTTAAATTTGCCAGGTGGCCTGAAACACGACTTAAAATGAATGCTAATATTGCTCCATGCATATGGAAAACAGTTATGCAACTGTTTGCTAACACGACATTTACTTTAAAAAACAATAAATTACACATTTCGTTGTTTTTAACTTGATCATTGTCCTACACTGTCAGTCTTTGTGACAACTCTGTCCAATCCCAGTTTTACTCCATATACTCGAACGGAGAATTGTTCTTGCCTTCCTGTGTGAGGGAGAAGGAGATACATACTAGTCACTGAATTATTCCATTTATGTATTTGTGATGTGTGTGTGTTGGGGTACCTGTGTGTAGAGCACAGTCGATGTGTGATGACACTTGCTCAGAGCTTCAGAGGATGGCGGCCATTGACAGAAGAGATATTAATTCCCAGAATTCCTTGCATGGGCGAGGTGCTCTGTCCAGGTATGACAGCTGATAAATAACTAATCTACATGTTGACTGTTAACTCTTTGACTATTCAAAATACCTGGTTACCGGTGCCCTTTTTTCACATTTGTCTGTCCACCTGTGTTCAGGATAGTTAGTATGGTGATGTCTCTGAGAGAATGGGCGCAGAAGAGTTTGGCTGAGGAGACGGAGAGACCGGATTCCTTCTTGGAACGTTTCAGAGGCCCCGCCAACACGGACATGCAAGCCCCGCCCAGCAGGTTCAGCCACAGCGGCTCTGATACAGAGCATGAAATCAGACGCTCTAGACGCATGTAAGATAGAAAAAAGAAGAAAAACAAAAGACAAAATGCGTACACATTAAAACATCAACTGGCTTGCATATGAATCTCTGCCTTTCTGTTTTCTTTCCCTCTTTGTCAGAAAGAGGAAGTGTAATGTGGAGGTCTTATCGCCATCTGATGATGCATACTACTACTGGCTGATGGTGATCGGTGCTGCTGTATTTTATAACTGGACCCTGCTCGTTGTCAGGTTGGGAACAATGTTTGGGCCTGTACAACAATAATAGTGGCAATTCTTCTTCTTGTACTACTGTGAAACGTATGTCTTAGGCACGCCACTGACTAAAGTCCCTTTCACACATCCATTCTATCCCAGAAAGGTTCAGAAACATTTCCCGCTTGGGGTCACAGCTCACGTGTGAACGGGAACAGACATTGATGGTCAGGGAATCTGACCTTAACCCCCCCATCTTCTTCTTCTTCTGTTGAGTTTTATGGCAGTTGGCATCCATAAGTGTTGCATTACGGTCATCTGCTGGACTGTCCCTTGCCCCATTCATTACAGTATTTCCATGTCATGTGTGAAAAAAGGCGCAAGTCAGAAATATTCCCAACTGTAACTACGTGTGAAAGAGGCTTAGAACTATGACAACTCCTTCTACAGCTCCATTCGTTTAAGTCGTATCAGCATCCTCCCCAGCAGCAAAACAAGCGCTGATAAATCCACTGTACACAACCTGCCCAGCACTAAACAGCAGGCAGACAAAGTTAGCGATTAGCAGGAACTAGTCGAGCATTTAGGGGCTAAAGATCCAGACCTTTCCCTCAGGGGTTGGTAGAGACCAAAATCAGAACTATAAGAAGAGTGAATATTGTACTTGCTGCTGTGATCTATTCCATTTGCCAGTGTCCCAGTGTATGTGCTTCTGTAGGGCCTGTTTCGATGAGCTCCAGATGAGGAATGTGTTGGTGTGGGTGGTGCTGGACTACATCTGTGATGGGGTCTATATCCTGGATATAGCTGTTCGTCTCCACACAGGTACTGAAAAAACTGCTGGCATAATTGTTACTTGAAAATGTTTGATTAAAAACGTTGGTATTAACCATAGACTCCATATAGGAAGAGGACATATTCACTGTGACGTCACTCATTGGTTTGGCCCCCTGCTGGCCATTAGAACGAATGCAAGTTCAAGGCACTTCCATTGGCTTCAAACCCGGAGGTTGCCGCCAGGTTTTAACAAATATGTTTGTAATGTGAGAGACTCCCACATTCATTCCTTGATTTATTCATCTATGTTGATCATGTATGTGAAGGTTTCCTCGATCAAGGCTTGATGGTGAAAGACATGCGGCGTCTGAGAGAAGCCTACGTTCGAACCTTGCAGTGTAAAAGTGACATCTGCTCCATCCTCCCAACCGACCTCCTGTACCTGGCCGTCGGAATCAGCTACACACCTCTTCTTCGATTCAACCGGCTGCTCCGTCTGTCACGCCTGTTTGAGTGGTTCGAACGCACGGAGACACGGACGGGCTACCCCAACGCTTTCCGCATCTGTAAACTGGTTCTGTACATCCTGGTGATCATCCACTGGAATGCCTGCGGATACTACAGCTTCTCCAAGGTCCTCGGACTGGGCTCTGATTCTTGGGTTTATCCCAATGCATCAGATCCTGAGTTTGGCTCCTTGACCAGAAGCTACATATACTGTCTGTACTGGTCCACTCTGACGCTGACCACCATTGGAGAGACGCCTCCTCCTGTTAGAGATGAGGAATACTTGTTCCTAATATTTGACTTCCTGGTAAGTCTATAGCAAAGGTGTGCTTACGCTGATATTATCTTACCTTGACTGATACACAAAAGCCTTTTTTGTGTGCGTGTGTGGATCCCAATTTTTACAATACTAACACTGGTACTTCTGTCATAGGTTGGTGTTCTGATTTTTGCCTCCATCGTGGGCAATGTTGGATCCATGATCTCCAATATGAATGCCACAAGAGCAGGCTTTCAGAGCCGCGTAGACACACTGAAACACTACATGCAATTCAGGCATGTGAGCAAGGTGCTAGAGCAGCGCGTCATCCGCTGGTTTGACTACCTCTGGACCAATCAGAAGACGATAGATGAACAGGAAGTGCTAAGGAGCCTGCCCAATAAATTGAGAGCAGAGATTGCTATTAATGTTCACCTGGACACACTGAAGAAGGTAGAGACACATGTAGACCATGTGACCCAAAATCAATTTACATCTCAAGCCTTTTTTCTCCATCAGTGGAAAGCATTATGTCATCATCAAAAGGTTGAATTCTGCTAAAGCACACACAGGACCTGAACGTTTTTTTTGTATCTTTGTCTGTGTGTGTGTGTGTGGACATATAGGTGCGTATCTTCCAGGACTGCGAGGCAGGCCTCCTTGTAGAATTGGTATTAAAACTTCGACCGCAGGTTTTCAGTCCTGGAGACTACATCTGTAGAAAGGTTAGTATTAATTTTACTGGTACTGTTGGAGGACGAAGCATCAAAACGTCACAGGGTACTTTTAACTCTTACCAGGTATTTTTATAATTGATTGCAGTACATATACTGCTGTTTGCAGCCTGCATTGCTACTACTAGTAACACTAGGCTACTCGGCTAGATTTCAGTTCTCGCCCCATTCTTTTGAAAACTCTGATGTATATGTCTGTTTGTTTTTTTACAAGGGAGATGTGGGTAAGGAGATGTACATAATCAAAGATGGCCAGCTGGCAGTGGTGGGGGAGGACGGAGTCACCCAATTTGCTGTTTTGACTTCGGGAAGCTGCTTCGGAGAAATCAGCATCCTGAACATCAGCGGCAGCAAGATGGGGAACCGGCGCACGGCTAATATTCGCAGTCTGGGATACTCAGACCTGTTCTGCCTTTCCAAACAAGACCTGATGGATGCGCTTCAGGAGTTCCCCCACGCCAGGGCCCAGCTGGAGCAGAGGGGGCGGGACATCCTGCGGAAAGAGGGGCTTCTGGATGAAGTGAATGTGTCCGCAGGGGAGGAGCTCGAGGAGAAGGTGGAGAGGCTGGAAACCAGCCTGGATCGGCTACAGGTCAGTGCTGTTAGTCCGCTACTGCAGCTGCTGCTGGTACTACTGCCAGGCTCCAAACAAGAATGGTAACAACTACCGATCACCTTGTTTTCAGACGTGTTTGGCCCGTCTGCAGAGTGAATTCAACTCCTCCCAGCTTCGACTGAAACAGCGAATCACAACCCTCGAACACAACGTCACCACGGTGGCAACAGGCAGCGGCTTCCTGTCGGACGACAGTGTTTTCGGTGGTGATGGTGTGCGCAGTGAAATCAACATCCGGCTTTAAACAATGTAGATACACCATAAACCTCTCATTTTGTTGAAAAAAATTGTAAAAATTGTTTTGTACTTTATTGTAAAGCTGTCTTAATGTCTTTGTTTCTTCAAACTTTCTGGCTCTTACAATTGGACACACTTTTTAAAGGAGAATGTGAACATATTTTGGCGGTGATTGAATTCATTAGCAACTTATGCCCCGATCAGACACCAGAAACCTGTCTGTGGAACGGGCTGTATAGGATTGCATTGTAAAATAACATACTGGCTACTACAGAACTAACCAGTACACTACTATGGAACATTAAACAGTCAAAAGAGTGTCCACTTGACTTGTGTCCAACACGTGGTAAATCTCCATAAATACTTGTGCTTACCGTCCTGTTATGAGCTGAACATGGCACAGATGCATCATCTTAACCTTCATGAACACAAGTCCAGTGGATTGTTCAATTGGTCGAAACGTCTCATTCTACCTGAATAAAATGAAGTGCTCATAAACTCATATTCGCTTCAAGTAGAACGTATTTCAGTTTAAAGGAATAGTTCAACATTTTCGGCATGTCAAACTATCCCTCTAAGCACATTTATCAGCAGCTTAAGTATTACAATACTGTTAAGTACTGCCCTTACACTGAGCATTTATTTTGAGCCTGATGAACGACATACACTGAACACAGCTATACTTCATAACCATGAAAGGCCGTTTGTGTTAATACTCCTCTAATGTGGCCACTGCACGCTCTGCAGCCTTGTCAGCAAGTCACCTGGGACCAAAGTCCAACGTTTCAGGAAGTCACATTAAAGGAACTTGTGAACCGTGTGAGAAATCGCTGTGTTAAAAAGGTAGAACCGTGCTGTTTGGTCCTCTGTGCTTCTCTTCCTTTTACTCTCACCTCTTTCCCTTTTTTAATCTTCTGTTTTTCGTCCCTCTCTGCTTGCTCTCGGACTCTTCCCCTTGTGTATGTTTCTTTGCTTCAGTAGTATGTGTCTATAATCTTCTTTCTTTCGTTCTCGCTTGCTTATCTTTCTGTCTTTGTAGTTCTGGATCGAGATAGTTCTCTCCTCCTCATTCAGAGTCTTTGCGTGTGAGTTGGTTTCACGTTGTGTGTGCACATGCAGTGTATTTACCGTTACTGTGTGTACTGTGGACACGTCTTATATATCTCATATGTGTGTGAATGTGTGCGCATGGAGGTGTGTGTTTCAGACATGGAGACGAGCTTTGTGTGCCTGTGTATGATGCTGGTAGCCAGCGTGACCCCTGTGTCTGCTGCAGCACAGGTGCGTCTTATTGCAATTTAAATTTTGAATGAAATATGTCTATTAATCACTATTAGGAAAAGATAATTATTTTTCTTTGCAAAATATGTATTGATGACAACACATGTACACATAGATGTACAAATGATATTATAAATATAATTAATTAATATTGTTAATTATTACCATTATACAACATAAACAAACAATACGAAAAGTAGATAGAATGAATCCAAAACAATCAATGCAGAGACATTAGGCAAGATTATTATAACATTTTGTTTGTTTGTTTTGAGCTTCATGGTTCTGTTAATGGCTCTAAAACATTTTAAAATGATCTTGAAACAATTCATTTCAATGGGCTGGATGAAATCCTGATCAACCTCATGTGACCATTTACTTAGTGCTATTGTTTATTATTTTGAGTATATTTTGGACACTCTTACGAATAATAAATCGTGTCAAAGTCAAAGTCCGCCATCAAAGTTAAAAAACGTGTTAAGATATTACACTGTTACTATATGCTTCCCAAAGCGGCAACACCTGTTTAATCAGGTTCACACACCACCTGGTGCTTGATTTATAACTGCATATAAGTATAAGTACGCTACAGCCCGCATATTTCCTGTACTGTAGCTTTTATGGCCTCCCTCCTAAATGATGTCCCTTGTTCTATTCCTTTTTATATCCCAAACATTCCTTTCCTCATTTTTTACTTTCACATGATCATTTCGTGGTCATAGTGTTATTATGGAGGTACTGCCGTTTTTGTTTTGTTGCTTGTTAACCATTATGTATGCTGCGCCGTAGGTTGGATAAACTGTTATCAAATACCAGGTGACATATTCTGTAACAGTAGATGTGTATTGCAGCCCGGTATCATAGAGAGCCTCCTAATGGCCACCCTCCAGCGTCCCTGGCTCTGGGGGGTCTACGTCTTCATCGTTGGACTTCCTGCCATTCTCTTCATTAGCTTCATGTGGCCTGACAAGGTAGAATATGCCTGTTTGTGCATGTGAGTGTGTTGGTATCCAGCATTAGAACTATGTGCAGCATGATTTGTGAGTTTGGTCCTCTCGAAAAACAGTTTCGCTACAAGCAGTCAAATCATGTGTATGTCTCTAGAGATTTGGTCCCCCTGATCAAGAGTATTACTACAAGAAGTCTGATGATGCTCGACCAGATGATCCTCAGTTCTCACAGCGGACAGAGGCAGCGCATATCAAAGGTAATGTTTTGTTTTTATTATTGCAAGTACAGGTAGTAGTGTTACATCCGTAGTTGTCAGCGGTGGACTCAGGCTGTCTGAGGGGCAGCTGCATGCGTTGGGGCATCTCGTTTCATTCACTGGAAGGTCTCCCTAGAGGGCACTGCATGTTTTCACACCAGGAAGTGAACTTTATAAGACACTTGATGATGTTTTCTTGACTGGAAGGGCACCCTGGAAGGAACTGCATCACATTTTCTCAACGTAAAGAGCCCCCTCAAGGGCACTTTATCATGTTTGCTCTACTGGAAGGGCATTCTAGAGAGAACTGAGTCACGTTTCACCACAGAAGGGCACCCTAGGGGGCACTGCATCACATTTTCTCTCCCGGAGAGGTACCCTAGAGGCCAATGCATCATGTTTTCTCCACTGGAAGGGCACCCTCGAGGGTGCATCACGTTTTGGGCATCCAAGGGGGCACTTGTGCACTTTTCTTTTCATCACTGGGGCATGTTAGGAGTCCAGATGTTAGTAGTAATGATAGTAATGTCTTCTCTTCTATGTGTAGGAAAGGCTGACAGAGCTGGAACGAGGAGGAGAGACACTCATGGTAACCAGAGGAAGTGTGACTTAGACCTGAAGGTAAGATTCAACAGACAATATGGATGTCACGATCAGGCTTTGCCTTGTGTGTTCTGTGTCTTTGTGTAGCTTCACCCTCCTCACTCTACCTGTCAGCCACTCCCTCAGCACCAGTCCAACTCCCTTCACCTGTCCCTGATCAGTAATCAAGCACTCCCTCACCAGCACAACTCTCCTCACCTGTTCTAGCCACTATTTAAACCCCTGCCTCTCAGTCACTCTCTGCCAGGTCATTGTTCATGTCTACCCGCCCGTTTTAGCTTGTCCTGTTTCCCAGTCTGCCTGCCCTGCCTCGTCACTTGTCTCGTCCTTGGATTCCCTGTTGTGTTCGTTATTCATTAAAATCCTTTTCTCACTGCATCAGACTGTCTGCGCTTGAGTCCTCATCATGCCCCGTGACAATGGAGTTGATAATGACTGATAACGTCATTATACTGTGATAATGTTGATTCTAAAGTTGCAAAAGCACATTTGAACGCTGACATCCATCCATCAAAGTAGATGTAATTTGTATGATAATACGTGGATAATAGCGGGTTTTGTTATCATAAGGTGCTCAATAATTCTGATTCTGATTCTGAATACAGAGTATGTGTAACTGTGGTGAGCGGGTTTGAAAAAAGGGCAGTTCATTTGATGAATAACCCATGACCACATTTTGGGGAATGTTCTGGCACTGTGCTATCGAGCAAAACCAAAAACAACCAAAAACTTCAGAACACAGAGGACAGCTCCACCCCAAATGTCTGATGAAGAGGTCATACATCATCTTGCAGAATACTGGAATAATAACATTGAGTATGCTGTTTGGGTAGAGCTAAAGTCTATTTTTTGCCATTTTGGCTGAAATGCCTGGCAACACCAGTCCTTCAACTGTTACCCCTTTAAGTTTCTAGATATTATGTTTGATGCCATAACAATTTATGTGCATTTTACCTGTTGCTTTGCCAAATTAGCATATTGAATTGTCTCCTGGAACCACGAAGAACTTTTATCACAGTGATGATTTTATTGTCAGAACTCTTTCATGGATTTTGAACATCAAGGACTATTTAATCTGTAATTTACAAAGTCTTGTCGCTGACACTGTATAAAGACTAATTGTGTGTATATGTGTGTGTGTGTGTGTGCGTATTTGTGTAGGATCATTGATCATCAACGCAACGACGCCAAGAGAGGAGAGCACCACCAACACACAAGAGGATGCTGCAATCACATCTTTGGCCGTATTGATGACTGGATATAACCAGCGGCGTAAATCACAGCTTTCATCACGATGCATTATATCAATTCTTTAAACAACGATACAAGATTTACTTTGTTATCACAAAGTCCACCTCATTACAATTTTGGTTCGATTCGGCGATTCGGCGATCCTGCGATCGACACTTCAATTTCAGACAATTGAATTACTGTTAATATTTTATTACTATCAATAGGCAAGCTTCTTACTGTGCTCTGAGGTGCACTTGGATGGAAACATTGACAGATGTGCCATGGGAATTTCAAAGTAAAGGCGTATCTTAAAGATGATCTGTATCGATGTTTTCAGTTTTCATCGATGTTATTGAATCTTTGATCATTAAATCAATATATTAATCCAGATCGATGGATCGTTTCACCCCGAAAACTACACAGTGTGAATGTGTGAGGACTTACTGACTGTATTATAGTTTTGATTCATTTATAAATTAATTGATGTAAGAGTAGTAGTTGTAATTATTTATTTGTGTGACGTATAGCTTGTATATGTAATTTACTATGATTATTGTTGTTATTGATATTATTGAAAAATAAAATAATATATGTATATATATATAATTTTATTTTTTATTATGAATATGTTATTTTTATTGCACACACAATGCCAAAAATCGATCTGAGAGTATTATATTTGAAGAACTCTTCTTTTTTTTCTATGTGTAGATAATAAAAGGTTGATTAATACATAACATGGTCTCATCATCTCAGGTCATTTGGTTGTGTATGAAACTAGCGCCATGAAACTAGCGCCATCTATGGCAAATACAAACCTCCCTTTGACACAAACCGGTCTGGTTTTTCATGAATGCAGTCAGGATCTGACAGTGGCCTCCACAGCTGCAGCTGTGCACCACTTCAGCAGGATTCACTGGAGATGAAATGTCTCCTTCTGGCTCTGCCGCTTCCCGCCTTGTTCACAGCTGACCTTCAGTGGCATTTAGCTGCTTCGCGACGTTTATTTGAAACGGCACCATGCCGCTCATCAACAAAATGACTACTCGAGCCTTTCAATGACACTCACAGAGCTGGATAAGTGGCCATGGAGGAGCAGGAAAACCACAGAGCTGGCAGGAGGAGAGCAGAAGAGAGCAACGAAGGAAATGGAGAGGACAGATGGCGGATCTCAGACAAAAGGAGAGGGATTTGGGGGATGTTGATGATGCATTTTGGGCCTTATTTCCTCTGATCAAATGCATATGCTTGTAGAGGAATGTGTTTATATATTTGTTTCACATTGCCTTCTATTAAAACAACAATGGCACACATCTATTCTCTGCTCTCTTTATTCCATTACATAAGAGAGATTTTCCTCAAAATGCTTTTACTTTTGGCAAGTGATCATCTGTTCTCGAGACACTCCCTGCATATTTCTTATAGTTTATGACTGTAGAGAATCAGGCATTCCGTCAGTTTCTTCTCCTCCTTGCACACAGGTTTGTTTGGCTCCAGATGTCTGGAGAACATTAAAAAAAAACACTACACTCTGACAACTAGAAGTCTCCTTCTGTCTTGACTTCTTATCTTTTAGTTTTGCCATCGAGACAAGAAGAGGAATGGGAGGCTCGCGGCTGCTGCTCACAGGACTGATGCTCATCGCAGCTTGCTCTCTATGTGTAAGTGCTCTGCGAGGAAGCCGTCAGGCTGCAGCAATATTTCAATTCTTAGCCGTAGATGTTCTCCGAGACATCATTGTGTGTGCTTATGCGAATGTGCTCATATCATATATTTTCATATCTGGATATGTGGTCTATATGTGGTGATATCATGGTCTTACTGTATTTACATACAACTTAAAAATGTAGTCTTTTCAAGTTGCGGGACTAATTGCAGTGAAAGTGACACGCTACCATTGCGCCACAGAGTCTGTACAAGCCTCATGTTACTTTTCACACTACCACTATCAAAATACTCGCCCTGTTTTAACAGCGACGGGGATCGTTAACCATATCCTGGCAATGGTAGTTGTGATATCTTTGTTGTTGTCAGAGTGTTCTAGTAGTACCTGTCGACACCACGTTGCAAATAAGGAAACACTTAAAAAGTGAGGTGATTTTGTCTGGTTGTGTTCTCTTAAAATGAAGAGTTAAACATTTTGGCAAATACGCTTATTCGCCTCCTTGCTGGGAGTTAAGAGGACAAGGTGGACACCACTCTCACATCTGTACAATAAACATGAAGCTTGAACCAGCAGCTGGTTAGCTTAGCTTAGCATAAAGACTGGAAAGAGGGGGAAAGACCTAGCCTGGTTGTGTCTGAAAGTGGAAAAAGCTCACTAATTTACATGTTATATCTTGTTTGTTGACTTGGTGCATAATCCCCATCAAACCTCAGCCTTCCATATTAACATACTGGGTTTTTTTTGTACGGATTAAACAATAGATATTTACTCCGTGCATATGTAATCTCAGAGTTGTGGAATGAATATTAGTGACGATCCTCACACATACAGTATGTGTGTGTAGGCGTCAGGCAGTTGCAGTGAGGAGGTGGCTCGTCTGCGGGAACAGGAGACGCTTCTGAAGGGCCGGCTTCAGAAACAAGAGGTCCTCCTACACAGACTGCAACTGCTGAGGCAACCGGGCATCGAGGACAAAACCAGAACCGACCAGAGCCAGGACAACGAGTCCACAGGTCAGGGCCCCGGCCTTTAGGACTCCAAAACAACATTTGAGAGCTTAAAATATCTTGTTTCAGGTCTCATATTGCAGAAACGGGAGCCAGATGATGCACCGAATACAGACAGTGTGTTTGTGTTTCAGACTGCTCCCAGCTCTTCAGTTCTGGCTCCAAATCCAGTGGTTTCTACACAATCAAACCCCACAGCAGCCCTCACCCAGTCAGAGTCTACTGTGATATGAGTGATGGAGGTGGTTGGATCGTCATTCAGAGACGGATCAATGGGACAGAGAGGTTTAACAGGTGTGTCTGTGACGTCTGCTATCTAGTGTAAAATAATGAAATGAAAAGCATCTTATCTGTCTATCTGTACCTGTCAGGTCGTGGGCAGAGTATAAAGATGGTTTTGGAGACATGGCTGCTGAGTTTTGGCTCGGAAATGACAACCTGCACTACATCACCACGCAAGGTTGATACCACTCCAAAAAAACATTTGCTGCTCTAATCAATATTACCATGAATGATTACTTGTAATGTGAAATGTGGCATCACAGCGACAGACCTGCTGAGAAATATCACCCGACTCTGCAGTTCCCCTCAGCTCTACGGAGCATTTTAGCATCTTTCAGCTCATTGTTTTGGTTTTCAAACCCTCATCTTCACTGTTTTGTGTCACGCTCAATGTTGTTATCAACCGTCTTTCCAGCAAACAGCAAGAAGTTGTTTTTTGGCAGAAAACAAATATTGGATTAACACGCTCAATGCTACCTTCTCAGCAACAAAAGCAGGCAGACAAGTTAACGAACAGCTGGTGAACATAGAGGAGCATTTAGAAGCTTTCTCTCAGGAGTTGGTGGAGACCAAAAGCAGAGCAAGGAGAAAAGTGAATTTTGGACTTTCATCACGTACAGAAACATGATTCCAAATGAAAGCTAATGTTGCTCCATATCTGTTGGGTGTGTAAATAGTCAACCGTTTGCCAACATGATCAGTGTTGTTCTGCTGCCCCAAGCTGCAAGAACCTTCCAAATAAAATTAATAATTCTTCTTTTTGTATTTTCAGAAGGCTTTTATTGTTTGTCTGTTACAGGGAACTATTCTCTGAGGATTAACCTGGGAGACTTTGGTGGTTACCAGGGCTATGCCGAGTACAAGAACTTCAAAGTGGCCAACGAAGAGGTGACTGACCACTCAAATGTAGAAACAAAATTTTATATAAGACTAAATATTTTTTGGGGTTAAAATATAGAAATATTTGACAATGCTTAGGAAAGGAACAATCATCTCAGATATAGTTATTTGGTGCATAAGGTAGGTTTGTATAAGGTAGTTTTCCCTCTTCAGCCTTGTGTACAAGCTTGAAGGAATCGTCAACATTCTGGGAAATGATTGGCTTTCTTGCTGAGAATTCCATCAAATATGTAGTTTCATGTCTATCTACTCTGAATAGCCGGTTAGCTTAGCTTAGCGTAAAGACTGGAAACAGGGGGAAACAGTTAGCCCGGCTTTGTCCAACGTTAAGAATTTCATGTATTTTCCAAAGATATCAAAACATTGCTTTTATTTGAAGCAAGTTGAGCAGCTCTGCTCATATCACCCTCGCTACAGGATCACTACCGACTTACCTTTGGAACCTATCTAGGTACAGTTGGAGATGCTCTGTCTGGAAGATATGAGGTTGGTGTGTCAGAGTGGGCCAGTCACCAGGGCGTCCGATTCAGCACCTACGACCAGGACAACGACAACTACAAAGGAAACTGCGCACAGGAAGACAAAGGAGGCTGGTGGTTCAACAAGTACGAGTTCCGTTATATATTCACATGCAGCAAGATGCTCACATTTATTCATTACAGTAAAAAAACTAATTATATCAATCCTTAGGTGTCACTCAGCCCATCTTAATGGCATGTACTACCCCAATGGGTACTACAATGCGATGACGGATGATGGTGTAGTTTGGTACCCTTGGAGAGGATGGTGGTACTCCCTGAAGACAAGCGTCATGAAGCTGCGACCGACTGACTTCAAACTTGATCCCATTGACGACCCCAACGCTGTTCCTCGCAGACCAGCTTCCTAGATCAGACATGAGGGATATCGAGTCCTCTTGGCTGTACTATTTTGGTCTGAAACAGCTGGTCAAACAAGCTCCCTACTAAATTTCGACAAAGCAGCCCTCACAGTACGTTGGAACTAGATTTACCAAATTTGGTAGGAACGTGTATCACATGTAGACTTAAAAATAAGTATGTTTGGGCCATTTTCTAAACCTAACAGGAAGTCGGATATTTTTCCCTGAATTTTTGGCCGTTTCCAGGTGCAACACATTAACAAATTCCTCCTCTGGAATTTATCAGATCCACTTTAAATTGAGTCAGTAAACTCTTAAGACCTTTGTGATTAAAATGTATTAAAAGCTTTATGTTTAATGGAATGGCGTAACCGAAGCGCGGCGGCCATTTTCACGCGATTCGCCATTAAAAAACAAGCTGATGTAACTCCACTGGACTTGCTCAAATCTGTCCCAAACTTGGCATGCTTGATAAACATATTGGCTTGAGGATGTGAACAAGCCGACTTTCACTCATAGCCATGGTGCCATCTACTGGCAACAGGAAGTCAGCATCATGCAGCAAATCACTTTCTGCAACATTTTCATGATGTGTTCTACACTTGATGTAGAGCAACATAATGCATTCTTGCGCATGTTCTCTAGCGCCACATAGTGGATAAAAGAAGTGGTGGAATATTTGCAATACTTAATGTCCAGCGCCACAGACTCCACGCAGGAAAAAAACATCTAACTCATACACAAGGTGTTTGATGGGCACAGGGATTCACGCCTGCGTCAACCGCTGTCCCGCCAGTATACCCCGATCATCGCTGCTTGCAGTTGTAATAATTGTTGTGAAATCAGCGACTGTGGCTAAGTGGAGAGCAGGGCCATCCTTCAACCAGAGAATCGGCGGTTCGATCCCCGGCTCCGCTAGTCGCATGTCGATGTGTCCTTGAGCAAGACAACTAACCCCAAAATTGCTCCCGTAGCTGTGCGGTTTCCTACGGTGTAGAAATGTGATAGAATCTGAATTGTATGTCGCTTTGGATAAAAGCGTCTGCTAAATGACTGTAATGTAATGTAAAATCATATTTCAAATAAAAAAACACACTCAAACATGAATCTCATTTCTGAGAAAAGCTTTCTGTGCTATCAGATTGAATCTGGATGGAGCAAAGTAGCAGTAAATATAGCTAAGACAAACCAAAGATTCAATCGCCCACATTTCTGAAGTGGAATGAAACTGTACATTTTAACGATAGTGAAATCTGTAAAGACTTAATTAAACAGCTTACAATGTACTTGCAACAAGACTTGTGAAACCTTTTGCCTGGTTTCGATACATGAATATTGTAAGGGGAAGTAACTTGCACACACTGCTGTCTGTTTTGGTGGAGAAAAGGGAAATCTGATGTCAGCATGTGTGTGTCAGACACAGACGGAAAGACTGGACTGAAGGAGCGGTTATGAGATCATTGAAAACGGCTGTAACAAGAACTGGAAAGTGTTCTTTTTATACAATAATACACGAGCAGCTGAGCTCAGCACTGGGACTTTGCCCAGATTTAATGAAGATTAATATAAATTGAATCACAAACATTTGATATAAAAGAATTACATAAATACAATGAAAAAGAATGGTGCACAGCGATCGAGTTATTTCTTTGGTAAGATATTACAAGTGACATAATGTAAGAAAAACACAAATATAAAGGACTCCTTTCAGCTTTTTAGTATTCTCGGTGTCACAGCATGGCTCAAAGAATGCATGAAAAAATTGGAGACCAGACAAGTTAAAAATAATAAATAAGCACATTTATGTACAAAGTAAGTGGAAATGTGGAAAATTAGTAATCAATAATGTAAGCACGTGTGGGTGTGTGAAAATGTCTGACTCAACCAAAAACAGAACTGCTGCTGTGTCAGCCGAGCTGAGGAAGAGAAATATCAAGCAAGGTGGTGAGCTTTTATAACCACACCAGGCTCAGGTGTGGCTCATCAGCTAACGATCAACATCCTGCCGAACAAACAGGAAAAGGAACCCCTAGTGGATTAGAGGGGTCGTCATCTGCACTTCATAACCACGATTCAAAGAATAAAACAAGGAATCACTTCCCTTTGTCCATTGAGTCATTTCATATTCTTGCATAAGCACCTTTAAGACCAGATTCACTGTCACATTCAAGGATGCCTTAAAGGGCCAGCTTACCCCAATATGTACCTCTTACCTGTAGTGTTTTTTATTCATCTAGATTGTTTTGGTGTGAGTTGCCTAGTTGTGGACATATCAGACATAAATATGTCTGCCTTATTTCCAATATAATGGAACTATTCAACAGCAGAGGAAACATTTAGATTTTGGGGTGAACTGTCCCTTTAACGTTAACCATAACCTTTTGCACACTTTACTGATCATGTGTTAGCATCACTGAAAGCTCGGAGAGAGGCTGGTTATAATGCTCAAATCCTTTCGGATTCTCTCTGTATCATACACACAATATGTTTATTTATAGAATGGAGTGTCTGTAAAAAAATGGTCTCATTTCCCACATATTGTGAAGGGGTGATTTATGCCACAAAGACAATGTTTGGTTGGATTTAAAGGTTGGATTTAACATAGGCACCACCTGCCAAGTGAAAATACTTGCACAAGCGTTGTAATCACAACTGGACTTTAAATTGCTGTGCAGAAAGCAAATCCATGCATGCCAGTAGCCCAAAATTAACATAAATCAACAAATATCAAATGTATCTGTCACATTGTTTGAGCCACTGATGAAAAGTGATCTGCTGCCATTAATGTATTGATTATAAATCCACATATTAAAATTGCTTAATTGCTGTGACCCTATTACTCTGAGCGTGTTTTGTTTTTTAAAATGTAGTTTCCTTTCTGAATATCAAGCCTTTAGGAATTAATAATAGCCCTTAATTGTAGCCTATACGCTATCTGGGTTGAATATGGCTGAAATGTAGGCCAAGTTGACATTGTGTAAAATGTGAAAAATAAAAACGTAGTTTGTATTTATACACCTCTGTGACGTTAAAACAAAACCGAAAACAGTCAGACAGCAATTTAAACCATATACGAGAGAATAAAACAATCGTCAGAGAGGCGTGATCCTTTATCTCGTGATACGCTTGATTATAGCCCGTTGCCTCCCAGCTGGTCCGTCTTTTCCCCAGTGCACACACAACAACGTTCAAACTAAACGCCCCCGACCATTCGGGCTGTTCTGATACTTAAAACAGGCGCACCATCCACGGTTAACACCAGCGCTGATTGGCTGACAGCCTTCACGTTCACAGGGATTGTCAGTCAGCTGGAGCTCGGGGAGAATACCAGTAGCTTGTTTTGATCTGTTGGGCATTCTGGACTTGATTTATTCTGTCGTTGCGTTTATAATACGTTGAATTCACCTCTGCAAAGTCCCCGATACATTACTCCACACAGAGGAAAGCGAGAATGTAGCGCTGTTGTCGCTCACCCTTCATAACGACAGGTAAGTAAGCTAACGTTAGCTGATGTTAAATTGGTTGCTTAGCAAGCAAGCTAGTCGGCTAGCTGTCAGTATTGCAGTTTGCGTAGTAGTCAAACTACACCGCACTTCGCGGTTATTTTGCTTGTATTTGATGCATTTTGTAGTTTTAAAGCAGCTAACTAACTTATATTGGCTACTTAGCTAGTCGAGCTTCCTGCTAGCCCCGTTGGTTAGCAACTGTCACTAAGCTACCCTTCCACCTATTTGTCTCCAAGGTGACGGTGGATGGTGCTCCGGAGCTTCATCGCTCCCCGGGTCTCCGCTCTCTGAGCGACCCCTGTCGGACGATTCCAAGTCAACCCCGGTGCCCCCGGTCTGCCGTGGATGACTGAGCTGACGGGGCTCCGTGCTGACTGTGGTGGCTGCCGGGCGGGCCGATGCTAGGAGCGCGGACACCATAGCGGCGTGTGTTGGAGGGGAGATGTCAGAGCCGGGATGCCTCGTCTTGGAGACAGCGCTGTAGTCGAGGGTACACACGAGTGCACACAGTATACCTACCAGTCGGACTTGGCGTATAGACTAGCGGACTACATTTCCAGCCTAACTAGTAGTGGCTCATATATGGATGGTGGGGTCGCAGCATGCCCACCCCCTCAACCACCACACCACCACTGGCTGGAAGGAGTAGCAGCGCCGGCGGAGAAGAGGGGCCCATGTCTGCCATCTCCACCTCCGCCGTCGGCTCCTCTTTCCGGTTCGTCCCGGCTTTCTGCCTGGGCGTGGTGGCAGCAGTAGTGTTTCAGCTGGCGTGGGGAGGCCTGACCCTCACCTCGTTCTTCTTGAAGCTCTTCATCTATGTGTCGTTCGCCCTGCTGTGTTTCCTGGCTGGGAGCTTTGTTCTGCTGGTCCGGAAGAGTCCTCTCAAAGTCAGCTGCTTTGACAGGAACAGGAGGCAGTTAGCTGTGCGGCAGGGGTTCTTCAACAAGCTTATGGTAAGATTCTGGTGTTGTTGTTGTTGTTGTTATTATTAATCACACACTGTCGACAATGCACACACACTCTACCAGCACACTATGATATTGCATCTGCATTACACCATGAATTACAACCAACTGCTGGAATCCATTGATAGAGAGGAAACTGACAAATTCTACTACAAATTCTAAGGGCACTTCTCTTCAACAGGAACATGTTGAACACGCACATCTGTGTTCCATGTTATTCTCACTCTCCTCTCCTTTTGCCCCCCTCCCCCTCAATTATTTCCCGCCCCTTTCCCAGCTTTCCACTCTCTCTCTCATCTTCCTGGATTCCTTGCTGTGTTGCTCTATAATAGATGAAGTGGTGTCACGGTGCTGAATTTAGACACACTAACACACACGCTCAGATACAGGGTGATTTATTCCGCAAGCAAAGTAAATGATGTCCCTGCAACCGGCTGGTGGTTTCGCCTCTAATGGGCAGCCACAACCCAGCGGCTGCCTTTCATCTGTGTTTGTGTGTGTGTGTGTGTGTGCTGCTCTGTACTGATGACTTATTGATGTTGACAGTGGAGGAGTATTGTCACGAACATTTGTCTGGTCGACATGCTGTATGAGCTGTGACAAATTTGGGCTGCCTTTAGAATGTGAGGCTTATTAAATGCGCCGCTCTCGTCCTGTTTTTGCCCAATATTTCCACGATTTTTATGCTGCTTCCACCATCTGTGATGGGACGTGATCTCTGATTTTCTTGTTTTTCAGGCCCGTTTTTTGGTGCCCGCTCAGGAGTCAAGCCAGAGCAGGAGGGTGGTGGTGTCGCACAACGTGGACAAAGCTCTGAAGGAAGGTAATGGATCGCCGCCGCTTCAGAGATCTTCTGAGGTGGTCTTCTTGTGTCCGTGTTAACGCATTTGGAAACGGTCTGCGAGACGTTTCGGTCAGCACAGCAGGTTTCAGATCGTCTCGTGTAAACGTTGGCTGTGGACATGACAGTGCGAAGAACAAAGTGCACCAACAAGTCAGGATTCTTGATATGCTTGAGATCGCTCGAGCATCAAATGTGATATTTGTGTTTTAAAGCTTCACGTTTACTGCTCACACAATAACAACAGAATGTATGGGACGAAAAGGAAAGCCAGCTTTTAGGTTTCTAAATCCACCTCTTATATGCCGTCTAGTACACTGTAGTCCCTTCCTCATAGTATTACAAGGTATTTTCAGTACTGTGCACTATCAAATATGCTACCGGCAGTAGCACAAGTTTGCGTTCAGCTATGCTTGTTGCAGCTGTAATCATACATGTCAAAATATTAAACAGCATGTTTATATTTAAATTTTCTATCACACAATGCTGTTCTTTAAGTTAACAAATGTGTGAGTTTCAGTTCTGCTGCGCCAATTCCACAGTGTTTAAAAAATAAACTCAAAATAGAGTTTTACACGTCCCTCAAAAATCAATCTGCCTCAATTTCAAAGAGTGTCACTTAAATGTTTCTGACACGGTTGAAACACTTGCAGCTTCTGCTTTTTAATAAACAAACCAAAAAACTGCTGACTGAGGCACCATGTCCCCTCAATGATCCCACCCACTCATAGTGGATTGCAATGTCCTGGACACACACACACACACAGACAGGCAACGTACATCTGCCTGCCAAGTAACAGATGTATTTGCATATGCATATTTGCATATGCTCCAGTGTGTGTTTTGAAAAGCTTTTTTTTTTTAGGGCCGAGTTTATGAAGACATTATTAGGTTCACAGTCGAGACCTGCCGTGTCACTTATTCAAGTTCGAGTTTCTGTATTGGTTTTGTGTTGCTCAATTCTTGGATTTAAACCAAGCAACCAATTCAAGGCATTAGCTTCCCGGAGGAGCTGTGGTTATTAGTTCGCTTTTTTATGATTGGTAGGAACAGCACGCAAGAAAATGTATTAACACTTAGTTTTTCTGACACTTTCCCCTGCTGTAACAATGGCCTCCAAAGCAAAAGAAGATGGTGCTCGATAGTGTTCTAATTTGGTACCCGGTATTTCAAATTTCAGAATTCGTTACATCAATGTGCAGTTATTACCGCGTTGAAGTTGATGAAGATTTTCATGTTGAAATTCCTCTTTAATTCATAATACTCTGTAGAACACTCTTGTTGCAACCTCTTTTTTTCAGTGATTTTGCTTCTTGTGCAGCATATATGATAAAGCTGCTGTCAGTTATGGCTTTAAAGTAACATCTACATCTACCGGGGAAAACCACAGCAGCACGATAAGCAGCGTGTATACAAAATAACTGGGACGGATGATACGTCTCCGCCGTTCACATGCTGCACCAGCGGGACATGAAACTAGTGCAGTGGGTGATTCAGGGGTCCTGGGAGATTAGAGCATTCGCAAGTAAAACCCAGCCGGGACAGCTCCTCTTGTTTAGAAAGCTTGACATCTCAGCAGCCATATGGTTCGTGCACAAAATGCTGTCGGTAGAATATCACTGACTGCATCTTTAAACATTGAAAAAGTCTATTTCTCTTTCCTCAACGGATTCAACTGCGGTCTGACTCTTCTCTCTCTGTCTCCCTGTCTGTCCCCAGTGTTTGACTACGCCTACAGGGACTACATCCTGTCCTGGTACATCCCTCTGAGTCATGACGAGGGCCAGTTGTACTCCATGCTGTCGGAGGACTGGTGGCAGATGATTGGGCAGCTGCGATCCAGGCTCGCCGACATCGACCTCGTCAACGTGGTGTGTTACGACACCATCCGAATCCTACACACACACTTCACCGACCTCAAGGCTGCATCTGCGAGGTACGATGACAGGTGTTGTAAATTAGCATTTTGCTACAAACACTTAACACAGTGCATCTGGGCTTTGTGCGTAAATGTATGTTACAATTCTAATGCTACTGTGATGTCCATATCAAATAAAATAAACATAACATAACACACACGCACACACACACAACACGGTTGTGAATAGTTTACTTTAGCTTAGTTGATGCTTGGGTGTGTTCCTCACACGCATCCTTCTCAGTGCTGACTCATAGTTGTTCATACACTGTTGTTTTGTGTGCGCAGATGGGGTAAAATTGTTGCAATAAACGCCATTAATATCCTCAGCACCCGCTTCCTCCCTCTCCAGTCGGCGTCCGCCAGGTACACTTCCAGACAGAGCGATGACTCACACATCATCTGGTTTCATTATCCCGGCAAGTCGGGCGAGACTTATGATTTGATCGCACTACAGAGACTTCCGGCCTCCTTCGTCTTCAGTACTTTAGGAACAGTGCAGCAGCAGCGCATCTCGTTCAGTCGGGCTTCAGAGGCAAAGACCTCGATATGAAGTACCAATAACAATGGCAGCGTTCGCTCTGTTCACCAAATGTGATCTCATACGTGTCATCTGACATCTCTCTCTCTCTGTGTCTTTGCGTTCATGTCTCAATCCGTGTCTCCTTCGTACGTGTGTGTTTCCAGACTAGAGGAGAGTACTCGGCTGTTTCCTCTCCATTCCTGTTTGGTCAGTCCGGACTCCGAGCTGGCCTTCCTCCGCTGTGTAGCCAGAATACTGCTGCTATGTCTGCTGCCACAAAAGGATGCCAAGTCACATACACTACGCTGCTGCCTCACAGAAGTCATCACTACTAAAGGTATAAGTACTGCGTATGGCACTACATGTGTTTGGGTCAGCTACTGCAGTGTTTTTCAGCCTTTTCTGAGCCGCGACACATTTTTTACATTAAAAAGATCCCGCGGCACATTTTATGACACCTAATGACACATTTTAGCATAATCCAGCACATATGCCATGGTGTCAAACTCAATCCCAGGGAGGGACTACGTTGAGGGCCACATAGAGTCACCATTTAATAAACAGGATAGAAGGGATATTTAACAAAGTGCAAAAAGAATACATGTTTAGGAGGCTGCATTATTTGCATATGTGCCAGAGCCAGATGTTTGGCATCTTTTCTTGGCTGCCAGTTCATTAATATCTGGGGTTAGGTTCTGTGGAAACCCTCAAGATGGAGTGAAGGTGTGCATCAGTGAGATGACTCCTGCGCCCCCAGAGTCATACTTTGCCTTGAGCGTCATTACACTGGAGGTCTATCAGCTCCACAGGTGCAAAGTCGGCAACTCGCAGCCGGGAACACAGCGGTGGAGACTTTTACTGCCTCACACATGTCTGTGATCACACGTCCCCGTCCCTGAAGCTGGAGGTTTCGCGCAGTGAGATGCTTCGTTATGTTGTGCAAAAAGCCAGCTAGCATCGGCACTTTTGGTCCCGGAGCTCTGTGGTGTGGCGGGCCAGTTATGATAAACATTATATTTTCTGGCGGGCCGTTGTACCGAGGGCTGGATATACGCTGACAATTTAATGACAAGTCTCTCAATGTGTTGATCCTTACTGGGCTTTTCATCTGGGTTATTTTGTCCAGGGCTCAGTTCAGAGTCTGCATTTTTCCTTTTTAAATATTTCTCCAACGCTGTTCGTCTTGGAATGCTGTTAAGCATTCCAACAATCCAACAGGATTCCCCCCACACACACCCCATTTCAAAATAAAAGCCCCACAGAGTGAATTCTAACTGAAATGCTTGTGATGAAGCGTCATTTAATAACCTCTGTTTGTGTGTTTCATACTTTCTGATTCTGTCTCCTCATCCCAGCCCCACCCTTTCAAAATAAAAGCCCCATGGATTAACTGTATTTAAACATTAAGCTCACAATTAGGCTTTTTTGTTGAAATAATGAATGCTCTTACTAATACTGCGACTACTACTACTGCTGCTCATATTTCTAGTATTACTACTACTAATACTTGTACTACAACTTTTGCTGTTGCTACTATTACTAGTGCTATTACTGCTACCATCAATATTATTACTACCACTACTGCTATTACTACCACTATTACTTATACTACAACTGCTACTACTACTGCTATTCATGCTACTACCAGTACTAATACTACTACAGCTATTAGTACGACTGCTACTAGTACTACTACGGTACTACTGCTACTTCAAATATTGCCATTACTACTACTGCTACTTCTACTATATTAAATACTACGACCACTACTACAGCTACTACTTCTAAATACTAATACTTCTACTACTAATGATACTTCTACTACTAATGATACTTCTATTACTACTACTACTACAAATATCACTACTACTGCTACTACTACTACTTATTCTAATGCTACTAATACTTCTACTACTAATAATACTACTACTACAAATATCACTACTACTACTAATTTTCACATTTGTAATCTTTAAACTTTTTGAATGAAACTTTTTGCAATTTTCTTTTGAATGGGATCTCTATGGAGAAAACCTTCAAATCCTGTTATACTTCAACTTTCAAAGCCTTCTTCTTCCTCATACATTCAGCTACAGACACCATAGTTAGACATTTCAACTAGAAGGTTTTTCAGCAGTGCAGTTTAAATGCTTTCGGGCTTCAACATTTTTCAGACGGGTAGTCTCCCATTTATTCATTTTCAGCAATTTTTTTACAATTCCTTTCAGCTTTCCAACGCATTTTCAGCAGGAAATGCATTTTCTAGTTTCATTCTACTGTCTTAAATGAACACGGTCATTATTGCGCTACCTACTGCCACCCACTGGCATGGAAGAGCATGTATTACTTAGCCAGCCCCTATATTGCAGCTCAGACGCTCAACAATGGCAAAGTATTTGCAACAACTAAATAATATTTTATTGGACTCATTAAGTGAAATTGGACATTTTCCCACGGCACACCTGACGATCACTGAGCTAGTGAACACATACTCTAAAGTCAGGTATCATTTTATCCAGAACTACAAGTAAATAAGCTTTCTTTTCACAGCAGACGTTTTGATATGACTGCAGGAAAGACACAGGTGTAATTTATAACAATGAATGATGGCTGCATTCCATTCAGGTGTTCCGGTTACACGGTCCTGGTGTTGTGCATGCTTTGCCTTCTGTTCCGGCTTCTGTGGAGACTCAAATGGAAGTTAATATTATTAGTGGCGCCTGCTAGGACACGTGAACATGTTTGCTATGAAGGATGATAAAGCAGACTTGGATGACATCATAATGCTTTCAGTCACATCAGGGATTTTGTGATGAAGGTTTAATAATAAGTGTATTTCACGAAAGCAGTTGCATATGAATATCTCATACTTTTCTCAGACACTGATTTCTGTGCATCTGTCATGTTTCTTTCTTCTGAATCTGTCACTGTTTGTGTCTGTGCTTCTTGCTCTATAGTGTCGGCTACATCAGTAATTGTTGTATTGACATGTCCCAATAAACCATGCCAGGGAGCCAATGGGCCAAATACCAGAGCTGTGGAACTGGAAATCCTACATTGAATGTAACCACCATTCTTGGTGTCAGTGATCACACCCGCTCTTTGCCTGCTGTGCGCTCCTCTGTGAGCTTGAAGAGTAACTGACACTCAACCCACGTTTTTGAATTACACGTGCTTTCACTTTCAATTTCGGCAGGTAAAAAGATGCAATGGGTTGTACGAGTGAATCACGACTCGAGTTCCATGTGCCGCTACAGAGGTGCATTAAGTAGAGAGCAGATATCTCTGTATATATGGTGCCTGAATGAATACAACCAGTGCTGTGAAGTGTCGTCAAACAGACTTCACTCAAACTGGAAAAACAAGTGCAGAATTCGGTCGATCATTCCGTTCACCTATAGCCGTCGTCTCTTTGTGTGCTGCAGTGTTGAAACCTTTGGTGGAAGTGCTGAGCGATCCGGACTCTATAAACAGGATGCTGCTGTCCCAGCTGGAGCAGAGGGAGCAGCAGGCTGAGCAGCAGAAGAAAGCCTACACCTACGCTGCCTCCTACGAAGACTTCGTCAAACTGATCTCAAGTTCTGCCGATGTCAATTTCCTCAAACAACTCAGGCATGACAACAAACGGCACACACAGACTTGCCTTATTAAACTGAGTGTCCCGTACGGACGTGGACTTCTTTAAAAGAACCATACTGTGTGTGTATACACAGTACTCCCAAATATGCACAAACATTTAACCACCAGTCTGTTTTCTGCTGTGGAGTTACCATGGGAACAGACAGTGTCTCTTATAATAGATCAAAATGCGGACTGGACATGATGCTGTTCTACTGTCTTGTTAGTTTGAGAATGAATGGCTCAATACTGAGTTGTTGCTAATATATTTATATACATCTAAAGTCTGTCGACATAGACGCAGTAACCTCCATGTTTACAGACTGTACGATATGTTTTGAGCGTTTTAGAGTTGACACGCATTTTATCATTGTTCCACATGAGACCGTGATGATATGTCTTGTTGACTCAGTAGTATTCAGTGTATTCATCCTCAGACTGATATCAGTTGATTCCAACAAGTGATTGATGTTTTGCATCTGTCTCTCTCTCTGTAGGTATCAGATAGTGGTCGAGATTATTCATGCCACCACCATCAGCAGCCTCCCTCAGCTCAAGAAGCAGAAAGGTACAGAAACGCTTCATCGTATGACAGAAAGGCCGACGATTATTACACAAAACCCCCAAAAATGTGGAAATTTAAAGCTGGGGTGTGCGGTTCTCTGGCCGTGATTATGATCCCGCTGCCGTTATATAGCGTCAATTCTGTGAGAGTTACCGTCCTGTTTTGCTCGCAAAACGGTGGCTCTGTAAAGTCCTTTGAGATAACAATGCTGGAATAGCAACTCTTTCTGCAGGATTTTTCTCCATTGAATCAAGCTCTCACAATCTGAAGGGGCGTGAGCTCGTTTTTGCATTTGTAGAACGGCCATCAAGAACGCCCTCTCTCTTAAATGACCAGTGCCATGTATGGCACTTTGTTTTCATCAGCAACTACGCTTTCCCTAAAGAACCTATTTGTAACATGAAGTTAGTGACGTCTAGCAACTTCATCTTGATGTTACTGTGTGACTCACTGTTCCCTCTTAGAGCGAAAAGGCAAAGAGTCGGCAGCCATGAAGGCAGACCTGCTGAGGGCCAGAGATATGAAACGATACATCAATCAGCTGACCGTTGCTAAGAAACAATGTGAGAAAAGAATCCGCCTCCTCGGCGGACCAAACTATGAGAACAGCGAGGAAGGAGGGGCCGACGAAGTGGATGAGCCTCAAAGTCAGAAGGTACGACTCGGCTACAGCTGGTGTGGTCTTGGTTGAAAACAAGTTGCTGAATAATTGAAAATGAGAATATTGTAGTTTTAGAACATCATATCAGATATTAAGAACAAAGTGTACTCCACATGGCTGATGTTCTGGCATCTTCTCTCTCCTCCCCACATCCAGATTCTCCAGTTCGATGACATCCTGTGTAATCCAGGTTACCGGGAGCATTTCCGAGTTTACATGGAGAGAGTTGATAAGAGAGCTCTGATCAGCTTCTGGGAACTGGTGGAAACACTGAAAACCGCCAACAAGGTGATTGCAGTCAGGTTTAGCCTAATGCTGCTAATAGTGCACGGCATTAAAGGGGGTGGTGATCTAGTAATGAGTGACATCGGTGCTATACTAAAACACATTAATATGATGAGTAACTGCTCATGTGTTTGTTCACGTGTGCAGAATGAAGTGCCCCAAATCGTCGGGGAGATCTACCAGAAGTTCTTTGTGGAGAGCAGGGAGATTCCAGTGGAGAAGTTTCTCCTGAAGGAGATCCAACAGAGTCTGGTGGGGAACAGAGGAACACAAGTCTTTGTCAGACTACAAGAACAGGTCACTGCTGCTTTTACACGAACGAACTGTAACTCATGGCTCTCCTTATTAAAAGGTCCACCGTGTCAAAATGCTCCACACTGACAGCAAAGCATTCCCGTTGCTCTCTTACATCCTCCAGGTGGCCGAGACGATGAGAGAGCGTTACTACCCCTCCTTCCTGGTTTCCGACCACTACGATGGGCTGATCAGAAGAGACGAGCAGGGTAGCCAATCACAGTGCAGCACGGAGGAGAAGGAGGAGGAAGGGGTCAGACATGCATCATTTTGTCGAAGGGTCAAACTGTTAAGATACTCAAATGTATACCTCTGCTACTACACATTGTAACACGTATACATTTCTGCTGTAGTGCCAGGGTCTAGATGCAGGAGAGGGGGTGGGTGATGAAGGCAGTAAAAGAATCAATGAGCAGGCCAGCTACGCCGCTACGAAACTCCGCCAACTCTACGACAAGCTGGAGTACAAGCGACAGGCCCTGGGCTCCATCCAGAACGCACCCAAACCAGACAAAAAGGTAACGAAACAAACTGAGAATTCACTCTATAAGTTCCCAGCAGAACAACATTAAAAACACAGGAAACAAGTTGGTGAATGTGCACATCCAGTGTCAGAAAGATGTTAACTGCTTGAGCTGAAGAAAATCTTCTAATAAATCAGATTTGCTTAAAGGCCTATGGACCTGCTCTTGGGCATTTGTATACTTAAAGGTTTTGAATCTGAATAACTTGACAGAATATCCACAACACTCACTTTTCTGACGAGGGTTAAAAAAACGTCTTAATGTCACTTTCAGTCACTGGTTTGCATGCTGGTTCAAATGTGCATCTCCTGTACGTCTGTAGATTGTGAGCAAACTAAAAGAGGAGATCGGAGCCATGGAGAGAGAACACGGTGAACTCCAGCAGCACATCACCAGGACTGACTGGTGGTGTGAAAACCTGGGCCACTGGAGGGCTGCCATCACTACTGCTGAGGTACTTTTGTTGTGCTGCTACAGGCAAAAGTGGCCTAAATTCAATGGTCTCCATTAGGGCTGGGCGGTATACCGGTTTCAATTTTGCGTATATGAATTTTTCATATACCGTCATACCGGTGCACAGCCGAAACAACTTCTGTCTCTCTTAAACAGGCAGCAAAATATATTGTTCGCCGCTGAGAGCGCTACTTCTTCTTCTTCTTCTTCTTCTTCTTCTTCTTCTTCTTCTTCTAGTTTTACGGCAGTTGGCATCCATCTCATTGGTGCATTACCGCCACCTTCTGCTCCAGAGTGTGGATCAGACAACAGACTGTGAGCGTAATGGTCGGAGCTAGTTGTCTTAGCTGTATTGAGAGGGAGTCCTAGTCATTGTTATAACTTCATAACAACAATTAACAACCCACAACTAACGCTCTTTAACAGGGCAAAACACCACGACACTACAGTTTGTGACAGATAAACAATTTGTAGCACTAATAATTGTACATTTATAAAATCTCACCTCCGAACTGCATGCTGGGTAGAGCTCGCTAACAACGGTCTGCTAACAGCTGAGAGGCTCTGTTGCGCCAGTAACGTTACATTAAAGAACAGAAAAAAAGAGCGATGCAGACTGAACAACAAAAGGTATTTAGGTCAGACACACATGCAACGCTGATTGCCGTAATATGTGTGGTATTTGTTATAAATGTACGTTGTTAGAGGGTGATAAGAAGCTGTACATGGAGGGGCTTAGGACTAGGGATGGGTATCGTTTGGGTTTTTTCCGATACCAGTGCTAAAACGATACCGGTGCCTGAACTTTTCTTCAAATTGAACAATATATTAACCGTTTAAAGTATACTATAAATATAAAACATTTGGCTTCAAACTACAGCTTCAAACTATGAACAATTTATTCACTGTTAACAGTATACTTAAATAAATATAGATAAAACAAACACACACACACTCTGTACACACACTGCAGCTTCAAAGTTCAACAATTCTTTTGCAGAAATATGAGCATATTTGCCTTCTCTGGCAAAATACGACACCTTCCCTGACTTATTTTATTAAATTTTACCAGTTGGTGGCAGTAATGCGCCAATTCATCGTTTGCCAACCGCCACTACACCTCGAAGAAGGTTTCGCGTGCCTGTGGATGTTGTGTTTATGAGCGGCAGCGCTAAGTACCCGGATGTCGATGGAGGAAGTCAGTAGCCTGCCAGCCGTTTGACAGATCTCGTCCTCATTTAAAAAATTTTTTTTTTTTAATAAATCATGGCCGAAGCGTCGCTAGAATGACGGAGGGGTTTGTTTCTAAGCGCGCACGGCTCGTCCGGTTGTAATAATACTGTGTGTGAGGAGCGGAGGACCGATGCTATCGTGACCTGCTGCCAGGACGGAGTCATCGGCTCAGGCACTGAAAGGAAGCACCGAAATCTGCGTTGCGTTTCGGTCCGGTAGATACCGGTCGTATAGGAACCGGTGTCATATTGGCACCGGGTTTCAGTACCCAACCCTTAGGACCCAGGGGAATGTAGGTGAAGGAAACAGGAAGTGACGGAACGGAAGCCGCGCCGCACAAACAGCTGTTCACCGCTCGCTGGCCGGTTGGCCGGCCGGTTCTTTTCGGCGTTAATTAATTAATTAATTAATTAATTAATGCTTTAACGCGGAAAAAGAAATATCGTGAAACCGCCAGAATCTTACAAAATACCGTGATATGCATTTTTGGTCATACCGCCCAGCCCTAGTCTCATGTTTCCTTTGGGCATGCGGGTCAGTTCAGTTCACACTGGAATCTGATATTGGCCACATTTAATGAATAATATGAACATCAAAATAATAAAGAGAGAAAAAGCGAGTTGAGCATTGAGGCTTGCAGTTTGAACGTAGTCTAACTGGCTGATTTCCACTTTACATCAACATGCTTTTTGAAAGAGCAGAAATCTGTTCTTGTACGTCGATCATATTGAGACATTTCTGTGCCCAGGCTACCGAGGAGGGTGGAGAGACAGTAGCTTGTTACAGTGTGTGTGTAAGCCTGGTAGAAGGAGAGGAGACGGCCAACAGTCGCTGGAGCGTCCAAAGGAAACTCACTGAATTCCAGATGTTGCACCGCAAACTCACAGAGGTAACACAGCACCTATATATATATATATATATATATGGTTGTATATTGACCAGCTTTGTGGGTCAATGTAGCACGCACTGAGGAGTACCGCTTCAGTCGACTACATTTACCATCAACCAGTGGCGGGCCGTGCATTTTATACCTGGGCCTTCACTGCTGTCCTGCAGCTGGACCAGCTCCTAATAACCTCATTATGACGACACAGCCACGGTTATTTGTTTCTATTGGTGTAACAATACACATATTCGTATTAAAGCGTTCGGTACGAGGCTTACAAACCAAACAATACGTTTGAATAATACTAGTGCATTTGGAAAATGCAGAAGCTTAAATTGTAGGAAATATAATGTTTTCTGCGCTCACGTAGGAGACAACGGGCTGTGTGACCTCTGAACCCGAAACAAAACAAAAAACTGCTGAGTTACCGCACGTGTGTTCTGGGAGGCTACGCTAAACTAGCTTAACGGGACAATAGCAGCAGCAAACAAGCTACGAACTCTCCCCGCAGCGTTTAGCTGTTCCCGACCGATTCAAACAGGCTAAAGCAATCGCCACATAATCCCTGTTTCTCCAGACCATCATTCTTGCTTTGTAAAAGAAAACAGCCCAAACTGATTCAATTGTCCGGACAATAACTCCATGCATGATGGGATGCTTCGTTATTAACGGACAATGCATACAGTCCAAATCAATATGATTAACACAATGACAAGAACAAACTCACAAGAACCAGTCACAGATATTCATATGACAACAAAGCAACAAATCAATCCAGCAGACCTGCAGCGGAACACCTACACACTCAAGGACATTAAGATATTAGATGTAAAAAAACAAACTCAGTTCACTTATCAAATGCTGATCACTTAAAGACAAACGCCATCCTCCTTTCTTTGTTGACAAAGAGTTTAATCCCAACTCACAAATCCATTTCTCCTCCTCCTTCAGCCATTGAGTGTTAAAAAAACAAAGCTAGGTAAAAATATCGTCCCCATTCACTTACACTGCAAAGGGATTCACTTGTGAGTCTGCAGGCCTCTGCCTCTGTTCTTACCTGGAGACTCAGAGGTGAGATCTGATTGGATAAAAGCTCGACTTAAAACAAGCTGCACTAGAAGCAGAGCAGCTGAGGAAGACAGTAGCTGTGCAATGAGACAATAAGATAATGGGGAAAATATTTTTATAAATTATAATACATGTAGTGTATTTAAGAAAAAATATTAAATTATAAAATGGATATAGCTTTGTGATTCTGTTTAGGCCAGCAGAGAAGGCGTTGCAGGCCCTGCCGGCCCGCCACTGTTCACCACTGATTAGTAACCCACATAAAAGGTGGCGAATTTCCCCTTTAATCCTTGATGCCTTCTTCTTCCGCAGTGTTTCCCATCGTTGAAGAAACTCCAGCTACCATCGCTCAGCAAACTTCCCTTCAAATCCATCGACCAGAAATTCTTAGACAAGAGCAGAACTCAGCTCAATGCCTTTCTCCAGGTAAACAAGCTAACAGCGGTACTGTAAAGCTGTGCTACACCCGAGTCATTTCATGACTGACTTGACAAGACCAACACTTTGGTGCTTGGTGTCTGCCGTAATAGACAATACAACTCTTTATACTAACAAATAAAAGCTTGTTAACGTCAACATAACGCACATATTTAAATGCACTACAGCAGATATTTAAGGGTACTTGTACTTCTGCAGTGGCCAAGAGGTACATGGACTGTGAAATAGGAATGACTGTTTGTTTAAAACGATAGATATCGGGGCAGCTGAGCACCACGTGTTTCTTTCAAGAGCTCGTGAAAACTAAGCGAGCAGAGAAGTAGAAACTGGTTAGACATAAAGGTTTGGAACCACCGCACTGGAGGACAACACCCAGCTCACACTGCCTCTTTGTAGTGTATGACTAAAGCTAAATGATGATGTTGATGGTGTGTGCGTGCGTGTGTGCGCGTGTGTGCGTGTGTGTGTGTGTGTGTGTGTGTGTGTGTGTGTGTGTGTGTGTGTGTGTGTAGCGTCTGCTGACAGACGAGCGATTGTGCCAGTCAGAGGCTCTCTATGCGTTCCTCAGCCCGTCCCCAGAGTACCTCAAGGTAACCAATTCCTCATTCTTACGTTTCAAATAAGTCAGGGTGCTAATGCATTACAATGAATATAAAATGCCTGCATGTGAAGCAGCAGCCAATATGTACACACATAAAAATGATGATTTGTTCCCTTTCTTGATTATTACGTGTCCGGTTCGTTTGTCCTCACCTGGACGAATGATTCCATACGACGATGATGATTCTATACATTGTGTAGTGATGATATCTTGTTCAATGCTTTTGAAGGTGATGTCAATCCAGAAGAAATCGTCTTTCTCTCTGGCCTCCTTCCTGGAGAGGCTACCCGGAGACTTCTTCTCCCACACCGAGGTACTCCATCATATTCACGGCCGCTAGAGGAACTGTAACTCGAGGACTGTACTCACTGAGATTGTGTTGTGCCGTGTGCAAACATCTAGGAGGAGGCCGACGACGACAGCGACTTGTCCGACTACGGCGACGAGACGGACGGGAGGAGAGACGCCCTGGCCGAGCCCTGCTTCATGCTCATAGGAGAGATCTTTGAACTCAGAGGGAGTGAGTAGTGCACTGTTGTCCTTTTAATCACTGTCCCCTTTTCCGTTTTAATATCAATATAGAAATAATGTACACCTTTGTGGAGGTGCAGTTAGTGATTTCTGACATTGGATTTATCCATTCTGTTACCTTCTCTCATTGTCTGCCCCCCCCCCCCCCCCAGTGTTTAAGTGGGTGAGGAAGACCCTAATTGCACTAGTCCAGGTGACATTTGGACGAACCATCAACAAGTAAGTTCTAACAAGTTGGCATTTTGATAAACTATGCCTAGGCTGTCAATCATTCCATTTATTCCCACCGTCTTTGCCACCTTATTTGGCAAACTGGCAGACAAATTCACATTTGTTATAGTTCTACAGTTTTTAACAACAAACTACCGCTCATAGTACATGAGAATCTTTCTAGTTTTCTTGACAGATTCTGGATGTCACTGTGTTTTATTAACCTGCTCTACGGTGCTAGAGGCTGCACTGTGATCACTCGGGTTTACCTGTATGTTTTCTCTGTCTTCCTAGATCAGCCACCAGGCTAACATCTTCTGTTCTTTATTCTAGACAGATCCGGGACACGGTGAACTGGATCTTCTGTGAGCAGATGTCTGTGTGTTACATCAATGTGTTCAAGGACACCTTCTGGCCCAACGGGAAGCTGGCACCTCACGTCAAGGTCCGAACTGACTCCGAACGCAGCGAGACTAAGGACCGGGCTCAACAGAAACTGCTCGACAATATCCCAGGTAGCTGCAGAACACGCGCTGACCTGTGGATGTAAAACGCATGAACACGTCTGATCTCGTCTCTTTGTTTCAATGTGATCTTTTCTGTCAGATGCACTAGCAAATCTAGTCGGCCAGCAGAATGCCCGCTATGGAATCATCAAGATCTTCAATGTCCTGCAGGAGGCTAGTGCCAACAAACATCTTCTCTACGTAAGAGTGATGCATCTGTCAATCTACAAACTGTTCCTTTGACTGATGTGTATGTGTCATACTGTATGCAAGTACAGCTGCAAAACAAATCATTTTGTCTCGCTGTCTCCACTAGGTGTTGATGGAAATGTTACTCAAGGAAGTGTGCCCTGAACTCAGCGCAGAGGTGGACAACATCTGAACACACACACAGTCACACACACACACGTAACACACACCGAGTCTTTGGATCTAAGGCCTTTCTGGAGCTGACAAATCATAAACTGCCAAGCCAGACAGGGAGGTGGCCTTTTGGTTCAACCTCGGACAGAAAGCAGCTGTGTTGGTCAGAGCTGAGGCGCGTGCTGATTTGTGGAAGTAGAACGCTGCTGTGAAACGATGGAACAGCTGGGCCGACGCCTGTCACTGAAAGGGGCTGATGTTTTGACTTTGTTGTGGCACAGATCTGAACTTGTCCGTCTGAACCGGGAGAAACCAAATGGAGTCCGACTTCTTCCTGTTTAAGCAGCCGTCTAACTAGACGGATCACATTTGCACCTGGAAGTCCACATTCACACAAGAACAAAATGTATTTCTGACATTTAAGTGAGCCACGTCTGCATTTGTCTTTGTTCTTGTTTTGATAGCACTGAAACGTCAGACCTGTACCACAACAAATCAGTTGTTCCTGTGTAAATCACGGCGGTCACTAGACTACAAAGAAGAGTCCGTTTGTGATGGTAAACAGCATGATTGTCTGGTCATCAGCTGTTTGACCTCGGTTTAAACACATCAAAGACAGTTGAAGTTCCGGTTTTTCTGTCGCCCTCTGAAGGCAACCAAGTGCGTCGTTGCCCACGGACCTCTGAACATTCCTCCTACACACAACCTGAGCAACACTTGTGTTCTGTGATTCTTGTTAAGGCTTATAATTGTGCAATATAATGTCATGTGAAAGTCATTGTGATGATTTTATTTATGATTATTGATAGATTTTATTTTTACCAAAAATTGTTGAGAGAGCGTTTATATAAGCAATAAATTGCAAACAAAAAGTGGATGTGGCGTTTTCGATTTTCTCTAAATGGTTTTTGATACTGACTTTAATATTATCCATAAATATTATGAGTATAAATTAGATTAGAAAACTTTATTAATCCCCAGTGGGGAAACAGTCCACAGTACACAACAGACAAAAACACATTACAAAATTACTAAATATTACTAGTATTGACACACATTGTTCAATGAACCAGCGTGTGTAAGCAGGAAACACTGAATAGCGTAAAATCGAATCCAGCAATTGTATAACAACAATTGTCCCCAGCATTATTCATGTTTTAATTTAACCATTCCTTGACTTGTCTATTATGTTTAACTATTTCATTTTTTTTCTCACAAGTGACGATTGAAATGAAATATAAATCTCCGATGAGTAAAGGTTAAAGACCCTGCCTTGCTCTTCCAAAGCATTTAGTTTGCCTACTTTCAGCAAAAGTACATAATATAAATAATTTGAATGCAGTCCTACAATTAAAATGTTTTGTACTGATATTGGGAAAGCATATAGTAGTAATGTTAAGTATTAGAAATTTAAAAAGAAATTAGTAAAATGAGCAGCAGTGAAGACATTATTGCCATTTTAGCTATTACATTGTTTTTAGTAGTATTCTGCTGCATTCACATAACATGGCACAAAACTTGGTGTTTCAATTTAAATGATTTAAAACAAGTAGTCGTTGCTCAAACTGCTTGTGGATGAGATCCTGATTTTTAACACTGCAACGGAAAGTGGTCGAAGCACTTGAAAATATAAAAACAGAATAGTGTTATTGCTTACACCGTTTTTTTTCCAAGGACCTGAATGCAACATGTGTTCCCCAAAAAGGGGATGGAGTGATACGTCCTCTCAGTAATGAGCTGAGCCACGACTCATCAAGCAAGTCAAAAGACAGGTACAGTAGCACTTTGCCTTCAAAGTAAGAGCATACAATGTGTCGCGTACAGGAGAACGATTGAGATGTACAAGACATGATTAAATCATTACATCAAACAACTTTAGATCTGCGACTGATTATTTCTAACTTTCAAATAATAGTGTAATTTTGTCTCAAAATCTTGTCCATGTGACCTATTCTGGTTTGCAATTCCACCAGGTAGGATATTGCAATCGCATGAGCCAAGTGTATCGGTGGTAAAATGCTTTAGAATGGAAAGCCCCGATGAAAATCATAAACATTAGGGCCCTGCTTTTATAAAAGCCTGAAATAATGTTCCTGATATCCAGACGTGGATGAACAGAGATGAAAACAATGAACCGTGCATAATGTCTGAGCCTTTCTAACGCGCACAGAATATTGTATAATCAGCTGAGATATACAACAATGTAACAATGGTGTGCAGCCGGTTTACTCACATGGGCTTTTATTTTGACACTTAAACCCCGGAAGTAGTGCAGTATTATTATGATATATAAACTTGCTAGTGATGCTGAACTCAAACTGGACGACCAAGGCACCACTAACATTTACAGGCTAGCAAACGTTGCCTTATCCGGTAACACCATATGTTGACATCGCTCAATGGTAGGTCCTGTTTACAGGAAACGAGTATAACAGGCCGTTGGTAGTTACCTTAGAAAGCTAACGCTAGCTGGACGAGGAGCTAGTATTTAGTTAGCTAATGTTAGCTTTCCTCATTTCGGTGTCGTTTGGCTTGACTTTGGGTTTGCCTGTCCTGAAGTTAAAGCTAACAAGCTTAAGTAAGCTATATATTCCCATAAACGGACTAAACAATCATCATCTCAAACAACGTGTTTAACGTATTATTTTGATATCAACAATACTTGTTATGATAGCCGCTAAGCTAATACTGTTTAGCGGGTTAATGCTATCAGTAGGCAAAAGTGACGCTATCTTGTTCATTGTGGTTGCCTGACAACGGGAAATTAAAGAAACAGTAACGTCACCGACTCGTCCGCCGGCCGGCCCTTCACAGCGGTTAGGTCGAAGGGTTGTAGTTAATTTCCTATTTCATATCATCGAAGCATATGACCATTATTTTGATTGCTTAAAAAAATATATATATGTCACCCAAGACACGGACTGACCTTTCTTGGAGTCATCATATAATGCACCCGTAAAATAAACTGCAAAGTGCCTCAAAAGTACAAAATGATTAATTTTCATTCCAGCTTTGTGGTGCTTGAATTGATTAGCACTGGCTTATTAGAGAGAGAGAGAGAGAGAGAGAGAGAGAGAGGAGGAACACATTAGTCACCTGTAGTCTTTGCTTTGTTTACATTTGTCCCTCCTTGGCACACAGTGGGAACTCCTTTCTCCAATGTCCTGTTAAATATTAGTTATTAACTACCCAATGTCAAATATTGCTCTTAAATTATGCCAAGCATGCCATTTTGTGTTCTCAGTTGTGTTTTCTGGCTTTGCCCCGAGGAGATGGACGACGAGCTGGAGAACTTCATCAGGGAGCGGAAGGCGAGAATGGCCGAGGATAAAGCCCGCTTGGAACACGACCCTCCGTACATGGAAATAAAGGTGTGTTGGAATGACGGCTGTCGGGTTATAAGCTGTGAACTGGTTCAGGACCAGGATTGAAACTACGTCTTATACATGCATTCATTTAGTCAAATTCTGCTGCATGACCTTTTGTTTAACCCCCCCGAGGTGAATCCAGTGATGGACAATATATGTTTCAGCCACTTCATTCTCTAGAACACACGAGCCAAAACGAATGACATGCAAGCGTTTTTAATAGTAACTGATATACTGTATTGAGTGAATTGTAAATGTGTGTGTGTATATATATATATATATATATATATATATAACCCCTTAGCAGGGATCCTGTTGTGGGTTTCTCTTAATGTGTGATGTTCTGTTTTTGACTGACAGGCAAAACCCCACAGAGCCTACGAGTCCACTGCTAAGGAGAACATCCCTCCCAGGTCCATAGCACAGGAGAAAGGTACAGTTCCCCCCTCTAAACTCTTGATGATTCTTTTCATAAAGATGACCAAATACCTGAAGTCTGTCATTAACACGTCCTCATGCTGTGTCCTGTCATGTGAGCAATGTTTGTCAGGGTGGATGAGTGTCAGTTGTCTTGTTTTGCTACAAAACCCTTCTCCTCACGTCTCTGACGAGATACATGCATCAATATTTTAACAGAGGAGAGTTGCACCGCGGGTCTACCGCTCGGCGTGGAGTACGAGCGGAAGAAACAGAGGCTGCAGCATGAACTCCGTATGGACTACAGGCGCTACATGGCTCAGGTGACTGTCGCGGACTTGGCTGTTTACTCGTGTGTTTGGCCGTAGCAGGCGAGCTTGAAGCTCAGCTCAGGCTTTGTTTTGTTCTAGTTTCACATTGGGCTTAATTGTACTTTAAGGTAGATATCACTACCGCAGAGGTCCGCACGAAACATGAGTCGTATGAGAGAGGAAACGCAGACATAAGCTGTGATCCAGGGAAGTGTAACAGTCACAATGTTGGAATCATGTTGGCAACATTTTATGTTCCAGAAAAAACACTTTGGCCATGCAGAGCCTGGACCGTTAATTCGCCTCAATAATAGGAGATCCATCAAGGTAAATGTCTCTTAACGACTTAAGGATGTCACTTGATTAACAGATCATATCTTTGACCGAACAGGGTAATTATGATTTTACAAAACTGAGTGAGTTGCTGACATATCACAAATTGAATTAAGAACCTTTACTGTTTTTATCAGCCAGCTTTTTGAACGAAGGACAATAATTCCTCATTATTACTGGATGCTTGCCGAAATCTATCAGAGAGCAGTCGTTTGAAAGGAATGAATGATATATAAACCTTGTGCTAACTCTCCCTCATTCTTTATGGATACAAAATGCACGTAAGATACTATGTAAACATTGTTGATTCCCGACCAGGTGGTTCCTGTACCCCAGAAGGTACGTCAGCAGTTTGTTTCCAATGAATAAATGCAGAGATGGTATATTAGCTCAACTCATTTAAAAAAATAGAAATTACAATTTGATTACAAAAATACATTTGTCAGCTGTAACAACCACAATGCTTTAGTCACAGAGTGAATACTGGCTACATAGCAAGCAGAGAAGTTCAAATAGTTGGCTAAAAATATTGCATAAATGGCTGAAATAATAGCTCAAGATAATGCAGAAATAATAGCAACAAATAATGCTTGAATAGCTGAAATATCCACAAATGATTCATAAATGGATGAAATAATAGGCAAAACTAATGCAGGAACAGCTGAAATAATGGCTAAAGAAAATGCCGAAATGGCTGAAAGCAATGCATAAATAGTCTAAATATTAGTCCAAAGTAATGCATAAATGGTTAAATTAATAGTTAAACAAACAAAATAAGTCTCGATGACCCAACTTGGCATTTCTGCTTTAAATAGTTGCTGTGGACCTGATCTCGTCCCACAGTCTTTTTAAACAAACATTCCCTTTTACAATCATGTTTCCATCAGCAACACCTGCTTGAAAGCCAGACGGGCGTTCTTCCCAAACAGCGGCCGCCCTCCCGGAGGGATGCAGCCACTCTCACAGAGGACAGCAGGGGACGGCACAGGGCTCTGCGTCTCGCCGAGCTCATGACCCTCTGTCCTGAGGCGGACCAGGAGCAGGCGTCAGTACTTCCCAGACACTGTGACGGGCTAGGGAAGCCTCTGGACCGGGACTCCTCGCAGGAGGAGGAGGAGGAGGAGGAGGAATACTTTAAGGAGCTGGAACTGGTGGAAGGAAGAAGGCGCAGACATAGAGGGGTCGAGGCCAATTATGAGAAGAGACGATCCAATAAGACCGATGGCAGGTATACGTATGTTCATG
>CM051689.1:30789109-30804109 GCA_028022725.1 Lycodopsis pacificus | reverse complement strand
CATTGGAACATCCCAGAGTGCATTATCATACTGACACCGACACATGTGCCTTTAATTCTGCTGATAAATACTGTTTCTCAGTGTTTAGAGAATAACGATGTCACTTGAGGATTCTGATAGAAACTGCTGTACTACAGATCCAGCAGCAACAGGAACAGAGGCGCGTGGCGAGGGAGGATGAGGAGCGCTACGAGGCCCGGCTGGAGGCAGACATGAAGAAGCACCAGCCGTGGGGTCGAGGTGGAGGAGGAGCCCCGCTCAGAGACAGCACTGGAAACCTGATCGGTAGGTCCCGCAGTTTAGTGTCTCATTCTTAAAATGCCGTGAAAGGTGTTTTTTATTTTTTGTCCACGAATGAGAAGTTCTCTTCTTGTGGACCAGCTGATCTCCACCAGATGCACAAACTGAATGTGGAGGCCTACATCAACTCGGAGCAGTGGCAGAGGAGAGCCACGGCCCGCCGAGCGGAGCCCCCCGACCCCAGCGAGAGGGTCTCCGGTACCGTAGCAGAGTGCAGCAGCCACGACACTCGTGACCGGCTCTCTGGTACCGTAACCGCCTTCCTTCTCTTTGTGTTGTAGCCGCGACCGTTAGCACGTTGTTAGCATTGCAGCCTGCACTTTACACACAGTCGCACAGCACTGCAGAACACAAAATCTCTGTGGGGGTTTGTTCCACCTTACACCAATATACTGGTGTCCTCGGCTCCTGCTCTGTCAGATTCTATTTGAAAAGAAGGTTCTTTGGTCCTGCTCAGGTAGAATTTCTGTCTCTTGTAGGTTTCAGCCATGCCCAAACCCCCCAGTTCGCCAGAGGCTGTGTGTTTTCCAACCAGCCCACCCAGCACCAGCTCCATGAGCAGGACAAGTACAAAGCCTCCCTCCAACAGCAGGTACCGCTTCCATCTACTGGTGGTACCTCTACTGCCTGTGTCTCATGGGAGGCGTGTCGAGCCTTCGCCTCACTTCTGCTGGCAGAAGTGAGGCGAAGGCTTTGACGTAGGAGAAGGTTTTGACATTTTGTTTTCGTGCCTCGATAGAAAAAAAAAAAAAAAAAAAAAAACATCTTTCTGAATTAAAGTGAATGCAAGTTCTTTTAACTGGTTATGAAACGGTCTCAATTGAATACTGATGCCTGTCTGTGACCAACATTAGCAAACTAGACCATCAACCAGAAGACTGTTTCTACAAACTGTAGAACGGTAGTTATTCATGATGCCAAAAGATCAGATTAAACTATTTACAGCACACAGACCGTGACGTTTACATGTCCACGGGCAGTGGGTGGGATGTCAGCCAGTTAGAGGACTTTGTCTGTCGAGAATTTGATGGTCACGGCTGATCCTGGGGCGACATCAGCAAATAGAAAAAGGAAAGAATGGACTGATAGAGCGCGAGCACAAAGAAGAATTATCCTTCGTTGATCGTTTATTTGATTTCTGAAGCACCTTGCGAGAAGTGGTTTCAACAAAAGTGGATGGATTTATGTTGGTGGCTAAATCAAAGCTAGCAAACGCTTTGGCTGAGGTTGGATGTGGCTAACGTCAGCTGTTTGTTTGGCCATTGTATGCCTTTAATTGATAGTGAAAGTGGAGAGAAGCAGGACAGGTGGGGGAAAGTCAAAATCTACAAAAAAGTAAAGTTCTGTGTAGTTTAATGTCGAAGTTGTTTGTGGGTTCTGTTGATGTTCTTCATGTTGTCTTTCATCTGCATTCGCTTCCAGATTGATGAGAAAATGCTGAAGAAGGCGGAGGAGAGGGAACGGAGCAGACTGGAGGAGGAGAAAGAGGAGAAGAGGCTGGCGGAGCAGAGGGCTCGCATCCAGAGGGAGTTTGATGAAGAGCGAGAGAGGAAGAAACGGAAGGAAATGGAGGTGAGGCGCTAAGATAATAACAAACGAGTCGTAGGTTGGGTTTACACGTGTCTTCATTTCCAATTCTCTCCCCTTTCCCTCCATCTGCCCCTCTGTTCTCCGTCTCTCAGCAAAAGGTCAAGAACGAGGAGCTGGTTCAACTGGCCGAGCGGCGGAAGGAGGAACTGGAGAGGGAGAAGAATGAAGCGGAGGAGGAGGAGCAGAGGGCGGCACTGAGGAGGCAGTATGAGAGGGAGAGGCAGGCTCGGGTGGAGGAGGTTAGTTCACTGACTGCTGCGACCGAGAGGCATTCAAAGGGACCACAAGTGTCAAATGGGAAGCTGTCGAAAGTGGCAACACTTCACTGATGAAAGTGTTGCCAGGATATAAATACTTGATGCAAGACTTGCATCATTCTATAATATGGATAATATCGCTGGATAATAAAACTATAGCCGTGTTTCCATTCTCTTGTTCTAATGCACATGTTCTAGTGTCTGATATGTACAGTACCGGTAGTGTATTTGAAGCTTTAATGCAGCGAGTGGGCGTCTGTGTGTTCTTAGGTGTGTAGGGAGCCCTCACCACCGATCCCCACCCTGCAGAAGAGACCTGGGCTACACCAGTACACCCCCAGACCGCCCACTGTTGACAGCCAGCATTCAACTGCCCTCCTGTCTGTGAGTCACACACACACTCACGCCTCTGTATAACAGAGGATATGTTCTCAGCTACTTCCTCCCCGGATGTTCTCTTTCCCGTTGGGTGTCTGTTCTCACCTCTTTGTGTCTCTTTCAGGAGCGCTCTTCGTCTGGTCTCCAGTCGCCTCCTGTCCCGGCTCGTAGGAACCAGCTCCGAGCTGCAGGTACTGAATCAGCCAGCGCGTTACACAATGTCACCTGAGCACAGAAGCGGTCTAAGTACTGAGGACCGCTGTAAGAAAGGAAACCACTGGAAACAACTGGCGTTGCCTGTGTGTGTGTGTTTCCAGGTGAGCAGCGCGACGTGTTCAGCGAGCTGTCGGCGCTGCGTCGGCATCTTCGCAGCGAAGAGAAGAGGCTGGAGGGCCGTCTGCAGCAGGTCGACTGGGACGAGTTCGACTCTCCTCTGAGTGACAGGTCTGACCCAGCATCACCATCACTTAGTATCACGCTCAAGCAGTTCAAGTAGACACCAAAAGTGATGGATAAATGGTAGAAATCAGTGACTTTCTGGTTAATATTGTGTCAGGATTCTGCTGTGCCATTTGAGTGGCTGATACCAATTCAGTTTGTCCACATTTGAGTGTTTTCTGTCTTTCTTTGTGCAGACGTGGGGAGCGTCGCCCGGTGGACGTGTTCGACATGGCCAGGCTGCGGCTCCAGGCTCCGGTCCGACGGCCCAACTCCAGAAGCACGGAGCCCAGTGACCTGCTGCGGATCCACGACTCCCTTCAGCTCAAATACTCCGGTAACACACACGTCCTACGGTGTTCACCGTGCTCTGCCGCAAAGCAGCGCCTTTAGCTGACGTGTGTGTGTGTGTGTGTGTGTGTGTGTGTGTGTGTGTGTGTGTGTGTGTGTGTGTGTGTGTGTGTGTGTGTGTGTGTGTGTGTGTGTGTGTGTGTGTGTGTGTGTGTGTGTGTGTGTGTGTGTGTGCGCGTGTGTGCGCGGGGGCGGGCGTCAGACGGTGAGTCCAGGCTGGGCTTCAGGGAGGGTCCTAAGACGGAGGAAGTGGGTGTGGCCGGCAGGAGGAGGCGGGACTACAGCAGCCGGGGGTCTACAGTCCAGGACGGTCAGAGCCATGTCCCACTTATCACTTTGCAGTAGTTTGACTTAGACGTTTATCTGTGCTTATCTTGTCAGGAGCACCAAACATCGTGCTCCTTATTCAGATAGGATATGCAGATCACATGTTGATCAATGAGGTCTGTGGTTTTTGATATTTCTCTGGTAATAAAATGAAATGAATCAGATTTTGAATCCTTGCGTTGCAGATTACTGTGACCTGTCCCCGCCACGGCAGAGTTGTTATCTGGTGAGTTGAACAGAAAGAATAGCGGCTGTACTTCAGCTCCAAACGTTCCCTCTCAGAGACGCACCGTCACTAACGTGTAACCGTTGGAGTGGTTTGTTTAAACCAGTTGTCTGCGTTCCAGAGGAGTGTGATGGGGAGGTCTGCCAGAGGGTCCCTGCTGGACTCAGAGAGTGCTTTCATTGGTAAGACATTTTCACCGTCATTATTTGAAACGAGACGTGCAACACATCTTTAATGCTGTAGGTGCAGTAACGCCGGGGCTATCGGTCTTCGAGAAACCTCAGAGCTGCCACAGAACACACATGACTTTACTGTCAGCAGGATGCTGTAAGGCAGGGGTCTTCAACTAAAATTCCAAAAGGTCCAGATTGAGAAAATCTCCTCGGGCAAAGGTCCGAAACATTACAATAATATTTAACCCGCGCTATTTAGTGCTATATATATATATATATATATATATATATATATATATATATATATATATATATATATATATATATATATATATATATATATATATATATATATATATATATATATATATATATATATATATATATATATATATATATATATATATATATTTTTTTTTTTTTTTTTTTTTTTTCAAGAAGCCAAGTAGTAGTAACAACATCTCTGTGTAGTCAACAACTGTCAAATCAAATCAATTCAATTATATTTTAACAAACTATTATTCTCAGTTTTCAAATTTAACTGGATGGCTTATAAATAATACATAAATAAATGTTCTTCTCATTTCAAGTAAAATAAGGGCTGGATTAATTAGAATAATAACAGAAAGCTTTTGAAGAATGTGCATCTTAAAATGAAGCACTTCATTTTAGAAAAACTAATTTCACTGAATTGTCCTGCAGCTTTAAATTGATTAATTGAGTTTGGGGGTGTTCATGTTTATAATCACATTTGCTTACCTCTCGTTCTTTGAACTCTTTGAAAAGTTGCGGGTGTCTGTCTGAAAGGTGCTTTGCGTGTTAGACGTGTTGCCTCACTTTGTCTGTGTGGCTTTGAAACACGTTTGGCAGACGGGTCTCTGTAGGTCAGTGGGCTTTCCTTCACTGTCTGCAATATAGCCAAAGTACTTCCACATGATACTTCTGCATCTTGTTTTCCAAGAAGCCGACGACAGTCGGCAAAAGCTCGTGCATGTCTCCCCTGCATCACTCTCTGTGAGTGCGCGCGCTGCCTGTTGTTGTGAGCGCGCTGGGTAGCCCCGCCCCCTTGCATGCCTGCAGGCAGCATGACAGGGAGCGGAGCAGCGTGGGCGCTCTGATCACACGCTATTTTGATAAAGTATCGATACTAAAAATATGCAAAATCGTATCGTTTTTAAAGTACAGGTACTGCGGTACCTTTTTAGTATCGCTACACCGTGCAACCCTACCGGTTAAAGTACAAACTCGCTGCCTAATATATGTGTGATTCCGAAATATCGATTTTAGGTGCTGGGTCCGGATCCAGATCCGGACCGCGGTCCGCCAGTTAGAGACCCCTGCTGTAAGTCAAAGTTAATAAGAAGTATTGCTTGTGGTCTTGAGGCAGGAAGTTAAAAAAATGGATCCTTTTTAACACAATGTCCTCATCTGTATGCTTGTGTTTTCATCTAAAATGAGTGCTTTTGATGTTTCTACAACTCAAAGGGATAATTCACCACCTTCTGATGTGGACGTCCCGTTGGTGTTGATGGTAACTGTGTTCGGCTGAAGCAATAAATCCCTCAGCGCGCTGTAATGACCCGGCAGGCCGAGTTTAAAGCTCCAAAATGTGCATCCAGCGCCGTCATGTGACGTAGTTGGAGGCGAGGAAGAGCTACGGGCTGTCTCAGCTTTGATTTGTATTCTCTGCCTCTAAAAATAAATGCTATCCCTAAATACGTGCAGAGGACATTATGGACAAGGAGGCATTTTACTGTGTTTTGGGTGCCTTAGATATTCAGCCCTATTTACCTTCATTGGCGTATACTGCCGAAGAAATGCACGGCTCCTCTAGCAGGAGAGCTCAGCTCAGGAATGTATAACTCTGATTGGACCACATATGTCCTCTCAAGTTTGTGCTCTTGAGATCCCGTGTGTGTGTGTGTGTGTGTGTGTGTGTGTGTGTGTGTGTGTGTGTGTGTGTGTGTGTGTGTGTGTGTGTGTGTGTGTGTGTGTGTGTGTGTGTGTGTGTGTTCAGACCCCCTAGGCGAGGCCTTTCCAGTGCGGCGCACCCCGGAGCTCGATAAAGCCCCCACGCTGTCAGCCAGGGAGAGGAGGAGGCTGTCCAAACAGCCACAGCACCCTCAGGTGGTGTAGCTGAAAACCATAAGCATGTGGACTGTGAGCATTTAATGAATGAAGCTCCAGCTGTGAAGTTCTTCTTTAAGTCCTGTGCTCGTGTCCTCTGCTTGTTCTCAGGATCGAGCAGCCTCCAGCCGGCCCTTTGGCCAGCAGGACGACTACTCCGCCCTCACGGGTGACAGACGGGAAGCGGAGCCCGGCGGAGAGAGGCGGAGCCGGGACGGGTCAGGACGCCTGATGTCCCTCAGTCGCCGTAGCAACGCAGCCGGTACACCTTGAGAGATTGAGTTCAGCTGATTACTTTCTCGTTATTCCAGTTTTGTATGCAAATATCAGCAAAGCAGTTTTGTTTCCCCAGGAATGCGCTGGGTATTTGATATAGATGTCTGAGTTAAAACTGTACATCAGGGCTTTAATGGGTTTCAGCAGCCCAGGGGTCATTACATCCAGCCAGTGTTCAACATGTTCAAAGGGAAGTGCTGATTCTAGTTGGACAGAGAAAAGCGTCGCCGTTGCAAATCCTTGTTTTAGATATTGAGCACAGTGAGTTCTGCAGGGTGACGCTTTCCTGCAGACGACTGGTTTTAAGACGAGAAGGGGGGGCAGGTTTTGGTAGTAACTGTCCCGTCTCCCTCCTCCAGGACCAGTGGATCTGTCAGACGACGGCTCCTCCCCTCCCCGCTATTCTCTTCACAGTCTCAACCACCGCGGCTCCGTGGAAGCACTCTCCACGGATCCCTGGACGGACACACTGACATGTTTGGACCGACCGCCGAGGAGGGAGCGGCTGGCCACGTAGCCCCCCCCCCCCCCCCCCGCCCCGCCCCTCCCCTTCTGTCGGCAGCTCGTCTTAACATTCTTTTGAAAATGGATCATGGCTGGTTTTATCTCCCTCACACACGTCTATGAATGAAAAGTGTGTACGTTAAATCGTTGTTTACGTCAGAGGTCCTCGACATCTGAGTGAGAACTTTGTATTCTATTTTATTAACTAAATTCTTGTTGTAAATTATTACATACTAAAGTCATGTAATAAATACTATTTTAATTATATGAAGTGTGTTTCGAAGACGGTACTTTTCTTTTGATATTTTCAGATCTTAGAAAGTACGGCAGACTTCTTGCAGGTGGAGTTTGATTTTAACATCGGGTCTAAAGATTTACTAAATGTATTCATGGATTTAAAAACCCGACGTTTGCATCGAGATGAGTGAATATATTGTATCTATCTAGTCTGTCCGATCAATATGAAGCTACAGCCAGCAGGTTAGTTTAGCATTAAGACTGGGAACTGCAGTATTTTACCCACCAGATGAGGGAGCCTTTATATGAAGGGCCATCACTGCGCTGCATCAACCTGAAGGTTAAAGTGAAGTTTAATTATGATGCAACAACAACAATTTAAATCTCCCTCGGATCTGTACAATAATCCCATTATTATAGGCAACGTGCATATAGTAACATTTATGAAGCAAAATTAAAAATGCTGTAATCAGGACGTTGTCATGATACCAGTGGCGGGTAAAAATGTCTAATTTTCAGTATGGGTGGAGTCAACGATGTCCTCAACACATGCATATCGGTCATCATCTTATTGAGAAAATACTTTTTATTACACTTCAAATATCCATTTGTTAGATATTTTCTCGACTCAAATTTACGACATTTACTTTGAAATATCTCTTAATTGGTACAGTAAAAATGTCTAATTTTCACTATGGGTGGAGTCAACGATGTCATCAACACATATATATCAGTCATTGTCTGGAATTATTGAGAAAAATATTTTTGTAGCATCTTAAATATTGTGATATTACCCATTTTGTCCTGAACATTATGCATTAGTCATTGTGTGGAATTATTGCGAAAAACATCTTTATAGCACCTTAAACGTTTCAAAAATGTGCCATTTGAAAGTACAAATTCAGTTCAGAGTTTTTACTTAGTAAAATATCTTAATTGACTGTCAGTCAGGTATTATTCATTTCCAGCAACCCTCAAATCAAAGAATAAAGACACTTTACGCACAATTTAGGTGTATTTTTCCTTTAACTCAGGAGATGCAGGTAGCATGTTTTATACTTAATGTGAATATAATTCATTTAATCTCATTTCCATTATGCAATATGTATACTTGTTGGTATCTTATTCTGAAAACCGGATGTTCGTCTGTAGAAAACCGGAAGTTGTCTCACGTTAATCTTTCCGCTAACTTTGCAAAGTCCTTCGCTTGCTCCCGATCTGTGCCGTTTGAATGCGTTTACCGTAAGTTTCAGCGTATAGGTGCACTACAATGTAAGTGTCTGCTGAGTTGACCACGGAGATCTGAGTGTCTGCTGACTTGACCGCAGTGAGTTATTGACCTCTTTGTAAACAAAGAGGATGGACTTTGTATTTAAATAGAACAGCATTTGGTAAGTGAAACTGCATTTGTTTTCTTTATATCTGCAGAGTGTTCATTTTGCCTATCGTGTCGTTTATGGATATTAGATATGTATATTATATATTGTTCCCTGATGTAAATAATATTTGAATGGCCCTTGCTCTTTAATGTGAGCGTTGCTGGATTGTTTTGCCATGCTTTGTTGTGAATATGTGTGACCCGGAAACTAAACAGACAGACAGACCGGTGTCCACCGAAAACGTTATATTCACCACAATTTCAGCTTCTGCATTTTCCAAATGCACCAGTGTTATTGTTCGGTTTGTAAGCCTCGTACCTAACGGTTTAAAACGAATACGTGATGTTACACCCCTAGAAACAAATAACCGCAGCTGTGGCGCCATCATGAGGTTATTAGGTGGTAAGACAGCAGTGAAGGCCCAGGTATAAAATGCACGGCCCGCCACTGCATGATACGAGAGCACTTAAGAAGGCTATCATATGAAAACATCCACGTCTTGAGTTGAAATCAATAACATAGCAACCTTCCACTAATCTTTATCAGCAGAAACAAAAAAGTACCAAATAATGCAACTGCCAATATTAGCTGTGAAAGAGTTCCTTCAGCATGTGGAGGAGAGGGCACTTACTGCTCGGTTGCCTTCCCCCGCACTCTAGATTACTTCACATTATTTTAAATCCAGAAATAAAAAGGTAACCCTTCTTCTCTTGAGTAATATTCAGTACGTCCCAATACATACTATGTCCAATGCAGTAGAGCAGAGATAGCAGGATGTCCCACTGCACTCGGTTGCATTTTAGCCAGCATGCTGTTCTGACTCATCTGACTGTTCTGATGGATAGTACGTCCCAATTAAACGCATACTGCATGCAACGTTATGCACTTTGTAAAGTCCGCTGCAGTATGTGATAAAAGAAAGCAAAAATATGTGCAATTTGGAACGATGTAGTTTCCAAAAGAAGATGCTGAACCTCATATGTTCCGTGTGTCATGTGGAGATAAATAAGATGCTGAACCTCATATGTTCCGTGTGTCATGTGGCGATAAATAAGATGCTGAACCTCATATGTTCCATGTGTCATGTGGAGATGTTGGCATTAACGCTCAAAGCGTGTCTGTAGTACCAATGGTGTGGCAGCAGACTCCGTCTTGTTTTACAGGGTTTTGGGGCTTCCTGCTGTATAACAGCAACGCTTCTCATATCCCAGTGAAATCTTCGGCTGTCACTCTCCAAGCAGTCGTTCCATTGTTCACCGTTTACCATCACATTTCTAATAGATTCTCCCACGAGAACGTAAATGCAGCAGAACAAGTAAAGCCAGGGGAACATGGGAAGAGCACCCAACGGAGAGAGTTTCTGATGACCCGTCCACAGAATCCAATCCAGAGATCTCTATTTACACAGTAACTAACAAGTGTGACCAGTGTATGGTCAGGTGACCTGAGTGTGGATGTGATTCAGGGACGGAGCAGACCGGAGTGGTTGTTGTGCTAATGAGGATTTAGGCGCTTTAGCTGCTATTAGTCCTTTACAAATAAAACATTTTGCTGAGTGCTGGGAACAAATCAGCATGTTAAAATGTGAAAACATTATAAAAAAATAAGTTCATTTAGTAATGCCCTCTCACAAAGTACTGAATAAAAAGAAATAAAAAAGATAAAACAACGTAGAAGACGAGTATTGTGTATTTTAGGGTACTACAACAATGGCCTCCAACTTTATATCAGTCGTCTCTCATTCTCCCATCTAGTCTTCTAGTCTAGTCCCTCCCGGTGCCATGCCTTTGTTCTCTGTCTCATTCATGCTCTCTGGCACGCACGCACACACACACACACACACACACACAGTGAGCTCTCTCTCTCTCTCTCTCTTCCCCTCTGTCTGTATGAGTGATGACCTTTTCAAGCATTGGGTAGGAAGGAGGATAGAAGCCATCTAAACTCTGCTACGCCCCCATTACTCAACCAGACACCCCAGTGTCAATATACCTACACACACACACACGCACACACACACACACACACACACACACACACACACACACACACACACACACACACACACACGCACACAACATCCCACTCAGCATTACAGCATTAGGAAGGCCACAGCAGCATAGCATGGCTAGCAACTTCATCCAGAAATTGATTGTCCGGGGGGAAAAAAACCCTCCTTAGCTGGTCGAAACAATTTATTGCGCCAAACTAATGTTATGGTCGATAACTTTCCAGCAGCCCGATTCCTAAAACACAAGAGGGTATACCAGGAAGCCCTTTGCCCTCTTGCTGCAGGTTGTAAAACCAAAACAAAGAAGGGAGTTATACTTCTCTGTGGGTTCTATACCCACTCACTTGATGCATTGTTAATATACGATTGTCTAGATATTTTAAAATAGTGATCAAATTAAGTTTTTAGGCCCATTTTGTAAACAAAAATACATATTTTGGAACGCCAAGAGTATTAGCCCATCTTTTACAGACACTAACTTCCATGCCTACACACAGAAAAAAAAAGGTTCTTAAATGGTTCTTTAAAAGGCAGTGTGGTTCCACGAAGAACCATCCCCTACTAAAGAACCATTTTATCTATTGGATGGTTCTACATGTTTTTCATGTGGTTCTTTGGGATATTAAAGGGTTCTTTGGGATATTAAAGGGTTCTTAATTCATGTTTGAGTTGTTGAATCGTGGGGGATGGGATAAATTAGAAAAAAAACTACCTTGAATGATCTGGGTGGGGTAGTTAGCTGCCAGCTGATACGTATACATATATATGTACGTATATACGTATATATATATATATACATATGTATATACGTATATATATATATATATATACGTATATATATATATATATATATGTATATATATATATATACACACATATGTATATATATCAGTGGCGGCTGGTCAAGAGAGGGCAATGGGGCATTGCCCCACCATGAGCCACACGGAGAAAAAAATAAAAAATAAAAAAAAAAATATAATAATTATAAATTATACAAATTGTCAATATTTGTGTTTTTTAACTATGGAATGTACCCAGTAATGTGTGTACAATATGATATCTGCGCAAAATATATGCTTTTCCTGCTCGTCCTCTCCCCCTGTGTCCTCGTCTGCTCGTGCTCTCTGTCTGTGTGCACGACACGTCTGAGAGCGCGCAGCGAGGGGGGCTTGATCGTTTTTGCCCAAAAGAGACGGGTCTATGAAGCCGTTTAGCCAATTGCTGATTCAAGATATAAATGAGTGACATACAATTGAGCCAATCAGTGCCCTCAAATAGATTCAGCTGTGGGCAAGAACGATCAAGCCCCGGAGCTGCGCGTTCTCGTCAGGAGAAGTCTCGACAGGCGCCCGCGCCAGCGCGAGCTCTCCTCCTCCAAGACCCGTTTGAGAGGAGAACTTTGGCGGCGATTCTGCAGCCAAAGAGCTGATATCAGATCAGCCTGACCTCACAACCAGACAGCAGACTACATGCGAAGCTTCACTACTTCGTACAAGTCAGTCAATCAACTTCCTTTCTTCCTAAAAGTACGCTGATTACTTCGACATACCATACGTATCCACGGGCAGGGGCGGACTGGCCATCGGGGATACCGGGGGAATCCCCGGTAGGCCGACGGGACTATATTATATGCTTCACAGAACACGTTCAATTTACTCTAATACCCAAAGTCAATAATCAGTGAAAACTGTATCAACAGTATAAACTGACATTATACTACTCCTCTCGATCCGAGGACGCCACAGCACTGCTGGACACTACGGTGCTTTTAAAAACGTTTCTCCATAACCGCGGTCTGCGCCGTGCGGTCGTTCCGGGCGTCTGTCGGGGCGACGCCGGCGGAGGTGCGAATGGCCGCCGTAGACCGGCGAAATACATGCCGTGTATTGAGTGGGCAGCGCGCCGTGTATTGAGTGGGCCGGTCTGACAGTAACTCCCGGGCCACTTTTTCCCCCCTAAATGAACAGTGAAAACTCATCATAGCTTAATTTAACATCAGTATTCATAATTACACTTCATGTTTACTTCTCCTGATCTTTACCTCCTATAACAAGGTTATATTGTATTATATTATATAAGTGTTATTTACTGCTTTTTTCATGTTGGAATAAATGTTAAATATTTAACTGGCAAGTAATAATGCGTGTTTGATGCTAAATTTTTTTTGCATGAAATCATACTGGGATGTTTGCTGAAATTGATAGGATGGCCCTCCCTAGAAAATTTTCCACCAGCCGCCACTGATATATATATATGTGCGTATATATATATGTCACAGCTCTGACACTTCTATCTAGTTTTTTCTCCACCTCTCACTCACCTAATCAGGTTTATTCCGTGCACCTGCCAGGCACACTCACCTAATCAGCTCATTACACTCACCTGCTCACTCTGCCTCATCCACTATTTAAACCCCTGCTTCACACACACTCACTGCCAGATCGTTCTCCGCATTCATGCCTGACTTTCCCGCATTCACCCCTTGGACTGATTTCCTGTTGCCGACCCTGCCTGTTCCAGGCTACCTCGCCTTGCCTCTGCCCTGGAAACCTACTCAGCCTTTCTGTCCCAGACCCCGAGAAACCTGTTGTGTGTGTGTGTGCTTCCGGAAAAGTATTCTGCCTGTCTCACGTCTCAAATAAAAGACTCTTATCTGAACAGTCCCGTCTTGTCGTACTGCTCCTGGGTCCTACCTACACCCGTAACAGTAGTATTCTGCCTGTCTCACGTCTCAAATAAAAGACTCTTATCTGAACAGTCCCGTCTTGTCGTACTGCTCCTGGGTCCTACCTACACCCGTAACAGTACGATCTGGCCACAACATGGATCCAGCAGACGACGCCACGGCATGGGCCCGGCTCGGGACGGTCGAGGAGGCGATGCGACGAACCCAGACCATGGTGGCCACCAACACTGCCGAGGTTCGCCAAGACCTGGCGAATCAGAACCAGGTTCTCCTCACATTGATAGACCAGGTACAACAACTCAGGGCGGCCACAGCTCCGGCCAGCGGGGCTGCTTCGCCGCGACTCGCTCCGGTTCAGTTGAGAGTGGATCCAGCAGCATCTACGGCGGTCTCGGAGCGGTCTCGGAGCCCCGGGTCTCGGAGCCCCGGGTGGGGGAGCCAGAACGTTACTCCGGGTATCCTGAGGGTTGCAACGCATTCCTGACGAACTGTTCCATCCTGTTTGCGTTGCAGCCCCGCACGTTCGCTTCTGAAGACGCCAGGGTAGCGTTCACCATCAACCACCTGACGGGGAGAGCTCGCCTGTGGGGAACGGCAGAGTGGGATCGTCGTACTCCTGCCTGTGTTTCCTTCCAGTCCTTCTCCGCTGAGCTACGCAAGGTTTTCGGGGCAGTTTCCGGAGGACCGGACGTCACTGGAGGGTTAATGAGGCTCCAGCAGGGCCACCGATCCGTCACGGACTACGCTATAGAATTCCGGACCCAGGCTCGACTAAGCTCATGGGGGATGGACGCCCAGTGTGACGCATATCTGTTCGGGTTCGCGGATTACATCAAGGATGAACTCGTCTCGACCGAGCTACCCACATCCCTGGACGGACTTATCGAGACTACCTCCAGAGTGGATCGCCGCGTCCAGGTCAGACGGCTGGCAGGGCGCCGGCGGCAGCCACATCAGGGGAAGACGTATTGCTTTCCTCGTGCTACCGCTCGGGATTACGCCCCGACGCAGCCATTTCCTCAGGCGAGCGAACCCATGCAAGTGGGACGTACTGGGCTCTCCACGGAGGAACGGGAGCGACGCAGACGGGGAGATCTCTGCATGTACTGTGGGCAGGCGGGTCATTACGCTTACAATTGCCCGTTAAAAGCCCGGGCTCGCCGGTGAGGAAGGCGGTACTGGTGAGCCGAGCAGATTCCCGATCCTTCGCCTGTCAACGACCACTTTTCCACGCCCAACTACTACTAACCGGGGGCGCCCATACTATTTCCACCTTCCTGGATTCGGGAGCAGACGCATCCTTTATGGACGAGGACCTTGTTACCCAGTTGGGGATCGGCCGGATTCCTCTTCCCCAGCTTCTGGTGGGCCTCGCTCAACGAGGACACCAGGGAATTTGTCAACGCCTGCCCTGTGTGCAACCAACATATACCTTCCCATCAGGCTCCGGCCGGCCTCCTGCGGCCTCTCCCAGTGCCTCATCGTCCGTGGTCTCACATCTCACTGGACTTTGTCACCGGACTTCCGTTATCGGAGGGCCACACCGTCATCCTGACAGTGGTCGACAGATTCAGCAAGCTGGCCCACTTTATTCCTCTCCCCAAGCTCCCTTCTGCGAAGGAGACGGCTGAACTCATCTGTCTGCATATCTTCCGCCTGCATGGAATCCCAGTCGACATTGTCTCCGATCGAGGTCCTCAGTTCACTTCCATCTTTTGGAGGGAATTCTGCACTCTGCTG
>CM051689.1:30059109-30091609 GCA_028022725.1 Lycodopsis pacificus | reverse complement strand
CAAAGTGCCTCCTTCCTCTTCTGTTTCCTCTGCTTCATGTGGGAACTGTTGAGCTTCCAGCCAGGTATCAAACTCCCAGTGAGTTCTGAATGAATTGAAGGTAATACAGGAAAAACCCTCGATGCTCATAGTCTGCTTCAGTGTTAGTTTGCACACAAGCTACCGAACGGTACCAGATTATGAACTGGTTTGAATCACTGCTCCATATAAAAGGTAACATGTCTTCTTCTCTGTCTTGCTGTTGTTGCCACATGTAAAACAGAGCGTCATGTAGCCTATCTCCATAATAACAGCTGCCTTGTGTTCGTATGGATACGCCCTTCGTGACAAGAAATGGAGTGTGTGTGTGTGTGTGTGTTTGTAATCAGTGTTGGTTATTTGTAAATTCTCAGCATGTATTGATCCGTGCTCCTCATTTTCAATAGGCAGAGAAAGAGCAACAAGAGCGAGGGCGAACAAAAGAGACGGAGACAGAGAGAGAGAGAGAGAGAGAGAGAGAGACAGAGAGACAGAGAGAGAGAGAGACAGAGAGAGAGAGAGAGAGAGCGAGAGAGAGACAGAGAGAGAGAGAGAGAGAGAGAGATACACAGAAAGAGAGAGACAGAGAGACACAGAAAGATTTGATTTTTAGAAAACCTTTATTTTACTTAAAACAATATCAGCACACCAAACAGTTGCTCCTCACAGCGTGCTAAACGGAGCGTTAAAAACTAGTTCTTCTCCAGCCACACAACATATTATTTCACCGTAGCACCACTTTTCACTGAAATCCTTCATGTTGTTCATACTGTTAAAATATCTAAACTCAACCTAAACTCTTGCTCTGACCAGAGTGATGAACACAGGGAGAGCTTCCTGTCCTGCTCTGTCCTCCACTCGCTTCTTCCTACTTTTGTAAATTGACAGTTTGGCCTCTCCAAACAAGTGGTTCAACAGCTTCCATTTGGAGGCATTCACTTTTTTATACAAGACTCCTAGAATGAAGGTGGTCCTGGACCAGGTCTCACCAAACCCTTTAAAAACCTCTTGCAGTGTGTCAAAAAGGTTGCAGAGTCTGTCACAATAATAAAAACAGTGGAACACGGTCTCTACCTCCTCACAGAACGGACATTGGCTACAAACAGTGGGATTAATAACAGAAATAAAAGCGTTAACAGCAACAGCACCGTGCAGGATCCTCCACTGTAAGTCTCCAGTTCTCTTTTTAACAGGAGGTTTATATAAAACCCTCCAACCTGGTTTCACACCAATGTCCAAGTTCAGTTTCTGTCTCCACACAGTGTCGGCTCTCCGGTTCAGTTTGTTTCTGTTGAGCACCTTCACACACTCTGCGTAGATTGTTTTGCCTTTCACTGTGTGGAGGTCCAAGAGTTTACACTCTGCTTCATTGAATAAGGGTCCTGAGACCCCATCCAGCCGTGGAATAAGTTCCAGATCCGGAAAAGGATCTGTGGAGTCAGGAGCTTCCTCCCCTCTTTCGTACTCCTGCAGCATCTCGACCTCGTCCTCCGTCAGTCTCCCCGCCCACCTGCTCAGGATCCTCGTGCTCTGCCAGATGGATCTCAGTCCGAGCAGAGAAGCCACTGCAGATGCGTCGGTCATTCTGGGCCCAGCTACATCCACTAGTCTCCTCAGGGTGGTGGTTCCAGAGGAGCACAGCATGCTGGTCAGACCTGGTATTGTGCCGTCTTGGACGTCCAACCTGGCCCCGTACACCAGCGGTTCCTGAAGCAGCCAGTGTCGGGAGCATGTAGGTCCTGGTCTCTTACACTCAAAACAGTTCCAAGCCTTGAAAAGTGACTGGTAAAAGGGAGATAATCCACACAATTTAAAAAGGTTAAAATCCATTAAAAAAAGTGCAGTGTCCAGCCCCAGACCAGCTGCCTTCCTTAAAACACAGTCTGTCACCTCTCTCCACACCACATCTGCTGGACCTGTAAGGTACTTCTGTAAGAACTGAACCCTGAAGGTGGTCACTCTGCTGTCGATGTGCACCAGCCCCTGACCCCCTTCCTCCTTAGGTAGGAAGAGCACGCTCTGAGGGACCCAGTGCAGCCTGTCCCAGAAGAAGTCTGTGAGGATGCCTGTAGTCTCTGTGTGAGGCCTTTAGGGGGGTGCATGCAGGCCAGCTTGTGCCACAGAGCCGAAGCCACCAGATTATTGATGACCAGAGTCCTGCCTCTGTACGACATCTGTGGCTTCAGCCATTTCCATTTAGCCAGTCTTCCCTGCACTTTCTCCACAACTCCTTCCCAGTTCTTTCTTTCAATACATTCATTCCCCACATACACACCAAGATATTTAAAACCATCCCTTTTCCAGGTCAACCCCCCCGGTAGGTTGGGCAGACCCTGACTCCAGTTCCCCACTGCCAGTGCTTCGCTCTTTGCCCAGTTCACCTTTGCAGCTGACAGGGTGCCGAAGTCCTTCACAATATTTGTTAATGTACGGACCTCCTCCTGACTTTTAACAAAGACCACAACGACGTCAGCATAAGCTGATAAAATAAAACTTTTGTTAAAACCCTTTAAAACCTGACCTTCAATGTTCACTCTGATTTTGCACAACATGGGCTCTATAGCCAGCGCATACAGCATCCCTGAGAGAGAGCAGCCCTGTCTCACCCCTCTAAACACTCTAAAGGGGGCGCTTAGACCTCCATTCATTTTCAGCACACTCTCAATGTCCTGGTACAAAACCTTGATCATAGCTATGAAACCTGGGCTGAGGCCAAAACCCTCTAGAGTCTTCCAGAGGTAAAGGTGCTCAACCCGGTCAAAAGCCTTTTCCTGGTCTAGCGAAATGAGACCCGTTTTAATGCCCAAAGAACCAGAGATGTCCAAAATATCACGAATTAAGGACACATTGTCCAGAATGCTCCTACCAGGCACGCAGTAGGTCTGGTCCTGGTGGATCACCTGGTCCATCACCTCTCTCAGCCGGTTGGCCAGCGCTTTGGACAGGATCTTATAGTCGGAGCAGAGAAGGGACACCGGACGCCAGTTCCTGATTTCCTGCAGCTCTCCTTTCTTTGGTAGTAAAGTTATGACTGCCCTCCTGCAGCTGAGCGGCAGCATCATGTCTTTAAAACTTTCGTTGAATGCGGTTAAAAGATCCTCTCCCATCACGCTCCAGAACTCTTTGTAGAGCTCTATCGGGATCCTGTCAATCCCGGGGGCCTTCCCCCCCCCCCATGCCCTGCAGAGCCGCGTGCAGTTCACTGGTCACCAGAGGACCCTCCAACCCGGCATTCACACCTTCTGGGACCTTTGGAAGTTCTCCACAGAAAGACTTAAACTGTTCAATGTCACTGGTGTATTCACTACAGTAGAGGTCAGAGTAAAAACTCACCGCTCTCCTCCGGATCTCATTCGGGTCTCTGAGTTCTTGCCCTGACTCAGAGCGTAGCGCATGTATGACCCTGCTCTGCCCATTCTTCTTCTCTAGTCCAAAGAAGAACTTGGATGGTGCGTCCATTAGTGCTGCGTTCATGAAGCGGGACCTGACCAGCGCCCCCTGGGCCTTAGTGCCCAGCAGGTCTGTAAGAGCAGACTTTTTAGACTTGAGATCTTTAATATGATCTCGATCTCCAGTGGATTCTGCTAAATTCTGCAGCTCCACGATTTCAAACTCCAGATCTTTCATAGATCTGGTGATGTCCCGTGTGACAATGAAAGTGTTCTGCTGACAGAGCTGCTTTATCTCCACCTTCCCACGACCCCACCACTGTTTGAAAGAGTTAAATTCATGTTTTGTCCCTTTAAAACTACTCCAAAAAAAACTAAAAACCTCCTTAAAATGTGAATCACCTAAAATGCCAATATGCGCTTTTAGACTTTACGTTGGGATAAAAATGTTGCACACAACCAGAGCGTGGTCAGTAAACCCCACCGGCAGCATGCTGCACTTTAAAAACGTTAAAATGGTGTTTAAAACAATAAAACCTGTCCAGTCTAGCGAGGGAAAACAAATTGCCTCTTGAATGAGCCCACGTGTACTGTCTCTTGTCCCCATTCATCCTCCTCCAGACATCGACCACCTCATGCTCTGCTACCAGCTGCCTCAGTGCTCTCTGTGAAGGCCCGTGAGGCTCCAGGTGGTTCCTGTCTGTCGCCTCATTCTCTGTACAGTTAAAATCTCCTCCCAAAAATACAAAATCCTCCACATTTACTCTGCTTAAAACACTGCTTAACACCTTTAAAAAACCCACTCGTTCAGGTCCAGACACAGGATCATACACGTTTATGAAGACAAAGTTAAAGAACTCGAGCATTGCCCTCACCACCAGCAGCCTGCCTTCCACCACCTGCTCCACCTCGAGGGTCTCCGGGGCAAATGTCTTGGAGAACAGGATTCCCACCCCCCCACTGGTGGTGCTCTTGTGGCTCAGCACCACCTCGCCCCCCCACTCCCTCTTCCAGTCGGTCTCGTTGGCCGAGTCGCTATGAGTTTCTTGTAGAAACATCACGTCTGTGATCCGTCCAGATTTTCATCATCTGGTAGACTATAGTCTACTCTAAAAAAAAAAAAGTTGAGTATACTTAAAAAGGTTAAGCAACCAGCTGCAAAGGCTTTTTTGAGTATACTCAACTAAGTTGTGTCAACTTAGGATAATAAGTTAACTCAAAGTGCTATTTTAAGTTTCTCAAACTTGATATTTCAAGTGTTCTTTACTTAAGTACACGAGTAGACGTGAGGATCAAACTCAATATTTTAAGTTATGTTAACTTAAGTACATAAGTAGGTCTGAATAGTAATAAGTTTGAGAAACTTAAAATAGCACTTTGAGTTAACTTCTTATCCTAAGTTGACACAACTTAGTTGAGTATACTCAAAAAAGCCTTTGCAGCTGGTTGCTTAACCTTTTTAAGTATACTCAACTTTTCTTTTTTTACAGCCTTCATTTTTAATTAATTAGAAATGTACACCGTTAAAGAAAAGAAAAACATCGTAAAACACAAAATGTTTAATAACAATAAGTTATTTGCTTGCAAAACAATATTGTCTTTCAATTTCAACACTTGAATAGTAGACAGCAGGGGGTCAACATCCTTATAATCTCTACTTCATGCCATTTTAAACCCAAAGACACCAACTAAAGTTCCGTCCTAATACTCAGTCAAAACAAAAAGAAATGCAAATATGTGTCTGCATGGTGCTATGTGGCAGTAACAACAATAAACTAAAATTAATATTAAATTATAATACACCTAAAGCGCAGGACCAGCAGTGGATAGTTCAGCTGTAATATACAAAGTATATACAAATAATAAACTTGTTAAACATCTAATACTTAAGGGTGTTGACCAATTTGGTCAACTCATACCATCGGCATTTGGTCAAGTTGGTGACATTTCAGTCCCTCATGAAAATCCAGTCAAGACCATAGGCCTGGTTTAGATTTTGCAGGCTACTTCAGCAAACTGTTCTTTAAGGCCTGAACCCGGGTAGAGCACTGGGTACCAAGGTTCATGAACACCTTTTGAATTACTTCAAAAATGTGTACCGTAAGTCCTTCGGATACTCCAGGTTAAGAGCCTGGATGAGCCCAAACAAAAGGGCAACTGCGGTTGGGAAGTCGCATACATCCTCCAGGACAATCCGTTCCTCAATAACCAGGGCGATGCTTATTGTTGTTGGACTTGAGCGGACCGCCCCAACGCCATCTTCAACAACTGAATATTCCAAGTTCAACTCCCTTGACGCAAAATTCCTCCGGGTCTGTATTTTAAAGAAAAACAAGCATAGAGAGACTTTCATAAATATTCACCTCCTCTTTAAAGTTCTCTTTTTTTTCCTTCCCATTCTGTAACAATACATTTGAAAAGTCAAAATACATTTTTGGTTGGTAAATTTTCTGCAGATTTTAAAAACTAAAATATACCACTTTCATACCATATTCACCCCCTACACAGTTGTATTATAGTATTTTAATATTTAAATATTCATACTCATACTGAATGTCGTGTCTTGTCATTAAATAAATAAATAGAGCAGAATACAGGGAAACATTTGCTCACTGTACAGGCTTCCTTCAATTCAATAAGTGACAAAAACCTGAAGGAACTGGAGCAAATCTGCCATTAAACAATGGACAAAATCACTCCAAATCTGCCAGATTCTTACCCTAAAGACGTGTAGCAGCAAAGGGTGCTAATGGTGTGTAGGGGTTTTATTTTCTTAAAAAGATTAGCTAACCAAAAAGGTATTTTGACTTTGAAAATGCACTGACAGAGAATGACTTTACAATTAAAAATACTCCAAAATATGTACATGCATCATTTTTAAGTCAGACAAATCTTCAACAGGTCTAAATACTTTCTGAATGTACTGTATATGAGCTCTCAAAACCCATGACTAATTTGGGCTTGGAATTATAAATGTTACCAGTAAATTTGAAGGACAATTGCTGTTACAAAATGCATGTGATGCAGGCACCACACTCACATGTAACCTTGATGCTACAGTAATATTGCCAGTATTGGCGATATCACATGAAATTAAATGTTAAACTGTAAAGTTACACTTATTAAACTATTTAGGTGGAATAACAAAGTAACAGTGAAGTAGAAATGAGGGTTTGATGAAAGTTTGCATTAGTGTTTTCTTGCTCAATGTGCAACCTAAATGACATTGACACATTAGTCTTACCAGATATTTCTTCAGAAAGCCGTCCGGCTTCTCCATCAAAGAACGGTAGACCCCATAGAGCTGTAGAGTTTCTGTGGGCAAGCACATCAGTTGTCTGAAAGATACAAAATGAAGATTAAAAATGTATATATTCATAATAATTATAATTCAATGCAAACTATAGAAGACAAAGGCATTTGGCAAAATGCTTCCAGCATTGTCGCATGCATTTCAGGTTGGCTGTATTCACTAACTAAATTAACCTATATTTTACCACTGTATATATGGGCATCATGTTTTTGGACATAGCTTAAGGGTGAAAACACAGTAACGCTCTCTTGCTTTTCATCTCCGAAATCACCAATTTGAAATGTCAATTAAGTCAAACAATACAATACACCTGTGAACATTAACGTGTATTCATATTTATTTTGTAAGACAAACTGGAATATTAAAGGGTGATCTGATGGTAAATGCTCTGCTCCAATGTTATGGTTTGCATAGTTTCATAATTGTGAAAATGCCCCTCGTCTGTCCCCCAGTTTTTGGTCCCAGTTCAAATCTAATTGAGGACCCCTGCTATACCACATGCACTTCCTACTTATTGATTACCTGCTCATCAAAGGTGTCTAGAAGGATCCTCATGTCTTTTCCAAGTGTTCCGCGGCGTGATCTGTACAGCTTAATAAGCTGCGATGAGTGTGCATCCAATGATGACAGGAAGATATTCTTCAGGTCCACTCGAGTAATTCTGTAGAACTCTGCACAAAACAGTTTGCATGTAAAGAAACAATGATGCAAGTTTATATTCAATTGTATAATTGTCCAAAGGCATTAGATACATGCTGCTTTCTATTTCAGAACAACCAACAGTAGCCTGTGGATCATTGCACTCTGCAGGCAATTCTTCATCTGCTTCTGGTAGATCAGTTGGAGTTGTTGGAGATATTACAGATTATCTAAAATCATTAACACTGTAAGATTTGTACTTCCACCTTACATGACTACTGAAGGACATTACTTGTAAATTCACAGTTTTTGAATAGACAACAGTCACATGCTGCTTCAAATGAGCCCTGAGATGGCCTATGCATTTTTCTGGCGCACAGAGGACCTTACAGTCACACAATTCACAACAAAATGTGACCTGCACTTTAGGTTTACCAGACTGTTTATGTACTCTTGAAAGGTGGGATTTTAACGCACCAGTTGTCTTGAAAGTTCAGGTGCAGTCTGTATACAGGCACGGGAGTGGTTAGAGTCACGCCTGGTAATGTCTGTAATGCTTTAAGAGGACATCTTGACTGTGGAAAAACTTGCATCCAAATCCTATGAAGGAAAGATAAGAACATGTTAAGAATGTGCATAGTTGTCAAAACTCCATGCAAACCTAACAGCTTCACATCACCAGTGGTGTACAGTAACGAAGTAGAAATACTTCGTTACTGTACTTAAGTAATTTTTTTGGGTATCTGTACTTTACTTTACTACTTATATTTCTGGTGACTTTTACTTTTACTTCACTACATTTTGCAAAGAAAACTGATACTTTTACTTCACTACATTTCCCCTGAAACCTTCGTTACTCGCTACAAAATCAAATCTATCTTTAGAAACAAAATGAATCATGAGAGCAGCGTCGGGGACTGTGGTGGAACACAGACTGCAAGCAAGCAGGTTTGGTGAATCAGTGGTCCTAGCAGCAAGTTAAATCATTGGTTAGTCACGTTAATGCGCAATTGCAAACAAGTGCTCTCAAAGCCGCTTTGTTTTGATTCCCAGTGATGCTACATGCTAAATGTGACAACTGGCCAGTCAGCGTTTCTCAGATTGGAGTGAGACGAGGAGAAAATGTGATGTGGTGATCTTCGCAATAGAACATCTTTGATGTGTCGAGTCTCGGCCAATCAGCGTTCAGATGTGTACAGCGTCTTAATTTCCCTCCGTTAAAGTTTAAGTTACGTTATGTTCCGTTACCTGTTAACGTTCGTCATAATCGCGATTTAGAAGGAAAAAACGTAACGTGATGAAACATGCAGCCCCCCCCCCCCCCCCCCCCGTGTTCCGGTTCAGTTCACGCGGTCACCCGTTAACGTTAAACCGGAACACCGGCGCATCTGGTTGCAGGTTGTGTGTTTTAACTCAAAGTAGAATGAGGCGACTTCGTGGTCAGAATAACTTTTATGACAACGAAACATGAGGCCCAGATACTGATGACATGATGAGGCCAAAGAGCTTCAGGGAGAGGAGGCTGTCTGTAGCGCACCTTGACGCTGAGCTGTGAGTGGAGCTGGGCCTGGATAAAGGTGGAGCTGGGCCTGGATAAAGGTGGAGCTGGGCCTGGATAAAGGTGGAGGTCTAAACAGACGTGAGTACAGCTTCCTGCTGTCAGTGTTTTAAATACATTGATAAGGCAGGGTATGCTAAATGCAGCCTCTGCTCCAAGGAGATGAACTACTACAGCAACAAGGGCTCACATGTCCTCTCATCACACTGGTCACTGTAATGACCACAGCCTAACACCAACAGTCCCACGTTGCTCCCAAGAACCCTGAAGTAATGAGAGGGTTAAGGTGCCTGTACCTTTATTTCAGTAGTGATTAATAAATGAGTTTTAAAGTAAATGTCTTATCACTTCATTTTCTTGTCGGAAATAGGTATATATATATATATATATATATATATATACATATATTCAGACGTTTTTTATTCATTGTCAATATACGTATATTCAGACTTTTTATTCATTGAACTTAAGCCTATCACTTTGCCTAAAATTTGCCTAAAATTGGGCCATAACATATTAAATTATGTGCATTCAATTCATTTTTTAACGTGCAATTGTTTTTGTATTATTAATCTGAATTAATGTGTTAAATTTGACACACTCAGGTACTAAACTTTGAATGAACTGTCACTACATTACTGACTTGTGTGGCGTTTTGTTTAGGCCTCGGAGCGTGCGATTTTAGTACATTTTGCATGTTGCACTGATCTAAGATAACTGGCACAAGCGTGTGACAGACAGAGACAGAGAGACAGACAGAGACAGACACAGACAGACACAGACAGACAAAGAAAGAAAGAATAATGTGACGGTCATTGATATGAGAAACTAAGTTACCAGCTTGTATATATTTGAATCACATGGAACACAGTGATGTCATGGCATCTTTGACAGAACACATGCTGGGATTTCATGAGAGGTGGTGTCATGCAGCAAGGACTACAAACCAACATGGCGTCTAGTAAAAGACTACGAAACCCACAAATATTCATACGCCTGTTAGGGATGATTGTCACCTGTTTGTCATTATTGTTTATTCGCCCATCGGCACCTTATTAACCAGCACCTAAAATACAATTTTTAACATATTTGTAACTTTGTTTGCTTTATTGATCACCTTCAGTGTTGTTTAAATCACAATTTAAAAAGATACCAGCACTTCTACTTTATATTCACCAAAACACCAAAGATATGTATTTATACTGTATATATTCAGTCAGAAAAGCCAATACAGTCAACTTCATTTTGATTATTTATTTGATTCCAAAACCATTGCAGGCAAATCATTGTCAATCTTCATCTTGCTGATGGTAACATACATTCAAAACCTTAGTCAGGACTTTTACTGGTTGTGGATTGTTTCATCAGTGTGGTATTAGTACTTTTACTGCAGTGAATTACTTGTCAGTGATTTTCAGTTTGGGAACTCACTTGGCAAACAGTTAATAAACAGTGGTTAGGGTTAGGGGCTCCAGATCCTTGAGCAATCTGTGAGGATCTGGAGCCAGGGTTAGGAACCACTGTTTGTATAGTAACTGTTTGCCAAGTGAGTCCTGTCCAAACTTAAATCACTGACAAGTAATTCACTGCAGTAAAAGTACTAATAGACAATAACAATAATGGATTGTTTCATCAGTGTGGTATTAGTACTTTTACTGCAGTGAATTACGGTACTTGTCAGTGATTTTCAGTTTGGGAGCTCACTTGGCAAACAGTTAATAAACAGTGGTTAGGGTTAGGGGCTCCAGATCCTTGACTGGGTCCAAATTCTTGCTCGTCAAGGATCTGGAGCCAGGGTTAGGAACCACTGTTTGTATAACTGTTTGCCAAGTGAGTCCTGTCCAAACTTAAATCACTGACAAGTAATTCACTGCAGTAAAAGTACTAATAACATACTGATGAAACAATCCACAACGAGTAAATGTCCTGCATTCAAAACCTTAGTCAATTTTGTTATCAGCAAGATGTAAAATATTTTGACATGGAGGAGCTACCTTACAGCACTCTCCTCCAGATTGTTTACTCTGGCTCTCTTGTTGCAGCGAAAGCAGCTCAACCAGCGCCAACAACCGGTTTTGTTGCTCTTCTCCTGCTTTTTCTTTGTGAAGAACGAGAAGCCCCATCTTTTCTTTTTGGTTTGAGGAATTTTGAGGTCCTCCAGGTTGTTATTTCCCTCACATTGTTGCTCCGGTTCAACATTCAGAGCGGGCAGCGGATCGGCTCTGGCCTCTACGGTTGGGGCGGGGAGCGCATCGTCTCTCTCCTCTACGGTTGGGGCGGGGAGCGCATCGTCTCTCTCCTCTACGGTTGGGGCGGGGAGAGCATCGTCTCTCTCGACGGTTGGGGTGGGGAGCGCATCGTCTCTCTCCTCGACGGTCGGGGCGGGGAGCAGATCGGCACTCGCTGACCCTCTCGGGTCGACCATCGGTGTGTGCAGCAGAGCGGGTATCGGCCCGTATCTCGGGTCGACCATCGGTGTGTGCAGCAGAGCGGGTCTCTGCCCGTATCTCGGGTCGACCCTCGGCGTGTGCAGCAGAGCGGGTCTCTGCCCGTATCTCGGGTTGACCATCGGTGTGTGCAGCAGATCGGGTATCGGCCCGTATCTCGGGTCGACCCTCGGCGTGTGCAGCAGAGCGGGTCTCTGCCCGTATCTCGGGTCGACCCTCGGTGTCGGCAGCAGAGGGGCTCTCGGCCAGACTCTGGCCGAGAAACATATCCCGACGGTCGGTGCGGGGAGCGGGTCGGCATTTGCCTCGACGGTCGGTGCGGGGAGCGGGTCGACCCACGCTAACCTTCTCGGCCAGTATCTGCGGTTGGTTGTTCTATCCATGGATGACTGGTTGGTTCTAGACTAGAGTTGTATTTCTCTGTAGAGGTTTTTCAGAAGACTGTCTGTAGAGGATTGACTCTCTCGTTGACCGGACTTGTGTGATATGAGAAACTAAGTTACCAGCTTGTATATATTTGAATCATGGGGGTACCAGGTATGCTTGTATGTGTTGTCATGGCAACACATGCTGGGATTCCATGAGAGGTGGTGTCATGCAGCAAACCAACATGGCATCTAGTAAAAGACTACAAAACCCAAAGTAATCAGTCATAACAAAGGTTGAAGCTGAACCATTTAAGCTGATGGTTCGTGAGGGAAAGTAAGAGAGAAACAATGACTGAGGTGTACAGAGACAAACAACTTATTTATGTTGGCAAGGACACAGAGAGCTACAATTTCGATTTAATGTCTCAAAGATAGATTATGTTGTTGGTCTAGGGCCGCGAAAAACTTTCAGTTTTGTACCTGTGGGCTGCGAGACTGCATAGGTTATCAATTGAAGACACCAGAGATATTACTGTTATCCATGAGACGCTCAGTTACAATATAGCTTCCCACCACCTGGTGGCGGTAATGCGTCAGTCAGTTGTTTAACAAGCTGCAATAAGCAGAAGAAGACACTCAGCTAGCCGCTAGCCTGTAGCGAAAGTTATGGATAAGTTATTAAAAAGAAAAAAATGAAGACGACAGTGGTGCCATACCCCCCCAAAAGTCTAAATGTGTGCGCAAGTACAACCCTGACTTTCTTAAGTACGGCTTTGTGAACGGAGGCAACGAGGCAGAGCCGAGGGCTCAGTGTGTGGAATGTGAGCTAATGCTATCAAACGAAGCACTGAAGCCTTCAAAAATAAAGCGACACCTAGCGACCAAACATCCAACGCTGGTGGGAAAGCCTGTTGGGCTTCTTGTTGTGTATGCAGGTTTACATACACATGATAATAAAGGTCTTTGTGATCATCACATTGTATCATCCGCGAGGACACCGGCATCCTCGATCCCCTCCCCTTCCGTTCCTACGGCTTGTTTGCGCAAATACGTCACAAAACTTGTCCGTGTTTGGTATCCCAGCATGCCCAAAATCCTCATCTTTGCAAATAAATCATCGATTTTCTTTCATTTCTTATGGTTTCTCCACAAAAGGAGCCCACACACACACTGTCCAAAGTCGCCATAACCGCTGCAAGTCGTATCTTGCAGCATTTCGACGGAAAAAGACACATTACAGACCCGACAACGTGCTAGCAGATGTTACCATGGAACTAGTGACTTCAGAAAACGCTAGTACTTATAGTACAAACCGTATCTTCCTCATCTATAAGCTGTCAACCAGCGTTTTTGCGTAACTGAGCTATTCCCATATGTGGCGAGAGGCGGATGGGCCGTCACTCAAAGTTCGGTGAACAGCCAATAGTTAGAGACCACAACAGCGCCACCCTAGGAGTTGCACCTAAAGATTCACTTTTCCAAAGACACTCAGGTTCATTAAACAAATGAGCATGAGACGTGGTTCCAATACAAAATAATCTTTATTCTCCTAAAAAAAATGCACCGTTACAGTTTATACACGAAATTCTAAAAGAGCCGTTATACATTTAAAAAGAGGAGGACTGCGGCTTACCAGTGGCGAGGTGGACCAGTGCAGGTGAGGATCCCGAAAAGAGGAGGCACCCCGATCACCCGTGTACACAACACTCACACACACAACTACACGTGAGGGTCTCAACCCGGGGCACACCAAACGACACAGCACACAAAGGGAGACACCACCACCTGGAAGCACCAACCCCACCACCTTGGCTTAGCAGCTCCTACAGCAGGGGTCTTCAACTAAAATTCCAAAAGGTCCAGATTGAGAAAATCTCCTCGGGCAAAGGTCCGAAACATTACAATAATATTTAACCCGCGCTATTTAGTGCCATATATATATATATATAAGCCTAGTAGTAGGCACAACGTCTCTGTGTAGTCAACTGTCAAATCAAATAAAGAAAGTACACATAAATTATATTTTAACAAATTATTATTCTCAGTTTTCAAATTGAACTGGATGGATTATAAATAATAAATAAATAAATGTTCTTCTCATTTCAAGTAAAATAAGGGCTGGATTAAAGAATAACTGACATAACAGAAAGCTTTTGAAGAATGTGCATCTCAAATTGAAGTAATTCATTTTAGAAAAATGAATTTCACTGAATTGTCCTGCAGCTTTAAATTGATTAATTGAGTTTGGGGGTGTTCATGTTTAGAATCACATTTTCTGACCCGTCGTTCTTTGAACTCTTTAAAGGTTCGGAGTGTCTGTCTGAAAGGTGCTTTGCGTGTTAGACGTGTTGCCTCCCTTGGTTTGAAACACATTTGGCAGACGGGTCTCTGTAGGTCAGTGGGCTTTCCTTCACTGTCTGCAATATAGCCAAAGTACTTCCACATGATACTTCTGCATCTTGTTTTCCAAGAAGCCGACGACAGTCGGCAAAAGCTCGTGCATGTCTCCCCTGTGATCACTCTCTGTGAGTGCGCGCGCTGCCTGTTGCTGTGAGCGCGCTGGACAGCCCCGCCCCCTTGCATGCCTGCAGGCAGCATGACACAGAGTGGAGCAGCGAGTGCGCTCTGATCGCGCTATTTTAATAAAGTATCGATACTAAAAATATGCAAAATCGTATCGTTTTTAAACGTACAGGTACCGCGGTACCTTTTTAGTATCGATACACCGTGCAACCCTACCGGTTAAAGTACAAACTCGCTGCCTAATATATGTGTGATTCCGAAATATTGATTTTAGGTCCTGGGTCCGGATGCAACTGCGTCTGGGTCCGGATCCGGACCGCGGTCCGCCAGTTAGAGACCCCTGGTCTATTGTGTTCAAATCAGGCCCATAGGAGTTTACAAGGCAGGCGTCCTTTCTCTAAACACTGACCTGATGCATCAAGTGGATATGTTTTGCTGAACATAATATTATGCATTTACCCTCTACATCCTCTAGTCGGAATGAGCAGACTTATAAACGCACTGTTACAACTCCTATAGTGTCATATTGCTTTTCGGGGAATTATGATGATAAGTTCATAGTAGATGCAAAAGTATACTCATGTACAATATATTATGGTGAACATTGTTGCTCCTGGATGGATCACAGCCAGCCCAGTTATGTTCAGCACAGCTCCATGTCCTTGGTCATGGTGCCACAGCACTTAAAAGAATAAACTTCATCATTCTCAAAATTCTGACCCTTTGCTTTTTTTGCCAGCATTTACTTGTACTTTTACTTTCAATGAACAGGTTATGATCATTTAATGTTCAGGTTATGATGTACATTTAATATCAGAAAAGTACTTTTGTACTTAAGTACAATAAATATCAGATACTTTAAGACTTTTACTCAAGTAGTATTCTAACAGGTGACTTTTTACTTTTACTGGAGTAGTTTTCCAGTAAGGTATCTTTACTTTTACTCAAGTATGGCTTTTGAGTACTTTATACACCACTGCACATCACCTTATTTTCAAAGTTGCTCAAAGATGGGCAATATTTATTGCCAAGGAGTAATGGTACATTTTTTACTGAAACAGAAAAGCAGTTTGCCATGATTTATTAAATGTACACTGAGAATTTAAAAGATGATTCCACTAACCTCTAACTATGTTCACCTTAAGTGTGTAAAGGAGCTATTTGCAAGTCATTAAAATAGTTTTATCACAATGACAAACATTATTTGTCATTAATTAATGACATTATTTGTTTTGTATCATCAGGGAAGGAAAAGCATAGGTCAAGGAGTCTGACGAGTAACACAAATAAATGGGGTGCACAAAAGAACGGCGTGTTGCTTTATGCCTACTTCATTACCTGGACGGTATCTAGTGCACCTCTGGTACACGCGCGCAGGTAACTTAAACTAGCATGCTAAAGCCCTCGTGTTTCAACGCCACCAACACTAACGAACGGCGAAGCACTTTGCAGCAACATGTTAGCTAGCTAACAGAAACCAAACAATGTAACGTTAGCATACGGCGTTATAACGTTGTGCACGTGCATACAACGTAGTAACGTTAGCTTTAGCTAGTACAGACGTTAACTTTAATATGTGCAAATTCACTCGACCATGCAAAAGCCGCGGGTCATTATCGTTAAATTACACATGACATTATGAACACGTGAAAAATAGGGTGGGGTCCGTCACGTTGTAAACTTCTTAATGTTAACTTTTGCATTAAAAAAATAACATGTTCACTGACTAGCCCGTTAGCTAACACACTCCAGAACATACACAGCCTTACCTTGTTAATTTGTGCTGGAGGTAGACGGCATGCTGCAGCAACACTTGAGCTGACGTGGACCAGCGCGGAATTGCTATCTCTAACCGAAGGCACTGGTGTAGCGCAGTGACGTTTTTTTCCCTCTCTTCTTCTTCTGCTACTGCTGCTGCAGCTGCTTCTTCTTCTTCTCCTGAATTTGTGGCGGTTGGCGGTTTTTTTTTCTTTATTAAACTTTATTGAACATTGTCAACAGACATTCAGCAGATCATGAACATTCTTACACAAATAAGATTTAGGTATAAAAAGTAAATAAGGTAAAAAATAAGGTATCTAAATATAATGGTATCTTAAGAGGGGCTAAAGAAAATAATGTTTTATTTTATTTTATTATTTAAAATATATAATTATAGTGTATATATATATATACACACACATACATACATACATATATGTACATGTATATATTTACTAACATCTACCCATACACAGTGGCCTTAGTTACCTCAGCAGATGCCCAAACCACTATGCTAAGTTTTCTCGACTTAAAAGTTTCAGTGGACTGCACTCCTTATTAGTAAAGTTGACATTTTGAGTTAGCTCAACTTTTTCCAAAGGGATTTGTTGACACAACTTTAAAAAAAGTGTTAGTCCAACAAATTTGAAGTTGGGCTTTTTAGAGTGAGACTCAGTAAAGAGGTCTCTATAGAGACCTCTTTACTGTCTCTGGCTCCATTTACATTTAGCGTGCTTATGTTTAAAAGACTCATAATTAGATAAAGTAAAACCAACAAACAAGACACTATCTTTGACTTGAAAAAGACCTGTGAGATCTTAATATTCATCATTCCCTCCGTCATTGTCAAGTTCTTTGTTTATCCTTGAAACTAGCTTCCTTACTCTGTGGACTTCCTTGGCTGTGAAGCCTCCCTTGTTCTTGCTGCTCAAATGTGCCTTCAAAGCGTTGGAGAGCTTCTCCTCGTCAGAGAAGTAGTCTCCTACCTCGGCTCCCCATTCCCCTTTCCTTTTCTGTAAAAAACCCTTTATCCTCCCCACACTGTACCCTTGAGTGCTCTCACGTCCACTAGCCCTCATGCCAGATAAGTCACTGTCAGCAGCAGAGCCCTCCTCCATGCTGGACTCAGCACCTGCTGCTCCTTGGCTTCCTTTTCCTGTACCTATGGCTGGTTTCTTTGCCTGTGAGCTTTCCTTGCTCCTTGTTTTCCTTTTCAGACGAGGGACTCTAAGCACCGCCTCCTCTCCCTCCATGTCTACCTCACTGCAGGTCAACCCGCCATCCTTCACCACCTTTTCACTCTCACGCTGTTCCTTATCTTTTACTATTTTCTGTCTCCTACCAGTCTCCCCCTGTCCTCCAGTACCTACCTTACCGCCCTGTTGTATATCCCCCATCTCCTCCTGTCCTCCTTCTCTCACCTGGCTGTCCTCCTGACTTTGCGCACTCACCTGGACCACCCCTTCCCCCTCCTCTTCCACCTGCCGGACAACTCCTGCCCCCTCTTTTCCCACCTCCTGTACTACCTCTGTCCCCTCTCCTTCCACCTGCCGGACAACTCCTGTCCCCTCTTTTCCCACCTGCTCGACCACCTCTGTCCCCTCTTCTTCCACCTGCTGGACGTCCCCTGTCCCCACCTCGCTCACCTGCTGGACGTCCCCTGTCCCCTCTTCACTCTCCTGCTGCACTCCCCCTGCCTTCTCCTGTTGTTCCTGGCCGCCCTGCTTGTCCCCTCTGTCCTCAGTGTCTTTCTGTCCTGGGTTTTTCTTGGCCCCGCCCTGTTCAGCAGAGGTCCTCTGAGGACATGCTTTGCTCTGGTGTCCCTCCCTACCACAACTAAAGCACTTCATATTATCTGATGTTACAAACATCACATAGTCAAACTCTTCCACTCTCAGTTTGAACACTACGTTGAGCTCTTCATTCCTGTTGTTCAGGACCATGAATACCTGTCTCCTATGAGACACCACGTGTTTTAAGAGTGGAGACTTGCACCCAGAGGACAGTTTTTTAACCTGAGACACTACTTTCCCATGCCTAGACAGCTCTCTGGTTATTGCCTCATCCCTAATGAAAGGTGGGACGTTCGACACAGTGACCTTTACTGCCGGTGTGCTGAGAGGAAGAACGGGAACGAGAGTGTCAAACACCACGATCCCGCTCTCCACCACCGTGTTGGCCTTCTGTATGCTCTCTAAAAAGATGACCACAGCATTATTCATCCTTGCAGCGGACTTCACGCTGCTGTGGCCCACCACCTTCCCCACTGCCAAGCTGCAGTCCTCCACCGAACACGCAAAACATGGCGCGATCTTCACGCTGTGTTTCCTGGTCAGCCTGTGCAGGTCCATGCTAGCGCTTAGCGCGCCGCCGACCAGCGCGCCGATCGACTGCACACAAGCACAAACAAGGACTATGCACTCAGCCAAACGTACAAAAACACCCCGTGAACCCTACACACCACTCTACACTACCACAAACACCACTCTACCCTACCACACACACCACTACCCAGTGACGAAAACTATCGAAAACTCGCTGTTATCGCTCTCAACACCACGCTCCTCCAGCTCTGCGCTCCTTCCACTCAGAGAGAGAGAGAGAGAGAGACATAGAGAGAGAGAGACACAGAAAGAGAGAGAGAGAGACAGAGAGACACAGAAAGAGAGAGAGAGACACAGAAAGAGAGAGAGAGACACAGAAAGAGAGAGCGAGAGAGAGAGAGACAGAGAGACACAGAAAGAGAGAGAGAGAGAGAGACACAGAAAGAGAGAGACAGAGAGACACAGAGAGACAGAGAGACACAGAAAGAGAGAGAGAGAGAGAGAGACACAGAAAGAGAGAGACAGAGAGACACAGAGAGACAGAGAGACACAGAAAGAGACAGAGAGAGAGAGAGAGAGAGAGAGAGAGTGGTTGTTCTGCCACCTGCACTCATCCACATCTTGTTTTCCGTGGTTATCCCAGACACAGACAGTGAGAAATTCTGACATCTATTCAATAAACTGTCAACGCGATCAACATCAATATGTTCGGACTTTGACGAGCGATTCAACCAACACAGCAGACACGGAGGCAGCTGTTTGTCTGATCTCTGTTTTTACTCATTTATTTTCATTGGCGAAGCATCATTTCCAACTTATTTGATTGATTTTTCCAGCAGGAATTCTCAGCTCAAAACCCACGCTGCGTTTTTATCTTCAACATTGTCCTAAACTGGAGCAGTTGGCAGTGCTGTGCCGTGCTCATGGGGCACTCACGTAAGGGATTCAAACCGACGAGGCTCATGTCATGACCTGTTACGTTGGTCTTTGGTCACACAGCACTCTGGTTGACTTTCCTGCTAATGTCAATGTGAATAAATCCATGTTGTGCTAAACAAATGGCATTTCCCAAGCATTTCTAAATTGAAATGACCAGTTTCTATAAAAAACAAGGAAGACATTATGAATCCTCCCAATAGACAATTTGTGTAATCTCATTATTTCAGCCAGGGTGAAAATGTTGAGAAACCATATTTATAAATGTGGCATGTCCCAGTATATCTCCAGACTGCCTCCAGTTCAGGCCTTCAGTCGGACCAATGGAACGGTTTGAATACACACAGTGAAGAGCAACTGGACCCGGTTACCCCATGACCACTGACACCCCATTGTCCTCACCTGGGTTCCATCTGTCTGGTCAGCTGATTTCTGTTTTCATGTATTTTGTTGCGAGGTTGATGCCCACGGTGAATGTGATGTTGCCTTGTACTTTGGGTCACATCACTGATTTTTAATGTGCTATATTATTGATCTGGAGGACAGAATTACAGCTGTTGCAATGAACAGTAAAGACTGGGGAGACTCCCGAAACTGAAATGGTCATTGCAGCAAAAGAAAAGTAGAAGTTCCTCTAGTGGCCGTAGTAATGGTGAGGGACGAAGTCAGGTGAAGATGTAGAGCGACAAAGCCTGTTTTAGGAGGTGTTCGGGGGGATAGATGGGTCAACAAAGGGTTCATTACCAGTGTCCAACCGAGTCAACGTTGGTTTAATGTAGCCATGGTTCTGTAACCTTAACCAAATGTTCATTATTGTAACCGTGACAAGCGTGCACATTTTGAACAGTCATCAAATGAAATGATTTTGTCCTGAGAAACGGTTTGTCTGCACTGAATATATTCATATTTAAAGTGGAGACAGAAATCTCTTCGAGGGTGTTCTGGGACATAAATAGCTGATCATTAATTATAAATAACGAGCAGCTGGCTGCTATATAGCCCATTCATAGTATTATGTCCCTACTTACCGAAGACATTTATTCAGCGTAAAACATTGAAAACATTCAAATCAACGATTTAAAGATGTCTGATGAAGTGACTCTTGGGAGAGATTGTCTGCTGGAGGTATTTCATGACTTTAGTTAATGAACTCGGTCAAATCTTTGGGGATGTAAAAATGTGCGATCTGTTAGATGAGACATTTGTCTGTTCAGAGATCTGAAAGAGAGACCTTCAGACGCAAAACCTCAGAGTGCGTCCACTGGCCAATCACAGTCAATCATTCGCTGTAGCAGTGCATTTATGGAACTCTAAAGCATGGCGTCTCTGTCGATCTGTGCGTGTGATCTCTGCATGTCTTGGGAACAGCTCATCTGATCCTCTTCACTGTTTTTTGGGGACCCCGTGGGGGCGCAGCGTGCAGACAGCTGCTCATCGACTGCACTTCACTTCCGCTGCTTGATCTTGAAAATCGCAACTGGAACGCTGGCTAACGTTACAACCAAACGCTTCCTCACTTCCCTGGAGCCACTGAGCATAAGCAGATCGCCCACACAGGAACAGCGCCTCTACTTCATAATTATGGTGGTTATGTCAAAGCAAGCGACTAATATGCCTGTTTGGGAAAGAATACCTCCACTAAGTGTGTTTCACCAATGCTGCAGCCAGATTATTTATTTGATGGAGCTTCCTCTTCGTGGTAATGTTGGTACTAGCATTCGTAGAATACTCAAGAGTGTATCTAAAGCAACTTTAACTCTTAATGGTAAAACTATTAATACCATAAAGGACAAGTCCTTCTTTCAAAGGTTTACCTTGAGTGAAGAGTGAAAGAGGACATTATCAGCACAGTGTACTTTCATTTAATCAACTCCTGGTCAACGTGGAGCTTTCACTTCTAATGTCATGCTGGATAGTTTATGCATAATAATGCATCATTCTTTCATTGTTATATTTTGTTCGTCAAATGTGAATCTGCAGCATAACCAGTAACATTTCTCTGTCAGGTACATGTACCACAATGTATTCCTCTGAGGTACAAGTACACAGTAATGTAATGATGTGCTGCTCCTACACAAACTGATCATGCATTGCAATGCCCCTTACAGTTGAAGATAGACACAGAACATATGTACGCCCTCAAACAGACGCATTCGTTCAGCGCACGCCAATGGTGCCATGAGTGTGTAGACAGGCAGCGCGGGCTGATGAATACCAGATGGTCACACATCTAAATAACAGAAACAGGGAGATGCATTGCTTAATTACACTCAATGGACACATTCACAAAACAAGCACATTAACACATTCAATGAAAGACATGAGAGAATAGCGTTGAAAGCACTTTGAATTAAATACACCAAAGCGCGCAACACACAGTGTGTGTGCTTTGGTTCTTAGGCAACACACAGTGTGTGACATCTAACATTTCAGAAAACTGGCCTTTCAGCCCGTGCGTGAATATCCAAAGTGGCATGTGTGTTTAAGAGCGGGCCAGACTCGGAGTAGTAAAACGCTGCATTAATAAGTGTCAGTGTGGAGAGCTAGCGGAGGACCTGGCTCAGTCTTCACTATTCATTCTGAATGAGAGAACAGTCTTCAAAGGTTACAGTCACACAGGGGAAGTCACAGCAGTTTTGTTAAACGTTTCCAGGCACATTAAACACTCTTTCTATCAATGTGGGTGGACAGAACCTCGTTATCTCGTCTTTTCATTTTTGTGAAACGCACATAATCACGATGACAAATGTATTCGGTCGATTCTAAATCATCTCTTAGTTCAGCTTCAGATATGTAACCTTAACAATGCTCTTTCCCTTACCTCACCTTTCAGGTCGGTTTAGTTGCCCAACATTAAACATACAGTAGTAGCAAAAACCAAGAACATTGCATTAGTAATTCATCAAAAGAACTGCCATTGAATGTTCCAAAACATTGTTTTTGAACCATCCTCGCAAAAGTGTGAGAATAATGCGAGAGATCAGACAAAACAAGAAACTCAAGTCTTGGAACACATACTGGGTGAAGACATGTAAAGAGCTTCTGTCTTTCATCTGTCTATCCCTGGCTTTGTTTTTCTCCATGTGTTCTGCTCCCATCCACTCCTCACCTTTGCTTTGCTCTCTCACCTTTCCTAATTCCCTCCCCCTATCCGCATGGTTCTCTTCCGCCTCCCTCCCTCTCTCCGTCGTCTCGCCCATCTCTTGCTGAGAGGCTGCATCGGGGCAGATAAATGCTGGACAGATGTCATGCAGACGTCTCGCCCCGGGTGGTATAACTAAAGAAGAGCGTGTGTGTTTGCCTCTCTGCGTGTGTCGCCTCGGGTGGCTGCAGCTAAATAAGAGAAGGAGAAAAAAAAAAGATGAAAAGCCTCAAGTTGTTTCCAATACATGCCCCCTGCCAGCCACAGCTCTGTGTTATTGAGAGTCTGTTTCTAGTTTGTTGCTGCTCCTTAGCAGAGCCATGAGTACAAACTGCATTACCCTCTGTCGCCAGAGCATGTATGTGTGCTGCCAGGATGCTGGTATTATAAGTTCCTGTACATTCAAATCTCTGTCTTTGTTTCGGTGTCTTGCTTATTACCCTGTTAAACCCCAGCCTTCCCCCTCAAAATGGATCCTAAAGATATACTCCTCTCCATGATTCGACCATGGTAACTGTTTACATTTTGACTGTTTTACTTCAGAACACTATTTATTTTCATATAGCCACAGAAATAACATAAATCTCCCCAAAAATGTTAGGGGTGTAACAATACGCATATTCGTATTGAACCGTTCGGTACGAGGCTCAATACGTTTGAATAAAAACCTTTATTTAACCAGGTAGTCCCATTGAGATTAAAATCTCTTTTGCAAGATGTAAGTAACAATACAAGATGTAAGTAGCAATACTACATAACATGAAGGAGCAGTTTGTGTTTTTTATGCTTATGTGTTGCTAAGAAGACACCCCAGAAGATGGGTCACTCAGGTATAGTTCCATCATTGTTCAAAGTCAAAGAATAACTTTATGATGTTAATGAATAAATATATTTTAAAATCAAGTAGATTTCTCTGGCATTTATAGTTTTCTACTGTACCGAGCCGTGGCTCCACTGTATCGTACCGAACTGTGAATTTTTTGAACCGTTACACCCCTAGTAATTAATATACCCAATGCATATTGATCAAATTCCCTTCATGACGGAAGAGCTCCATGCAGTCAGACGTATCATTTGAGAATGCAAAATCCCTCGTGTTGCTGTTTGTTGCCATCCGTTGACTGCACCAAAGTATAAGAGCTAGCGCTTGCTCCGGCCTGATCGTTAGCTTTGAGCCAAGATGGCGCCTGTCTCCTGTCCCGGGCTGTCTCTGTGGCTCTCTGTTCATCATTGCAGCAGACATAAGCAAATAAATCAGATGTTTGTCATGAAAATAGCAAAGGCCTTGGTGAACTACTTTGACGAGAACATCGATTGATATGAGTGTGACTGTAACATGCGTTGAGGTTCATTACAATATTTCCAGTCATACCAAGCATGTTAATGTAGAAGGTGAGAAAATGACCCCGGATCTTTTGAACACAACTTATTAGTATATTTACTTAATTGTTAAAATGCTTTGTAAGAAGACATAGATGGACAACGTACAGCTGGTGCATGGATTCTGAAAGCTGAAGACCCCGTGTTCTCTAAACATTATAACATGTGCTAGAACTAAGCTAGAACTCGGCACCGGCACCGTCAGGCTTGTACTTTCACTTCCTCCTCTCGGACACATGCACACCAGAACAGACAACGAGAGGAGACGACGGGATGATGCTCCTGCTCTTCTCCCAGCTCGTTGTGTGCTTCTGTGTGTGTGTTTTCAGACTTTGGTCAGTCATTAGCATTTGGCAGTCTCCCTAACTGTTCTATATTCAGCACATTAACACAATAAGCATTGCTGAAGAGGAGGCATCCATTTAGAATAATGAAGATGGAGTCACCAAGTGGCCTGGCTGACTGTCTCTAACTGACTGAATTGCTAAATCACTGAGTCATTGAACAACTGCTCGGTGACTTGCTGACTGAGTAAATGACTGACCACTTAACCACTTTTACTGACAGCACTGGAAGTTAGTTGAGCTCTCTGCTGCCAAATACCTCTGTTAATCAGTTAATTCTGTTCATCTGGATTTGTATTCAGAGTTTAACGGACAATGCTGGTGCTGTTCTTCATCTTTCTTATAGTCAACAAATCCCATGAAACGGCAAAATCCAACGATGAATGTATTGTGTGTGTATCCGAGCCTGATACATCTTCTTCCTCCGGGCAGTAGAGTGCCATTGTTGTCCAAAAGCTAATAAAAACACATCACTGAGTCACACTGTTGCACTGACATCTCCCTTCGTGATAATGAACGTGGGCGCTGTGGTTTATTTTGAGGCAATGCCACATACACACCACTGCACCATATGTGCATTAACGCCCAACAAGTCCCCATCAAATGGACAACTCTTGTTTCAGTAATGTTTCCTAAAAACTACAGCCCTCGGCCGTTCGAGGAAATCATTACGCCTTTTGTAAAAACTGTAACAAAATATTTGAGACCGAATTCAAAAGGTGCACCCTCGAACAGGAGACTCAGCTGTGATGCAGACATGACCAGCAGGTGGAACAAAAAGAGCAGGAGGACATCTTGGAATCAGATACATCCTGGCATTAACACATGACCTGTATCTTCAGCTGGATGAGGAGAAATGCAAGAGAACTCATTTGGGATCAGATCAGCCAGACCACAATAAGAAGTGGTCTGACACAGATCATCCATCTGCAGTGACCCGGAGCTGGCCAAAGGCCGGCAAGGCCTCATCCCCCAAGGGATACCTCGGTGAGGGAACAGGCAGAAGAATTGGCATTGTGATAAATAACCTAATGTCAATTAGATGTTGATCAGTCAGAGACGATCACTATGAGTGGTTTCCACTGAACCACTCTCTACTGTGAGATGTCAGCGATGGATGATTGATTTGGAGTATGATAAGAAGCGCTATGATGGCACAAACAATGATGATGCGAGTGATGAAAAGGGTAGTGGCAGATGAATGCTCATACAGCAGACCTAGGTGCTTCATATCCTGAAAATGTGGTTTGGTGTTCAAACATGTTGGCAGATTATTATAGTACATACAACTAAGGAAGTGCTTTGAGATAAATGTATGAAGATAAATGGCTAACAGCATAAGTACGCACATCTCTACCAGGTGAACCGCTTTGTTCATGATGACCTTCGGGTTCAATGTGTTTCTGTTATGGGGTAGTGTAGTTAGTGGACCCAAACGCACGCACACAGCAGGTTTACTCCAGCCAAGACTTTATTTTACGGTGCAGGAGGAGTCACAGAAATTAACCAACGACTAACTGTCCAGCACATTAAAGTCACTCCTCTACTCTCCACCGGAGTCGGGAGGGAAGCTCAACCGAGGCCGGGACAGGTAGCCTCCGGAGTCGGGAGGGAAACTCGACCGCACTCAAAACTGAAAGAACAGAAAACAAACAGGTAACAACCTTCACTGAATTGGTGTTCAGACTTACAGACTGGTAACCGGACAGACTGACAACGCGCCGGAGGACAGCTGGGGGTATTTAAGTCCGTCGGAGCTGATCACCGGGATTCCCCACAGCTGAGCCTGGGGAGAGGGGCGTGGTTGGAGATGGAACTCGGGGGTGGAAACTATAGGCTGACACAAAACACAACATAAGCACATGGCCTTCAAACAACAACACTGACAGGGGGAAAACAGAGGAGCACACACTAGGTCAGACCGAGATCCTAACAGTTTCATGACTTTTTTCTCTCTCTCACCTGTTGAATCAGAGGTGCTGATCGACAGATGAAGCTCTGGTTGTATTATACTATATTGTGAGTCTTCAGAGCTCTGGAGGCAAACTGTGATTAACAAGAACCCTACACGGGAAAGGCACAAATACACCTATATGAATACATTTGAATTTCTTTCCCCTCATGAAAGAGGGCTGAAAGTGCAAGAATGAAGGCAACTTTTAAACTTCTTAGACTTCTGGTTTTCTGGTTCTTTTCTCAGTTCATGCAGTTTGGTTTTAAAGTCAGGCAGCGCCTTGTTTTCTGGGGAAGTTATTCACCACTATATCAATACCTTGTTGAAATTCATGCCAGGACTAGATCTACATACGGCCTTCACACAGCCTTGAAATGCATCAAGTAATGCAAACCGCCGCTGCTTGATTGATGTACTCTGGACAGTGTGTGTTAGCCTGCCTCTTCCACGGCTGGCATCATTGCAGCGCGAGGACAAAGTAAGCTGTTGTGTTGGGGAGAGTGACTGACAGCAGGCAGCAAACAGCCAGACGGCAGCTGAGGCCTGATCCACAGAGATCAACAGACTCCGCCTCTGCTGCTGTGTAATGTGCTCCGCTCCACACTGCCGGAGAGGGACTGCCTCACCATTTAAACTTCCCTTTCTTCTCTTTCTTGATCGTTTCTGCCTTTTCCTTCTTGGCCCCGTCGCCGCATGTAGACCACTGTCGGGCTGTCTAGCTTGTGAACAGTGTTAAGTAATAACGGGGAAGGCCTTCAGGGTAATCACACTTCATTTGGTAACTTTAATTTCCCAATACGGCCAGACTAGAGAGAAAAAAAAATCTATTAATTTATCCACACACAGCAGAAGAAGACACACACACATATTAACGGGGGGTTCCCCCTGCACACGCAAATACAAGAGTGGCATTTTACATGGACAAAAACATACGGTATGTTCATGAATGATCACTGCACTAAACACAATAACTCATGTGCACATGAGCACACAAACACACACGCACACACATTGTGTTAATTAGCAGTGTGGTTGGGGCTATTATGAGTTAATTACTTTCTTTAACCTGATTCAGTCTCTAGTAAAAGACGAATTAACCACAGAGTAATGTGTGTGTGTGTGTGTGTGTGTGTGTGTGTGTGTGTGTGTCTGTGTGTGTGTGTGTGTGTGTGTGTGTGTGTGTGTGTGTGTGTGTGTGTGTGTGTGTGTGTGTTGGGGTGCGTGCCTGCAAGTTATTAGTTCTGAGAGAAGAAACCGTGAGCATCTGCACATGTGTCTACATCGTGTGTATTTTCCCTCGACACAGTAGCATTGACCCCTATTAAACTGTATTAATAGGCAAGCTAAATGTTCTGCATGGAAACCTAAGAGCTCACAGCCAAGATTATACTCTTTAAAGACTGCGTGTGTGTGTGTGTGTGTGTGTGTGTGTGTGTGTGTGTGTGTGTGTGTACACGCTAGCACAGGCAGGGTTATCTGGGCTATAAGCTTGAAGCTGAAATGGAGAATTTGCAGATTGTTTTCTGACACCCTGACTTCCTCCTGTCCTGTGAATCGGCCACGCACCCCGATGTGCACGTGTTTACAGTAGCCATCGGCTCATCTGGTGCTGCGGAACTGTTGCAACTAAACTGAGAGCCTAACCCGTGTGATCGGCTTTCCATTTTGTCTCTGCGTGGAGCAGGACAGACCTGACCTCCTCAGATCTATCAGCATACAAAACATGTCCGACGACTCTAATTGTAATTTTACTTGGAGCTTACAAATCACTAATCTGCCCACAGCAGGATCAAACAGAGCAAAACGATCTGTTCAGTTTCATAGGGAACTTCTGCAAAATCTAGTCAATTATGAATCATAGTGTGTGGATGGTAGCGGCGTGTCCTCCATGGATGGCAATGCAGGTCTGACATCATGACCTTCACGGTTCCTCGATGGTACACCGTAATGACTTTGATATTTCCACTAGCACCATCATCAGGTCAGCCTCATGAGCCACTGTGATTGCTTCAGGTTCTTAGTCTTGCTTCAACAAACATAGGATTTTAATTAAAATTCCACGTACTTTACTGGAGGTGTATAGTGTCAACTACAGTTCAACCCCTTCAGAAGGAGAAGCTCCAGCCCGGGGTTACAGTCCGTGCACTGCCCCTGACTCACTGCAGAGCCTCAGGCTGAGTTGGACTCATAAGCCCGTCACCAACACCCTCTTGGACATTGATAAGCCTCACTGGTCGGCCTCGGCCATGACTCTGACAACACTTGCAGACAGTGGGTTAAGGGCAGCAAAAAAAGATCTTGCTCTCCTGCAAAGTTTGACTTGAAATCCAAACAACTTATTGCCGACATGTGTGGTGAAACTTACATTTATACATTGTTGCCTTTGCAGAAGCCCTGATCCTTGAGGGGCTGGTCTCCTCACCGTGGTAGGACATGTGGTTCGGCTGCTCTTTGTGGATGGAGGCGTTGGCCGAGTAGCGTATTCCGTTGGATACACTAGTGTATTCTGTTGGATGGTGATTTTGAGTGATTTGTGATGTTTCATCTTGAGTTTCCACTTGTTTATTGCACAGCTTACAGATCACTTTGTTCACATTCTCTGGCTCTCCGTTTCCCTTTGGTTTAAAACCAAAGAATCGCCAAATAGTTCCATTTGCCTTCTTTTTGCTGAAGAGAGCGGACATCTGTCCTGCTGGAGCCAGGGCTGCATGGGGAAGTAGAAGAACATGTTTTTATCGAACCAAATATCGAGCTGCAATCCATTATTGATGGTGTTTAGTCTTTCAATAACTACATTTTCACTGCAGTCAAAAACCCTCATGCACCTGTATTAACAGGACAGTCTAGCAGCAATCTAACAGCACCATACCACGATAACACAAAATATCATGCATGCTAGCACGTTGTCATTGTTTTTTATGGGAACAACAATGCGTTAAAGCATCATCATGGACATGTGAGGACCATTATCGTGGCCAACCAATATCCTATAGAAGGAAACTCTCGTCTCAGTGTAGACGTGAAAGCATCCCTGCTGGTCCTGTGTCTGATGATGGGACGCTTCTCAAAAGTAACAAGCACTTTTATTCATAAAAACAAGTCACACTTTGATTTCAACTTGACGAGTGAACTCTGAATGACATCTGAACGACAAGCATCTTAAAGTTACACCGTGTCAGCATTATCCACTGTACCATGCGGTGGGTGAGCAGGTCGATGTTTTTATTCAGCCCATACATCTTTAGCGCTGGTCAAAGTGCAACATCATAAAATACCTTTACCTTCATTTCTGTTGGAATCCTTGTGAATGCATTATTTTATACACACACTCATATATATGGTTTTCTACCTAAGTAAATCATATCGTCATGCATCCTGACGCTAGAAGTTTAGAGGACTATAGCTCCACGTCTTTCTCTGAAACTAAAAAGGAAAATTGCAAACTTTAGATTTTAAAAACAGTGTTGAAACGTCCACAGAGTGCTTTACAGAGAGTATGAGACACTAATGCTGGCAATAAACAAAGTGAAACAAAAGCACACCACGTATGTGAAAGTATGTCGAGGAAGACAGGGATGGAGTGTGCATGTATGTGTGTGTGTGTGTGTGTCTGTGTGTGTGTGTGTGTGTGTGTGTGTGTGTGTGTGTGTGTGTGTGTGTGTGTGTGTAATCTATTGCCTTGTGAGCCCTACATCTTTGTCATCTGTTCCCCTGGTGATGATGGAGACACACTGTTGCCAAGTGATCGCTCAGGCCCCTCCACCTCCTTAATCTACAATATGTTCAGTTTGGCATACCTGGTAATATTTGATACCTCTAGGGTATCTCACACACACACACACACACACACACACACACACACACACACACACATGAACAGATTTGTAATGTGCCCTATTTGGCTTGGATTGCCTCATAATTGGCACCTTTTGCAATTGTCCACTTGTGCACAAACAGACATTTGCGTTATGAATCTTGTGAATCTATTCCATTCATAAAATATCCCAGAACCCTAAAAAGGTATTATTGCCGTTACTTTATTTTCCGTGATTGTGAGGACAAGAAGATCACACACATACACATATTGGCAGTCTGCTGCATGTGTGTGTGTGTGTGTGTGTTTGTGTAGATGTGTGTGTGTGTGCGTGTGTGTGTGTGTGTGTGTGTGTGTGTGTGTGTGTGTGTGTGTGTGTGTGTGTGTGTGTGTGTGTGTGTGTGTGTGTGTGTGTGTGTGTGTGTGTGTGTGTGTGAGGCAGACAGGTGTAGTGTGCCATATGGTGACTTGGTTAAAAAGGTCAGCCCTCTTGTGGTCTCATTATAGTATCCAGGTAGATTTTCAACTCTCACTGTTGCAGGTGGAAAAAGCCAAATCACTCCCACATTGTTCATGTGGGAGCTGTTCTCCACACCTCGTGCATCTGAAGATGTTCTGCTGCATCGCATCCTTCATTTTGTAAAAGAGAGCGAGAGATGGACGGACAGACGGCGGGGGGGAGAGATTGCATCGTGACAAAGCAGAAAATGGACAGACTTGTTTTGTGTGTTGTATTTTCCAGTGACAGGATCTATAAAGCTGTGCCTCGCTGCTGAGTCAGCATGTCTGAACAGAGCACACTACATCTTATATTGAACACTCGTGCACAAGAGCAGGAACACACCAGACAGGGCTCAAAATGAATCATGTGAATCTATAACTTAATTTATCATTAAAACAAGTTATATGGCTCTTATGGGGAGGCAATGGACTGGAAAGGGAATTGATGTTTGGGCTTGACAGGAACTGCCTGGCTCCCATTAGCTGAGTTTAGTCCGCCAGAGGTTAGCCGTGTTACGGTCCGGTTCGGTGTCGGATCTTCATTGATTGGCCAAAACCAAACGAGCCAACAGCAGGATTTGGAAATAATGAGCACATGTTGCAGAGGAGCAGCAGACAACAGCCAGACAGTTTATCATTATCTCACCACAATTCAGTTCCTGCAAACACATTTGAACCAAACAGGAAGTGAAAAACAGGATGAAAACACACAAAAAACACACATGGAAGATAATTAGTTTCACTTTATCTCCACGATAGGAAAAGGAAGAATGGAAAGAAACCATATTCTGCTCGGTTGTGGTGAGCTGTTGGCCAGATAGTGGGTACGCCTGGCTCAGTCACACTCCAGCTGGGTTTGGCCCCGGCTGTAAAGACAATAGAGCCGCTGGTTGAGAGCCAGTAGAGCTCAAACGACTGTGTCTGTGCCACTGGTATACGAGGCCATGGCGAAGTTTTACCTCCTCTCTCAGCCAGTAAAGTCAAGTCAAACTTTGTGTGGCTCATTTACAAGTAAAAGTGTAAAAGGTGGGAAACAACGTGAATCCTCAAACCCACAACACGCTGCCGGTATTTTTGGAAATAGGCAAGAACCTCAGTTCAGGATGTGGAAACAGAGTGTGACGGGATAATCAAGCAAAGTATTTTTGCACTGTAGCTGTTTCTTTATGCAACTATTTTTATGCAAAAAGTGTCATCAAACAAACTGCTTCTTATCTATTCTGTCTGATGATCCCCATGTACAGATGGTTTAGATCGTATATTTTAATAAACCACCAGTATCTGCCTCACACATTGGTTCAACACAAACACACGTGGACACACGCGTGAACATGTTTAGGACTACAGTGAAGGATTTTCACACACCGTGGGTCATGGTTTGTGTGTGATTCATTTGCACATCATTAAATTTTCTTTAACTGTTAACACTTTAAGCAAAAAAAGCGGCATATGTTTGTTTTAGGAACAATGTTCGACTTTACGGAGCTTTCTCAAGGAGACTAAAGGTGTCAACCAATCACGTACGGAACGGAGAGAGTTACGCACAACTATAAACAACAACACGGAGGCACCGCATTCTGAACCAAGATGGCAAACTGTATTACTCCTTTCAACCTTCACAAAGACAGCACCGACCAGAGCAGCCCTCTACGCTCAACCTTTAACAATAAAAGCTCTAAACACATAATATCACAGGTGAGTCATCATGCCTCCGGAATGTAAAGAACTTCAACACCCTTGGTATTTAGTGGGGTTAAGGACAGCATCTATTATGTTGTATTCAAATATTTGAATGTCCCTAATTGATGTCTTCAGGATCCAAATATTGCCAAAATATTTTTGAATTTAATGTTCACAAATGAAAAAGGACAGAAGTGATTGCAGCATAGCCGAGGGTGGAAACTTCTATGAACATACTCAAGTTTGAATTTGATTTCCATTTCATATTCGGGGTAGTTATTGCTGAACCAGTAGCATGTCAGTAGAGTAGAGCTTGATTCTACTTGTAGAAGGAGTTGTCCAGCTCGAGGCCTGCTGGCTGGTGAACGGCAGCATCCTTGAGGGCTGCAGACACAAAGCCCGATCACAG
>CM051689.1:29871609-30054109 GCA_028022725.1 Lycodopsis pacificus | reverse complement strand
TGAACAGTCTTTCTTAATGTTGTTACAGTTCTGAAATGTCTATTTGCATTTGAATGCACCACCCACCAACCATTCGTGACATCAAAGATCAATTAATTTAAGGACGGAGAGTTTGTTTCCCATTTGAACTGATAAAGAACAGAACTGACTCCTGCTCAAAGCAGCGGGGTGATGAACATGATCCAGTAATATCACACTATTCTCCATCTGATGCAGCGTGTCAGGACTCACAATGATGTGCACCTCCATCCATAATGACTGGCGATGGAATACTTAAGCATGCAGATACATCCACGTCCACATGGTGCAGAACACTTCATAGTTTCTAGCTGCATACATTCATATTTGACAGCTTACCTCTCATAAAGCGGAGACTTGTCTGCCCAGGTTCAGAGGTCTGTTTGTGCTTCTGGAAAATAAATCAAAACAAATCAGCCTGCCACTTCTAGTCAACAACGCAGACACATGGACTCCTCTGCTCTGCCGGGAGCTGAAGTTTAAAATGGTAATTCCTGATATCATGCGAGACATGGCGACTTGTTTTTTGAATGTCTCTTCAGACGTCTCTACTCATACTGTAGCTGCTCGGGTCTGTTCATCTCAGTCAGTAGTCACACATGCAATAGCACACATCATTGAGTGAGTGAGGACGGCTTCCTAGGAACAACGTTTACACAGGACAGGATGTCATGGGACAAGGTTTCTTTCTGTGAATGTAGCTATTATGTTGCAATCTTTAAAGTTAACTGGGATTTGAACAGTTGTGGGGCTGTGCACAAATATCTCAACGACAACGTAGGACACACTGGCCCCGTTGATGAGGACGCAGCATGGGATCATGTTACGCTAAACGGAATATGCACGGCTGCATTTAAACGGGAATATTAGTAACATATTCATTTTCATTGGACACATCAGCAGCTTATTTGGAATTTCCTCTTTTTGAGAAAAAAGGACAGTAACCGCAATATTTGGTGCCTGTAAAGGTAGTCAATGACTCAATGGCTCCGTCACAGCATTGCTGCTCGTCGTGCACAAAGGCTGTCAGCATGCTGAGCGCTTGTCTGGTTGACTTTTGAGACTTCGGAGGCAGGGACGGAATAGACGGTGGCTGATGAGCACCGGAGATAATGCTCGCCATGACCGTGTGGAATCTGACTTACTCACGGAGAAATGGTTGCATGATGCAACCATTTGGGTTGCAGTCGAGAGACCTGCAACAAAATCCCTTTTCTTAAGTTAGGGAAAGATTGCAGATTCATGTTAAATGTTATTAAAGTAAAAGTCTCCCGTCTCATTCTTTGAAGTGCTGTGAGTTGCCTAAACATACACAGAAAAATTATTTTTGACAATATTGTCAGTAAAACAAATAAGATATGTTCTCAGTGACTGTTTAGCACATTAGTTCTGTATGCACTGTACAATCTGCAACTCCACAGACATTATTTTGTTGGCAGAAGCATGATTCAGGCGCCATTACTGTATGTTTCTCCATAAACGTATTTGCTATTGCAAATGAGTTTCTGTGTGACAGGATTCACTGTTAAATGTGCTGACTAAAGGTGACAGTGATGATAGTGATAATTGAATTTTGTGTTCAGTGTTTTATATGAGTTGGTATGGATGAGCGAGGGCATATTAGAAAGGTCACCAATATAAAGAAATGATGGGAGTTATTTTATAATACCATGCCTGTGGCTACAGAAATGAAAAGGTCAATTTCGGCAAATCTCTTCCAGCAAACAGCTAACGTATAAAACTGGCAAATTGTTGGAGGGAACAGAATATGCTGAGCTGCAGATATTAGCCTTTGTTCTGTCAGACAGTTCACAGTGCATGGAGACAAAAAAAGATGTAATGTAACAAGCAACAGAGCCTCTTCAGTGACTCTCTTCAGAGTCTGTGCACACTGCTCTGAATATTTCATACAGCACTTTTTTTGTACCTGTGTAAGCACTCCCGGAGAATGTGTGCGACTCATCTGCTGGATGATATGATGGAAACCAAGAGCGCCCATCACCACTCTCCAGAAACGTCTTTCAAAGATCTTTTCCCCTATTTAAACATCGAGAGCTGACACTGTTTCCCTATTGTGAAGATGAGATGTTCTATGAGCCCGAGTCTGAGCCAAAGGACTGGAAATACGAGCGGGAATAAAGTCCAATAAATGTATCTGTGCTGAGAGGTCGGATAGTAACGGAGAATTTATGTGTCACTCAGAAGCAAGAAAAAAGACGTACAGACACACACACCTACACATACGACCCATGGGGATGTTGAGCATCGTTCTACACAGATTCAGTTTTATTGACTTTTCACGGTGAAATACAGCAAACTCCTCCATCCAACCCCAGTGCAGGGAGGCCCAAGGTGACGTCAAAAACACCGGAGTGCAGCAATAAAACATCAAGTCCAAACCCAGCCCTCCAGGATCCCTGAGGGAAGCTGACAGTGACATACATGGGGACTGATAGAGCAACAGCTTCTTCTCACAACCTGCAAAGAGCACATGAAGTGGACCTGATCTGTTTTGGGACATATTCATTGTTGGTGCTACAGTCAATCTGTAACACACACTCAAAGACACACCTTCAATGAAATGAACCCAGACACCGTCAGCAGTACACACAGACAAAGCCAGTTGGACTAAGTTCAGACCCCTTCTACCAAGGTAGTGTGTGTGTGTGTGTGTGTGTGTGTGTGTGTGTGTGTGTGTGTGTGTGTGTGTGTGTGTGTGTGTGTGTGTGTGTGTGTGTGTGTGTGTGTGTGTGTGTGTGTGTGTGTGTGTTTTCAACAGATGGGGACAGCAGCGGGGTGTGTGTGTTTGTGGGAAGGGTCCCTCAGTGCTCTTCACAAAATGATCTCAGGACTTGTGGGTGCACATATTTTGGAACCTTGCCAGCCAAACGGCTCTCTGTGCACACATTACGGTGTCAGTCCAAAACCCATTGTGAACTAGTGATGTATCACTGGGGATAATCCTGTGTGGGTTCGCACCCTTTGAGAGCCTTTAAAGTACTTTTTGAAAACTTTGAGAGCTAAAACTAGTCCTTTCTAAGTCAACATGACATGCCGCCAGATGTATTAGCAAAGAAGAACGTGAAATCCATTCATCACCTTGAATGAACACTGATCTTTATTGGTTGGGATCAGTCTCGCCGCTCTCATAAACCTCCTTTCACATTGCAGCAGGAGCTGCAGAGGAAAGCTCTGATAAACAAAGAACCAACGTGCACTAAACAGCAGACAGTCAGCGAAGAACCAACGTGCACTAAACAGCAGACAGGCAGCGAGGAACCAACGTGCACTAAACAGCAGACAGTCAGCGAAGAACCAACGTGCACTAAACAGCAGACAGGCAGCGAGGAACCAACGTGCACTAAACAGCAGACAGTCAGCGAAGAACCAACGTGCACTAAACAGCAGACAGTCAGCGAAGAACCAACGTGCACTAAGACAGTCAGCGAAGAACCAACGTGCACTAAACAGCAGACAGTCAGCGAGGAACCAACGTGCACTAAACAGCAGACAGTCAGCGAAGAACCAACGTGCACTAAACAGCAGACAGGCAGCGAGGAACCAACGTGCACTAAACAGCAGAGAGTCAGCGAGGAACCAACGTGCACTAAACAGCAGACAGTCAGCGAAGAACCAACGTGCACTAAACAGCAGACAGTCAGCGAGGAACCAACGTGCACTAAATAGCAGACAGTCAGCGAGGAACCAACGTGCACTAAACAGCAGACAGTCAGCGAAGAACCAACGTGCACTAAACAGCAGACAGTCAGCGAGGAACCAACGTGCACTAAACAGCAGACAGTCAGCGAAGAACCAACGTGCACTAAACAGCAGACAGTCAGCGAGGAACCAACGTGCACTAAACAGCAGACAGTCAGCGAGGAACCAACGTGCACTAAACAGCAGACAGTCAGCGAAGAACCAACGTGCACTAAACAGCAGACAGTCAGCGAGGAACCAACGTGCCCTAAACAGCAGACAGTCAGCGAAGAACCAACGTGCACTAAACAGCAGACAGTCAGCGAAGAACCAACGTGCACTAAACAGCAGACAGTCAGCGAAGAACCAACGTGCACTAAACAGCAGACAGTCAGCGAGGAACCAACGTGCACTAAACAGCAGACAGTCAGCGAGGAACAAACGTGCACTAAACAGCAGACAGTCAGCGAAGAACCAACGTGCACTAAACAGCAGACAGTCAGCGAAGAACCAACGTGCACTAAACAGCAGACAGTCAGCATAGTGGAGGATTGAGCAGCTGAAGGGACAGATTCTTGAGATATTCTTTGTTCCAATCAGCCGACTTAAACATTTTTCATCATAATTTGCATGAAGGTTGAAGGGATACGTCGTACGTTGCGCTGCAGCTGGACTATCGCAGGATCACATTTTATACATACACATCTTTGACGTGATAAACGACATGTTCGGGCATCGGCCCGTCAAACACAGCCAAGTCAGCGTAGGATACACTGATACATTGATGAGGGATGAGAATATGCACGGCTGCATTTAAACTGGAATATTATTAACACATTCATTTTCATTGGCCACATTAACAGCTTATTTGCAGTGTCAGGCTTCAAGTAGTGTGTCTGTGTTCGGTAAGCCAGAGCACGAACCAATCAGCGTCCTGTGAAGCTAGGGGCGTGGCTTAGCTGTGTGTGAGACGACACAGAGAGGCCACTGTTTGTCTCTTAAAGACGTTAATGTAGCTTCTGCAATAGCATCACTTATAACACAACAACAGGGTATACCTTTACTAAAGAAGAGCAAAGTACGCCACTGAAGGTGTTTTGTCGATGGAGAAGATATTTTTGCTCCCCCCCCCCCCCCCCCGGACACGGTTTTGAAAGAGTTTGACTGACAGATGGTTCATCCAATCACCTGCCAAGTATTGTTTGAAAGCGACTGCCCTTTTCCAAATATTTCCCAATGAAGGCTTCTCAGATGGTTCTGTGTAACAAACCGCCGGGCGGAGCAGATTGACATACTTTCATTTGTATTTAGAGTTTACCCTCAAAAATGTATCACCAATCTGATCTTTTATCTTAAACCGCTTCTCTTATCGCATGACAGTAATGATTGACAAATTGGTTTTATTTTGTATCACAAATGTCTGAAATAGAATGTGTATATAATGCTGTTAATTTGCTACTTGTGAGAAGGTGGCGTCAGTATTGATCAACAGCTTTTACATTCAGATCATCTCTACAGTGTGTCCCCACTCCCTTTCCCTTATTTCTACGTGGTCGTAGATCTATCCTCACGAGATTTGTGTGTGTGTGTGTGTGTGTGTGTGTGTGTGTGTGTGTGTGTGTGTGTGTGTGTGTGTGTGTGTGTGTGTGTGTGTGTGTGTGTGTGTGTGTGTGTGTTTCGTCTGTAGCAATATGGATTCTGTTGTTATCTCCCAATTTGCTAAGAGGCTTGTTTCACTGGAAACAATAAAACGCTGCAAAACCCAACTTCAGGGAGAAATAACGTCAGTTTCGTTAAAGCCACATATTGCAGCAGATCACAGAGAGAGATCATTTACACCGTGCATCCGGTTCGCTTTCACTAGAAAAAAGATCAGAATTCAATTAATTGAGAGGCGTGGGAGACAGAGAGAGATGGATGTTTCCTATCATTTAAGCTCTCCTCCCAGGAAATGAAGTGATATTTAATTTAGAAAGCTCACGGAGTAATGGCGGAGGATGGAGGTGTGTGTGCACGTGACGAGGGTGGCATGTAAAGGTACAGTTAAATGACCGAGTGTGACCTCGCCGCTGACAGGAAGTGTGTGTGTGTGTGTGTGTGTGTGTGGGAAAGAGAGCCTTTGTCACTGTCTAGACCCTGCTCAATCATTTTCAGTGTTCATTCGCTCTCGCTCCTCTGTCCCTGTTAACGTCTATGTGTGTAAGTGAAAAATGTATTAATGATTGAATATGCCCCAGACGGCGACAGTGCGTTGACTGATGATGGAAGGAACAAGCTCATTATGGAAGGTCTTATCACCTCTCACCAGACACACACACAGACCACACTCCTTGGTCAATGTCACTACACGCGTGTGTCATCGTCTTCAACGTTTTGGCCTCGACTCACCTTTCTGTTTAAAAGCTGCACGAGGACCATTGAAGGTCAAGGTTACCCTGAAGTGCCAAACATCTGTACAAAGTCTCTAAAGCAAGGCAGCTGTGTTGCTGGGGTCCCAGTGAAGTGCAGTCCAAGTCGAAGTTGGTGCGATTGAAATAAACCAGCGACAGCGCAGTGTGCAGCGGTGGGGGCGGAGCTTCGGGGCCCTGCTGACTGGAGCACGTTGTCCACAGCAGGCCTTTACAGGCCGCAGCTCGTTCACTGCTGCATGCTGGGTACTAGCGCTACAAGTGCACTTCTCTCCACTTCCCTGGAGTCAACCAGCGACCAACAGTTCTCCGGAACGATGGAGGAACGCTCCGAACTGCCACTTCACCAACCAGCAGTGCACATTCACAAACACTATGGTATAACATAGACAGATTTTAAAAAAGCATTATATGTGAAGTAGCAATAAATAGAACTTAGTTATCCATAAAATCAAAAAAGAAGAAGTGGCATGTAAAAGATATTATTGCACATTTTCTTATTTAACAGCCTGACAAGGTGGGACCCACAAGCACAAGTCTTCATTTAAAGGTAGAATAAAAGCTGCTCCACCTGAGATAACAATACAAATCCAATAACGGGTCAAAGAACCAGGAAGCCGGTCTCTACACTGTGATGAACACCAGTAACAGAAAGATACTTTTAATCGATAATATCTTGTACACACACAGTATATATTGAGATGAGATATTTAAAAGAAAGCCACTTAGCATGGCAGCAATAGCAATATAGAGAGCTTTAAGCTGGAATATATTAAGAACGCCTTTAACTGACAACTATTTTCTGCTTTTGTTCTTCCCCAATCGTGTGTGTGTGTGTGTTGGATTGCAGCCTTTAAAGAAAGTACGTAAAAGTTTACGTTTTTTTCTTGCCACTTTAATGTCTCGACAAGTTATTCCACCTGCTCGACATGAGGCTCAGTGCATGAGAGAGAGAGAGAGAGAGAGAGAGAGAGCTCCGTAGCCTACAGATAGGAGGAAGATAATTAGCTGAGTCTCCACGGGTAGTTGAGCCCCCCCCCTCCCCTCCCCTCCTCAAGCCCCTACACTGGAAATAGTGTGCGTTCCCATCCATGCTGTCGGTGGGACCAGCAGCATTTAGGTAAGGGTCCCTGAACTGATTTAAATCAACTAATTACAATGGCTAACTACACTCTCTGCTGAGGTGGTGGCGGCTTGAAGACAGAGCGGCAGCGCTTCCTGCTGAGCCTCTTCAGGCTGTAGTGGCCCACACTGTATGCATCATATCTACTTCTTGCCTATTCATCTGGGCTGGAGTCCCTCGTTCTCTTTCATTGCCGTTTCTCTGTGCTGCTCTCACAGCGTGCCGGTGTCACTTCACATGTGCCCGTGGGAGTGTTTGAGCCGGTGACATGGAGAGGGGTCTCTGGGGTCACACAGCCAAATGGATTCTTTTCATTGTGATCGTCGTTTTACCTTCTATTGAGACTCGTCGGCGCGCCCAGATTGCACTTTCATGCATTAAGTGCATTCCCGTCTGATGAAATTAGCTTTTAAATGAGAGAATCCATTTGGTGATTCTGCTGCGGAAGCTTTTCATTGTTACATTTAATATATTCATGCTTTGATGAAAATAAAGGCTGCATTTGTTTCTGAAGAAGTGAGAGAGAGCGGTCTAGACCTGCTCTGTACGAAAAGTGTCTGGAGATCACTTCTCTTATGATATGATGCTGTATGAAATGAATTGAAGTTGAGAGTTCTTCTGCGGTTTAAAGCAGTCACACTCTTCTTTTATCCGTTTTCAAAATCCGCAGAGGAAAACTTGCAGGTTTAGATTCATCATTTATAGGAACTAATCAATAAGTCTGAGAGCTGCACAGCTTTGAGTTTCTAACCTTTATGAGATGAGTCCAGCACACTTCTTTGATTGCAGTTTGAAGGAATATTTCCTAAATGATCAAGAGGTAGAAGAAAATAAGTATTTTAAAAGATTTTAAAAGACAGGCATTGACATCCTTCCCTTGCTCGATTTGCACTTTAATTATATACATTTTCTTGGCTTTAACAAACCAAATACATGAGCAGGTGGTATTCTGTCTGCAGGACCTTGTAATATATTACATTCCGGTGTTACAGCCTCTTGAAACATTTCAAAGTGCCAGTTCTGTGCACTTTAGCCTTTTCAATTTGCTCGCCTGCTACCTGTCACATCCGAGCTCATCAAGTGTTGTTCTCCTTCCTCTGCACAACCTGCTCCCCTCCCTGCAGAGCCCTTCATTTTTAATTCATGTCTTCAATCACTCAGCTCTATGCGCAGAGTTAAGGGAGAGCGCTTGTTTCCTCCGTCAGGGTGTCCCTCCAGAGTGGCATCGCTCCGGAGCAGATGGCCTCGGTGATAATGATCTACAATGCACAGGCCTGTGTGTGTGTGTGTGTGTGTGTGTGTGTGTGTGTGTGTGTGTGTGTCTGTGTGTGTGTGTGTGTGTGTGTGTGTGTGTGTGTGTGTGTGTGTGTGAGAGAGAAAAGAAAGAGGTGTACTTTGGTACTTCAGCGCTTGCACCAGGCCCATTGATCTCAAACACACACACCCTCGGGCTCTGGCGTTGTTGCATCAGGAGTAGCCAATGCATATTCCAGACAACACCAGATCCTCATAATGACATTACCATAAGCTGCACTTGCATCATCTCTGCTATGATACAACTTTCTGCTTCCGTGAGGCTTCATTCCCTATTTTATTTTTATTCATTTATTTGCAGTTATCCATGTTTCTGGTGGGCCAATTCTACAGATTTTCAAATAGTTTGCTCCTCTGAGAGAGACGTATATGAAACCCGTGGATCTTAGTAACGAGGGGTTGATTGTGCTCACAAGGCCAGAGAAAGAGAATCTGTGATGGAACCAGCTGGCAATTCAAACACAAGTCTTTTATGCGTGTTCACTTCCAGTTGTTCACCTTTGTCCGATAAAATGAAACCTATTGTTGAAAAACATTGCTGCATTTAAAAAAAATTGGAAATTTGTTCAGACCGTTTTTGCCTAAAGGACACGGTAACCTGAATTTGTCCCGTTATATATTTGCTTAATACAACAATACAACGTGTACTAAAGAGACCCCAACCCGGACGGAGCTTTAATCTAAAGAGACGCAACACTTAAGAGCTCTGGACTTGAGATGTTTCCTAATATGTTCAGTTCAACTAAGTTCTTTAGCTTTGAGAGATTTTTCAGGGGAAATTAAACAGGAATTTGATGACTGGTTTGTTTCTTTTCGGCTGGATTGATGCATTTTAAATTAACCTAAATATTTAACCACACACACACACACTGACGGTTGCCTACCCCTCATCTGTAGACCCAACGTAAAACTATGAATCAATCTCAAACCTCGACAGGAAGAACTCTGTGATGGTGAAAGGGTTATACTGAATCACAACCTACAGGAGTATCACGTGTGGGGTGCTGAAAGGCTCTATTTTAGGGACCATATCGGAAATGAGTGTTATCAGTTTAACGTGTTATCTCTTGGATTGTCCAAGATGGATACTTTCTGCAATTCTTCAATCCAAGCTACACATTTCAAGGCTTCGTCAGCTGGGGAGGAACTCCTCCTGTTTCCTGGTTGCCGCTTGTGTTCACCACTCAAAGTGAAACTCAAAAGCAGACCATCTACTCAAACACATCGGTGACTTTTGGTCCATGTTCTCATCGAGCAGAAAACGAGGCGGTTTACTGAACAAACTCTGAAAAACATGAATGACGTACAGTTTATGGCTGTCATTCATAAAGCGAGACAGCTCAGTTCAGCTGACTCACAACTCAACTAGGATCTATCGCTGAAGATAAATATGCGTACTTGACACGTGTATATACACACACACACACACACACAGATTAAACATGCATGCACACACACATGTTCACAAGCACATTTGCATATCTGTGGGGACATTATGTCGGCTTGCATTCATTCCAGAACTCAGAGCACATGTACAGGCCCACTCAACACACACACACACACACACACACACACACACACACACACACACACACACATATTCACACTTCTGACAGGGATTTTAATGACACGTTACCCCATCCCTTTAAAGGGCATGAATGAGTCAGACATAAACACACACAAACCCACACTTGTAAAGAAGAGGATGCACATACACAGACAGGACATTCTCACACACTGTGAATACATTAGAGCAGTGGTGACAGAGCGCTGGGTTTAAAGTCACTCGTAAGATCTTAAACTGGCATAAAATAGTCAAATACGTTGCGCCCCTCGCTCTGCTCTGCTGCCGTCAAGGTCCTGCTGCATGAAGACACAACAGACATATAGAAACATGAACTAGAGTGATGAACAGATTGAGGATGTGAGGGATGCAGAGAGAAAAGACAGACAGACAAGGACAGCGAAGACAGGTTGATCAAATCTCTGGTTTATTTATCTGTTACATCAGAGCTTCACTCAGTGTACTCTGATGGGGATCTGTCAGTAGCGATTGCCTTGCACCAAACCAGTGAAATTATTTTAATTTCCCTCAGGATTCCACCATCAGAGTGACGGATTTGCACCCAAAAGACGATATATAAATAAAACATTGATCGGGTCCCGACAAGAATAAATGAGTCTTGTGAATAGGGCATGACACACAAGTCCAACTGTATCAGGACTAAATGTCTCGCTTCTCTGCTCCCCAAAAGGTCAAATCAATTTGATGTACAGAAAATGATGTATCTGATTATGACCACTGAACAGCAAACAATATGCTTTTTTCACTGTTGTTTTAGAGAACAAGTGGGCAGGCAGCGTTGTTTGGTCAAAGCTTAACATGTCTGCTGACTCAAATACTTGTCTGCCTCAGTTGATTTTTTCCCATGACTATTTTATGCTAATGTATACTTCGTCTGCTAGTTTTATATTTCCCTCAACTTAATTTCGAAAGGGAAATATTGCTATTTATACTCGCTGCTGTTGCAACCCAAAATATCTATTATCAGCAATACCAGTAATACATATAAAGTGTCTAAGAGTCAGCAAACCGACAATAATATCCGTTCAAAGGCAGTAGGTAGCTAGCACCATGTGCTACAGGTAATACCAGACCAAGTAAGGCTGTAGCAGCAAAACCCTGATTGTATTGAATTAAACAAGACAAATGCAAATTAATTCAACTTTTCATTTTTTAAAGAAAGGATTTTGTCTTTTTTTCAAAAGTAACAGAGTGTCCCTTTACAATCTGGGCTACACTAGTAGTATATGGAGCAATACTTTGAGCAATGTACCTGCAAAATGGTAGGTAAATAATGCAAATTCTTTTCTGCTTTGGCAAATCATTTTTGGGGACAGAAATAATCCGTTTGCTAGACCTCAAAGATGCAAAGAAAGAAACATGTCTTAGTTCGTGAACCTAAACCATCACTGACCCTGTTTGTCATTATCAGGCTCATAATCACAACTCTTACTAAATACGTTCAGAGCTACAGCACCTGTACTTGCAGCTTAGTGCACAGCTTTCTTTCTGTGACAGCCCTTATGAGTTTATACAAAATGTGTCTCAAACGAGCTCTAAATCAAACAAAGTGAAGAGCGTATGAGGTCAGATGAGATGGGACGTGTTTGCTCATTTCACTGGACAGAAAGCAGCAAAGGGACACAATGAAGTGATCCATAAAGAGGTCATTCCATTCACACGATTATAATCCACACTGCTGGAAGTATTAACATCATGAAGAATAAAAGGATATCATTTGAATTATTATTTTGAATGTTAACAAATGTCCTCTTCTGTTCTTTTGTTCCCGATGTTGTGACTCTTACTTGTCGTGAGATTTCAAAATGGAAATGTGAAAAAGGTCACATATGGTCGGACACACAAACGGGGTTAATTCCATCTGAGGAGATAAAGAGGACCAGGACCATGTTTGTTTTAATCTACTTGGAGCACCCGGTGAGCTGAAAACGATCAGATCAGGACGATTCAGATAGCAGCGACGCGCTCCTAAATCACAGAGCGGTCACTCAAATGACTTCCTCAACTTCCTTGCACTCATATAAGTTCATATCTGATGACCCGTATGCACACACACATTTAAGTTCGAGATGCTCGATTAATATCCCCTGTAGTTTGTTTTTCTGTTCAGTTTACACGGTTAGGATATAGATCACATGCAGGAGTTGCCTTTGTCCTTTGCTCTGACTCATTGTTGTCTCGTTGCACGCAGGCTTCTTGCCTCACGTCACGCTGTGGCTGTGCATAACATGTCTGCTTCCTCAGCTGCAGTAGAACCACAAAGACACATTACAGGGAGCTGATTTGGTTCCTGCGTTTACTTCCTGTGAATCGTCACTTTCTTGGACTGTTTTTGTTGAAGTCGGCCGACGCCGTTAACCTGATGGCACTTTCTCTGTCACATGTAGACATAGACATGGAAATGTCCACATCAACAAGCATTTATCATTTTCAAGAATGATACACTAAATACACTAAACCTGCCTTCAAGCCATGAAGAAAGTATCGCATTATGTTCTGCTGTGTAGTTAAACATTTCCACTGTATATAGCAGATATACAGGGTATCAACCAAAGGCCCGCCGTAATAGTAAGAGAAGAAGTGAGAGAGCAGAGAGGAAAGTAAAGATATAGGGTGTGAATAGAGGACAGAGCAGGAGAGGTGAAGGGTTGTCTCATTAATCTCAAGGGAGAGCAGCGGCCCCTTCAGAATGCAAATGAAACTATCAGTCTTATCAGAGGTACGGAGAGAGGGATGGAATGATGAGGTATTGACAGGGGTTACTGGGATACAAGGTGGAGCAAGAACCAAAAACGTGACGCTTGATTCTTGGTTCCAAGAACAGTCGCCTGTTTACACATCCAGCAGAGCAACATCAGCATTCATTTGAAGTCGGGTTTGTGTCCACCTGATGAATGTAAGTCTCTTTCTGTCTCCACCCACTCCTGAGGGAAACATCTGACTTTGAATTCTCCCCCATGTTTGCCAGGTATGTGCTAACTCCGCCTCCCTGCTGCTTGGTGCTCGGCAGGTAGACTCACAGTGACTTTGTTGCTGGAAACTGATGGTTCTGCGAGAGTCAAATCAGTCTCACCGCTGTCCGGTCCAACAGTCCTGAGCTTTGTTCCCGTGCTTGTTAGTGTTGGACAAATACAGGAAATGCTATTACAAGTGGACCAATATTTCATCAGAGTCAGGAGATACTCACCCATCATTATCAGTGTTGCACCTTCAAATCAAAGCATCCTTTATCGTGGAGCTTGAGCACAGGGCTTCCCTCTTTACCTCGCAAGACAGCTGGATTCTTGCGTTATCACAAGGTGAACAACAATCTTAGTCAGCATTTAAGTATTGCATTTGTGTGCAGACCGCCAGTGTTCGGACCAATCAGCATCCTGCGAGGTGCTCCTGGCAGCTCTGGGCTGTCCTTTCAGTGTATGAGGCGACTGTACGTTCTAGACAACAATGGCTGCTCCTTTAAAGGTTCAGCTCCTCATATCACCTGATATTAGAGTTCATCCTGAAAGGTAGCGTGAATGTCTGTACTACATTTAATGGTAAACGTGTGTGCTCGATACATAAAGGCAGGAAATCGCCAAGGATTCATCCTCTGGAAACCACGAATGTCCGTAGAAATTTCTTTTGCAAACTATCATGTAGATGTAGAGTTATTTCAATCTGGACCAAAGTGAAGCAAGCAATCAACAGACTGACCGACAGACAGGGGCCCTAAAGCCGCACTGCTAGCGTGGACATATACTGGACAATATTCGATCGTTGGGAATTGGTTGACACCAGATATCAACTTCTTCATCTAAGATACAGAACAAATTGCACGAGGTGTAATAACACAGCCTTCAGAGAAGAATGGGAACACTGAGACACTTCAGATGATTATTAGAAACTCAGAGGCGGTGAGGAGGAAAGGTGTTGGACAGCAGAGAGCATTGGTGTCCAGAATCCAGTGAGGTGAGATTGAGATTGGTGCTTCAGGTGGAAGCGGAGAGTGTCTGTCTGCTGGTCATCAGAGTTCAGTCAACCTGTTTGTCTGCAAGAGACAAAAAGGAATCATGAGGTGAGGCGAGCTGCGCGCTGACCTGCCTCTGTGGCTGAGGCGGCATCTCGTGGGTGTGAAAGTCAATGCGACTCTTTATATTTGGCTCTGTGACACTGCAGGGTAGAGTGACCGATTGATGGAGCAAAGGTCCCGGTGTTTCCTTATGAAATCTTGTGCTGTGGAGATTTACAGACACATTGCAAGCGTTTTTCCGGGAAAACCCCAAATGTCAGACCTCCCCTATAGTATGTCTCTCTCTTGTCTTTACTCTAGCGCTGTCTGTCCTCGTCCTCCCTCTTCAGATGACAAAAATGCTCTTGCATTACGTAAAGCTGTTGGGATTTTGATTGAAAAAAGACTTCCTTCTTGACATACAGCAGATTGCTACAGTGAAGAAACTACCCACAGAGTGCTCTGACTAGGGCTGGGCAATATATCGCTTGTATAGCGATACCGTGACATGAGAGTAGATATGCTCTTATTTTGGATACCATAATATAGTCTTGTCTCGTCCTGGTTTTAAATGCTGCATCACAGTAAAGTGATTCGATTTTCAGAATCGACCAGATCTCTTTTATGTACCTTTACCCTTACTGATGATTAGTTATCAAAATCATTATGAAGACAATGTTTCGTGAAAGCACCAATGGTCAACCCTACAATTTCGTCAAAATATCGATATTGAGGTATTTGGTCAGAAATATTGTGAATATTTGAGTTTCCCCAGACCTAGTCCTTACTTTTGTTCTCAATGATCTATATAGAATACATATTGATAGTAGGATGGATGTGATGAATGTGTGTGTGCGCTGAGATATGAAGGGGGTCTTCTTCTTTACCTTTGTGTATGTTTAGATTAGAGATTGATACGTGGGAATGATCAGCCTGTATCTCTTTCCATCTGTCTCACAGCTCTCCAGACCACCCAGCCTCCCAAGGTCCTTTTCCCCCCCGAGAGACAAGACACCGTGATAGAAACCACGCCTGGTAAGGACCAACAGCTCTTCTCTATCTCTTCATTCGTAGGTTGGAATGGTCCTCGTCCTATAAAATGTTGTTGCAATCTTTGGTGGAAAGTGTTCATCTCTGTGGTGTTTCCTCATGTGTGTGTGCACTATTGGGACGCTACCATGGACAAGTTCTGCCCTTTCACGACAGCTCAAGGGCCACGGGAGTGTGACTTTCAAGGTGTAAATTAACACTAAAGCTGGACTGCTGCTTGATGCAGGGGGGTTAATGGGAGTCCTCTCGTGGAGTTTCAGAGGCTATAAAGAGACACCAAAACCCAAATTGAATTCCACCTTAACCCTGTGCATGGGAGAGGTGCCTCTTGTTCGCCGTGCCAAAGCTGCACAGCTTTGATGATAGTGATTTTCTGTCCATAGTGATCCTGTGAGTGCAGCTATTTGCTTTTGTCTCTTCAGCACTGATGCTAGCACTTCTTCCTCGGTGTTTGGCAACTGACTGATGTCAAATGCATTATGGTAGACACCAAGCGCTCACAACAGCATGTTAAAACTTTATATGAACTACAGCAGCGTGCTCTTAAGTTCACTTAATTAACCATGTTTATTCATAACTACAATGGTCACGCTACTTACTGCATCGCCACTGAACATTGGCATTGGACATAAATCATGAGGTGTGCAATCGTCCAATAAGGACGTCGTTCTACTGGGTGCATGGCCGGCAGTAGAGCCTTCTGACTGTGTCGGCTGACCTCCTTTGCAGTGGTCTCTCTTGAGGGAGGTATTGGTGAAGATGTACTTTACTGGACCCTGCAGAGACGTAGCTAACGTCTGTCGGGAACTCAGGTTCATGCACAGAGCAGCAGGCCCGGAGCTGGTGGGGATGTGGTGACCTGGGTCACACAGTTGAACGTGAGCGCTCTGCTGGCCTCCTGCTACCATGACTTTTTCAAATGTAGTCATTTAGTGATTTTCAGATCAAAAGTAAAGGAAGTGTGGATTGGCAGCTTACATCAAGCTCAAAAACGTCATTTTAGCACTCTGATAAAATGATGGAATTAAAAATATGAAGGGACCTCACTGGGATTTGCTTATGCTACACAGTGTGTGTGTGTGTGTGTGTGTGTGTGTGTGTGTGTGTGTGTGTGTGTGTGTGTGTGTGTGTGTGTGTGTGTGTTGTGTTCTGGTCCTGGTTGGCTGGCTTCCTCGCCAGCTGTGTGTGTGTGTCCATGTTGGTGTGTTTACAAGTGCATGTGTGTGTGTCCCGCTGTTCAGCGCTCTCTCTGACAATGTTAGCACTGTAGGCAGAAATGGGTTTGGATGCGTGTGCGATGCGTGTGTGTTTGTGCGTTGTGTGTTTCCATTAACTCCAGATTGATGTAGTAACAAATAGGCCCTAAGGCCTCTGTACACTGATTGCAGCGGGGACACCTTTTAATGGGCTCCGCAACCCCCCCCCCCCCCACATCAACCAACCACACACACACACACACATCCACAGCACTAGCAGCTGTACACCAAGTACACACTCTCACTCACACAGTCACAGTGTGACCCTGCGGTACATTTTTTAACTATCATCTTGTTTTAACCCGGGGGAGATTTACACCAGCAGCCACCGCTATGTTGTTCATTTCCCTCTCTTTCAACCCTCTCTTCTTCTTCTTCTTCTTCTTCTTCTTCTTCTTCTTCTTCTTCTTCTTCTTCTTCTTCTTCTTCTTCTTCTTCTTCTTCTTCTTCTCATCTTCCACCTGTTCATTTTTAGCTGTTGGTCCCTTTTTGTTATATTGGTCTTTTCCTCATTCTTTCCTCTGCTTGTTCCAATATTTTATAATGCTGTGGGCTATAAACACAATTCATTAATCTCATTGTCATTTCAATGATGTGGGCTACAGGCAACAGACTTACAAAAACAGCTTTAATTAAAGATTGATTCATGATATGAGTATGAACACTTCCTGTTAAATGGAATACTGAGGAGAGAACAACGGTGCTTTAGGATGTATTTGCACGTCTCCTGTAAAGTTCTGCCTTTACAACTGTGTGCTGTCAGACGTGTGTCAGTGTGTAACGCTGACACAACACTATCAGCTCCAACAGCAGCTTAGAAAGTGTAACGGTGGTCTACAATAAATACATGATCTAAATGTGATTTATTTCAGTCTCACTGTGTCATATCTGTTTATTATTATTACTTCAATACTGTGTTCAATGAGAAATACATTTGGAGCAGAAGTGACAAATAAAATATGAAGATATAGGCGTGGGCTGAAAACAAGGCACGACTCGTCAAGTTTCTTGATTAATCTATAAAATCACAGACACATTTAACTCGTGCATTAGTCACACTCGAAACAATGAATCGGCATTTTGTTTTAGTGTGAGCCAGAAGAACAGAAGAGACAAAGATGACCGATGAACGTGGACGAGAGAGTGAGAATGAACGTGAATGTTTCGACCAGAGTGATGCAAACGCACAGAAAACCGACTGACAATTGTCACCTGTCTCATGTCATCCATATATTTAAAGAAAAATGATTTGGACATTGATTTCAATCGCAACGATCGAGGCTTCGGAGTAGACCGATTGCAAACTCTACCTTTAGACCAGGACTGGGAGTATTTATCTCCTCATCAACTATCAACCGGCAGATTACTATTACATTCTATTGAGTCATTTATGAAAACCAAACATTACAATCCTTAAAACCACCGCTGACATTTACCATTTCATGATATGAGACTAAATAATCAACAAGGTCATTGGAGACATTTTAGATTGATTGATTTTGAGTGAAAATATTCATGAGTTGCAGTCTTAGTCCATACAAGCAATTCACACACACACACACACACAAACACACACACACACACACACACACAACAGTATCATGTGCCAGGATGCGGCTGGCTGTGAAAGGCAGGGCAAGATAAAGAGGCAGGCTTTCTGTCTCCTCCTCTTCCTCCCCTCTCGTCTCTCTTCCTCTGTCCGTCTCTGTCTTCTTCCTCACCCGTCGCATTTATCTCCCTACGTCTGTCTCCCTCTGTCCCTGCGAGGTGTCTGCCTCTATCTCACTTCCCTTCCGTCCGCCTGTCCTCCCTTCACCGCTCGCTATCTCTCAAAGCGGGCCTTTGTCTTCCTCTCTCGGCTCAGTCGGTCCCTTCATTCATGTGTCTTAAAGTGGTGATGCGTCGCGTCATTATTCCCTTTCAAACTGTCACGGGGAGATAGCGTGAGGTGGTGAGGGGTGCAGTGTGGAATGAATGCCGCTGAGGTCTTTATATTGCAGATTTCCATCCTGGTTGTGTCTGCAGTTGTTAGTCATCCTCAGACGTGTAATTCAGAGCAGAATGATGCAGCACAATGGCTCCAAAGTGTCAAATTATCTGCAAAAATACAAATAATATCAATCATTTATTTAGTTATTTCCCGCTTGCCTATAGTTAAGATGATAAAAAAAAGCCTTGTCTACAAGATAAAGCCTGAATAAATGGTGCTTCAAAGCAAATGAACTTAAGTGAGAGGGTCAGAGATGGATGGAGGGGAAAGAGAAGCAGAAGTTGGGGGGAAAGAAGATGGAGAAAGAAAGAAAGGAGGAGGTTGGGGGGAGAGGAAAAACTGAAGAATGGCGAAAAATATAACTTCAGAGAGAGCTCCCCTTAAGTAGAAGAAGGAGAGAGAGAGAGAGAGGAAATGAGATGTGAAAGAAAATGGAGGAATTAGCAAGGAATGGATGAAAGTAAGAAACAATGAAGGGGTGGAAGAGATGGGGGAAGAAGAAAGGTGGATTGGGAGAAGATAAGAAGAAACCAGGAAGAAATAAGTCAGGGCAAATTAGGAAAGGGAGCTAGGAGGTAAGGAAGGACACACACACACACACACAAAGACCTTTGTAATGTTGGCTCTCAGTTCACACACAACACGTCACAAAGCACAGGGTGTTTGCAAACTCACACACAGAAACCTTTCCTGGTGCCGTCAGACGAATGGGCTGTTGAAAGAGAAAAGAGAGTGAGAGGACAGAGGGACAGAGGGACAGAGGGACAGAGAGAGCTGAGAGCGTTGAAGGGACCGAGAAAATAATCACAGGTGAGAGGATGATCGATCTGCAACGAAAGCACCATCAAAAATGGAATCTGTTCTTTCTTTGGCCCTCGCTGTCATTTGTCGGCTGGCGGCCTCCTAAATATGGTAAACAGCAGTGGCGGCTGGTGGATTTTATTTTGGGTAGGGCCATCCAATCAATTTCAGCAAATAGTATAATTCAATGCAAAAAAAAAGAAAAAAGGTATCAAAAACGCATTAGTACTTTGCAGTTACATTGTTATCATTTATTCCAACACTGACATAATAAGGACATCTTATTCATACAATTATTATTATTATTATTATTATTATATATATATATATATATATAATAATAATAATATTCAGTATAATATGATATATAAATACCATATAATCAAAAAAATACAATATAAATATCATGAATATATTATACTAAAATATAAATATCATATATAGTCGAATAGAACAAGTATATTTTAAGATGCCGCTATGAACCTTGTTTGTTGGAGAAACACCCAATCAGTGCAGTGAGGAAACCTGCATGTTTTTATGACAGTTATTTGTAAAGGAGCTTTGCTCTTCTGAGTGGCAAACCTCTCAATGACCTTCTTATTGAAGTCAGGCATGTCCCTGACAAGTTCCTTCTCCATGGAGCACCAGCTGGCAGTGGGTGGAAATGTCCGTCGTCTCGTCTGCTTGAATGGCGATAAAATCAGCGTTCTTTACTTCCTCCAGAATGTAATCCCTTACAACCGACAGCATGCAGTCCAACAGCTCATTGTGTACAGTCTTCAAGGTCCCTTTAAAAACGCTGGCTGTCTCCAGGTGTTCCTCCAGCACACCGTCGAGGGACGCAACAAAATCCACCAGTCCCTTGAACACGCCAGGGTTGTCCGAGGAGTCAGTCTCGTCATGCCCACGCAAAGCCAACTCAAAAGCCCCACAAAACTTGACACAATCAATTATTTTTGATAAAATGTGCCGGTTTTCATCCACCTCCTCGTTGTGTTTCTTTACCGCAAGCCGGTGACCGTCGTCCAGCTGCGTAGCTAGAACATGCGAGATGAGAACTAGACACGGGCACTCCGGGAGCAAAAGACTTCCGGGAGGGTCGGGTCCTCCCGGAAGTCTTTTTTAGGGCGCTGATTGGCTAAATTGTAAGTCACTCATTTATTTCTTTAATCAGTGATTGGCTAAGCTGCTTATTAGACCCGTCTTCCTTGGGCCAAATCGATCTGGCCCCAGCACGTGCACGCGCAGTAGAGACTTGCATGGGGACAGCTGAGAGGTGCACCAGCGGAGAGGACAAGCAGGGAAAAGCATTTATTTTGCGCAGATATCCTATTTTACAAATATTACTGGGTATATTACATAGCTCAAAAACACAAATATTGACAATTTGTATCATTTATTAATATTATAAAAAAAAAAAAATTAATAATATTATAATTTTTTATTTTATTTTTTTGTGGCTCAAGGTGGGTGGGGCCAGGCCCCGTGGCCCTCTATTGGCCGGCCGCCACTGGTAAACAGCAACCTTGATTGAGAAGGAGGGACTGATGGAGAGATTGGAAGGTGATGGAGGTGATGCCGTCACCTTAAAGTTTGGATGTTTTTAGGTGGTTGTACGAGGTGCTCATCCAGAGTGTTTTACCGACAGTTTATGGTGTTTGGACGAGGACGGACATCCGCAAAACGTATTTTAGCCACCTAAAGGAAAGGCCCACCAAATGCTATGTCTTTTTAAGTGTACGCTATATTTAGAATATTAGTCATTTATTTATCTCGCCAGAATTGGTGGATTTGTTTATCTACGTTGGGGCAGCATGACAAGCTGCAAACGCATCAAAGACATATTCGGCTCGTTCCAGATGAACTGCTCCTCGCCTGGAAAGTAGACGAGAGCAGGCGGCAGCGGCAGGGGGCTGCGGTCGGGGGCCGCGGTCAAGTCGGACAGTTTTCAGCTGCCTTCAAAGAATAAACAGGAAGTCAGAGAAACAGTTACTTCCTGTTCGATCTGATCTGTAGGCTACTTGTAGTTTACAGACCTTGTTCTGAGTTATTTATGTGTGTTTCTAAATGTATGTTTATGTGGAAACTTGCGTTATGTCTGTCTGTGAAACACTTTGCTCTCGTGAGGTTATTGTTGACCACATGACGTCAGAGCAAGTCGGGATCAAGAACCAATCTAACCGCATGCACTGTGCGGCGATTGCCGGTGATCTGACTTTATGCAGGACTGTCTCATCTCCAACGAGCCTATTATCACCTTTTAAAGTTGTGGGGGAAGTGTTGGAAAACAGCTGACTTTTTCCCAACCAGGAGCAGCATCAGTGTTGATTATGAGGCGTGGTTCTGATCACGTGATGAATGTAAAGGCCGATATTTAATCTAATTCAAGCTCTTTGTATCTTACTCTCTAACTGCTAAATACTCCACCGTGTATATCGGCAGGACACAGCTAACAACAGCTTCCTGCTGCTGCTGGAAAGAAGGTTGGTGAGAACATTCAGAGACACAATTTGACAGAAAACAAGGTTTCCTATGGATATTAACCAATGTGGGTGGACAGATTGCTTTTGGTCCAACGATCATAATTATGATCATAAGTTTTCCCGCGATGGCCGCCTCATGTTGCGCACCAAAGTCTATGTTCTTTAAGCAACAATCCTTCAGACTTTATTGGAGGTGTATTTAGAGACACCTGCGGTTTCTGGTGGTAAATCTACCTCCTCGTGAAGTCACCATGACTTATGGAAACGTCAAAAAAACAAGGGTCATCAATGGGGAAATGATGCTGGACAGATGTTTCATTCAGAGCCTCAGCATAAAGTAGATCAGTCGTGTCTTGGTTATTGTGGGGGCTGAATCTCAACCCACCGAGAGGAGGCCGGAGCACATGTCCAGCTGCTGTGTTTACAGTAGACACGCTGCTCTAATAATAACTCTACCAAGACTGATTTACAATTATAAGGAATTTAATCCCAACAGTAAACATACGATTATACACTGAAGTACACTATTTCCATGAAATATTGCAATATTACCCACCCGGTGCAAAAACCTCTCCTCGCCTCTCCGGCCACACATCCGTTGCCTGGAGACGCAGCTAACAAGAGGGAAAAAAGTCTTTCTATATCCCGCCCACATATCAGCTCGCAACTCCTCCCCTTCCGTTATTTCTATTGGCTAACACTCCTGTAAACGCCTGCCTTCATGTTTCTCTGACCCTACTGTCTTAACACATTCAATGTCTGTCAGTTATTGCTTAAACCCTTCTATGATAATCCTCCAATATAAAAGCAAAGCTTCTGCAACTTAGGCACAAGCTTCATGTCTTTAGTTTTACTTTTAGCTACTAATCTTACAACACTTTATGCTTATCTTAATTATGCATTTCCAAAACACTTATGATTATGCCTAAATATGAATTCTTAATTATGAATTATGAAACACTTTTATTATATCTAAATAACAGACAGTTCTACGCTCAATTTTCCTACATTATCTCATAATTCATCAGTAAATCTAATGTGAGAAACCGCAGACAGACATACAAGGCTTTCCAAATGGACGAGCTTTTCAGAATATGTGTTGGGTTTTTTTTGTACCAAAAATCCGCTGTCCTAACAAAAACACGAGTCCCCGCTGTTTGGTACACTGTGATCCCTGCGTCCCCATCACTGTCTAATTATTTCCCCTGCTGTCTCTCCTCTCTTTCTCTTTCTTCTTCAAACTCTCACTCTCTCTGTGGGAGAAGCATCCTGTGGAGCCAGAATTGGATTTTTATTAAGTAGAAATCCCCTTTGAAAATCTACCTAACCACGACCCCTTTCTCCCTGTGTGTGTGTGTGTGTGTGTGTGTGTGTGTGTGTGTGTGTGTGTGTGTGTGTGTGTGTGTGTGTGTGTGTGTGTGTGTGTGTGTGTGTGTGTGTGTGTGTGTGTGTGTGTGTGTGTGTGGCACTGAAATGATTAATGACTGCAGTGTGAGTGAAGTTGGATCTCTGCCATGCAACGTGTGCGTAAGGCTCGACTAGTTACTCGTCCACAGAATATAATATGACTTATTCATATATTCATGTATTCATGACGGATATTAGCGACGTTTTATCAGATTTAATGCACGTGAGTTTATTGTAAAACTTTTTTACAAGATTGCTCAATCGCAAAGAGTGAAAAATTCCCAATATCATATGAACATTGTCTCAGTTATCTCAGCCACAATCTCCACAGAGCGAAATAAATTCAGACTTAACTTAAAACAACGTCCATAATGAGGTCTGAGTGCTTCTAAACCCAGTAATGTCTTCCTTCCTTAGTTTAAGGTCTTTCAAGCTCTAAGTCCTTAATGCTAAGTGGTTTCTGCTTTTGTTTGCCTGCTGTAGAGAAAACCGCTGCGACCCACCCTTTCATCAAATATATGTATGAAGAATATTCTGATATACTTGTGTGAAGTTAAGTCATTTTATAATCCTCCACTTCCCCAGAGAGTTTCTGAAAGTCAGTAACTTTCCTTGGTTGTGGGTGAATTCAGACTTCCTGCTGCTGATCATCCCGAGGCCCTGCCTGACTGGGACTCACTGATTCATTCATTTAGAGAAGCGTAATGGGTTTTAATGCATAAACAGAACTTTCTGTCTTTTTAATCTGTCTTTCTTCTTGGGCGTTATTTGTTTAGCTGGCCTAAAGTCCATTTGACAACAACACAACTGTGTGTAAAACTAGTGCATGTTAAAAATAGAACAGAATAATAGACAGAGAATAAGATAAGCAGATGAAAGCTCGTTGTACACCTTGATCACGCACACAGTCTCCGTGTAGCTTCTGTCTGTCTCTCCGTCTGTGCGTTCACTCATTAAATGTGGACGTCTGTGCAATCTTCGGCATGTGTGCGCTTGGTCTCCGAGGGCAGCACTTCTTCTTTTGACCGCTCTTAACATTTTCACATTTTCACACATTGAACTGCTGTGGGAGCGTGGAGCAAGAAGGGAGACGCCAAAGAGGGATCTTAAGTGGTATAGTTTGTTTCTATTACTTTTAGATGAGTGATGGAGGTCAAGAGGTCTCTGACACTCCGCTGTTACAATAGACAGCACTGCTCAGCTTAGCTGGCTTGAAGAAAGGGTTCAGTGGCCTCAAGCCAGGGATATGCAGCAGGTCTGTGCACAACTTTGAAGGGCAATAATGTTTCTGGAGTTGCTTCAAAACAGGTTTCCGCAAAGGTACTTTTTAGGGAAAATTCTTGAATTTTCAAAACTGGGTTTAATTCTAATGGTCTTTCAGAGTAAGGGCATTGATTCAGAGAAAGGAAGACTTTGGCAGAATAAGTATAACAGTGAAAGCAGTGAAAGCCTCCACACGCCTTCCAAAAGCCTTCCAATTTACATAGAATGTGAACAAAAGAAAACACAACCCTTGGAGTAGATTTTGTTGCTAGTTCCATAAATCCAGTCTACATCTGGGGCAATTTGCCAGCTAACAAAACGAGCTGCCAATTCCTCTGCATTAATAAAAACCACTGCAGCGCAGTGACTGCAGGAAAACCAGCAGTTTCTTCAGGTAACGTTTCAGTTTCTTGTCTAGTGCAGTTATCCCAAAGACAGGGGTGGGACCACAGGTGGGTTGCAGGAGATTCTATTTGGGTTGCCAAACTTTCATTTTACATTGATATCCGCAGTGCAGCTTTGGGCCACTTGAGGCAGCCTTGGTGTCCATATTGTTATGATAATTGTAGCCTACTTATAACATTGAATCTAGTATGCCAGGCTACATAGGCTGTACATTCTGTTTGTTTTGCTGACGAGAGGACACCTGCATAAATGTGATTTATCAAAGGTATATCTCTTCGAAATGGCTGGTTGACCTATTTTAAGATAATATAAGGTGATGGGACAATTGCAGTGAAATGGTCAGGAGAGTTCAGATACATACAAAGTTGCTCTTCTCATGATTTATTAGGTCTATTGTGAAGTGGTTATGGTTTTTCATTTTTAGGAAGTGGGTCCCCCGGAAAAAAGTTTGGGAAACTGGTCTAGCAGGACGTTGCTCTTACTCCCATTCCCTTATAATAGTTTACTGGTTAACTAGCTGTTGCACAGATGTGTACAAAATCACTCCCTCATTAACTCATTCACTACTCCCTATATAATGGACACTAAGTAATTTACTTAATATTGAGCAGTTAATTGAAATTCTTGACATTTAGAAATCATTAAAATGCGTCATCACTGAGAGCTGTAGAGTCTCATAACACTGTCATCTCTGTAGAGCATTGCATGGTGGGTTGTTAGCAGAAGGTATGGACTCGTTCCATGGTGGATGTTTTGACACAACATACGGGATACATTTTCACACTTCGGACACTCGAATAAAATGGCAAACAGTAAATACAGTGCACAGTGCATAGGGACTGATTTTGGGTCAATGAGTTCTGTTGAATTTATTTGGAAGTCATCTATAAAACAACTTCCTCGTGCTCTGACTGAGCTATTACCAACTAAATGTCACACATGGAAACCAACCTGTGTTTTCCGATGAACAGGCAGCTAGTTTAGTTAGCTAGCAAGTTGTCTGGAAGTAGATCTATACGCTTCAATAGCCATTCCACTTGGCTACCTTCTGTGTTTATATTCAGTCAGATAGTCATCCAGATAGTTTAGACCTTGCCTAGAATTGCTGGTAACATAACATGTAAAAGCAACCAGCATAACTTTGTAACAACCCTCTCCAGTCTACAGCACCTGCAGCTGTCCTGCTGGGAATGCTACATTAAATCACTGAGATCACGCACAGAATCTAAATTGTCCAGTCACTTGTAGGCCTACAGCTGTTCAAACCACAGATGACTGAAAACAAGCAGGAATTAAAATTTAATTTGCAATCCTTCTTTTAGTCTACTTTGTTAACCATTGGCCCCGAGCCGGAGAAGTAGAACACTATTGGATGGTTTGGGACCCTCGGGTAACAGCTGTCAGTCAGCCATCACCTGCCACCCAGTTCTGTCATGAAACCCCCCAACACACACCCACTGAGACCAAAACTATTAGCACTCGGAACCTCATGTGGGCTCACTTGCTTTTTTCTTTTCTCCATCCTCATTTTAACTGTGGATTCTTGCTTCTTTATTCAGCTCACAGTCAACCACCCTCAAGGCCACAACCATCTGCTCATTCCGATCATTTTTATTCATCTTCGTCTGTCTAAACTCCAGTGGCGGCTGGTGATTATTTACCTGTGCTGGACTGCGGGTACCAAGGGCCTCTGCCTCGACACACAGAGGTAATGTTTGGACATTAAGCAGCCCGTAAACTCAAAGTTGCCATGAATTAGAAACTCTGACTCCAATAGAATCTGTTACCACGTTATTAGGTACACCTTGACAATCTAATGCAAAGTAATGTAAGAATCCTGCAGTTAATGTTATCGATGTAAAGCCAGGTGTGTGTTATATGAGATTCAACCCCATGGTCATTGTTTTGTGGCTGTTTGGTCATATCGTATTAAACTGCGTTAGGGATTGCTAATATTTTAGCCAACCTTGTTTGTACACAAATAGGGAACACAATAATTGAAACACCTCAGGACAGTGACTGCCTGTCTCACTATTTCAACTTCATTTTATTTTATAGCCAATTATCACAAACCATGAATTTGGCTAAGAGGGCTTTACAGTCTGCACAGCACACGGTACCCTCTGTCCTTGGACGTTCATGTCTGAAAAGGAAGAACTAGCCAAATGAGGTAGCCCTGACCATAATAGTTATAGAAGAGGAAAGTCTTAAGCCTACTCTTAAGCTCTACACATCGTTTCAGTGTCTTGTTTTTTTTCTCTCAGACAGCAAACTTCTCTGTATGGATTCGGTCTCAATGCTGTCATCGACCTCATTCCCAGCAGCAGGGAGCAGTTTTAAGCCGAAAGGCTCTGATAACCTCTGTGCGCTACGTAAGGAGCATTAATGACAAACGAAGTTAGCAGCTAGCTTGTAAGCGTATTGGAGCATCTGGAAGCTAAAGAGCCAGAGACGGAAGGGACCCAAATGGAAAGTGAATATTGGACTTACTTATAGAGTGTAGAGAAGAAGTGGACGTAGTCGTCGTGGCTCACCCATTGGTTTGTGGACTGTCGTTTTGAAGCCTTGAGTTTGGCATTTTGTTCGTTGCCATATTGTTTGTTTCATGGTTTAAAAAGGAAAATAAGAATCAATGAAAACTTTGATGACTGCGAGTACACATTGTGAATTCAAAACAATGCACCTGCTCCTTTCCCTGTTTGGTGCCATACAGCAAGACTTCCTGTCAAGTCTGACGCTGTCGCAGTCCTCCTGAGGCTAATCAGAGCTCGTCCTGTGAGTTTATGGCAATCAAGTCACTATGTTAAAATGAACATGCCAATGATTTACATTTGCTATAAAGCCACTCGGAGCTACACTTTGGAAAACTGGGAGAAAACTCCGGCGTGGCGAACGGTATCAGCTGTGAATGTGTCGGTGACATCGGATTTAAAACAAGCCCCTCGTGACTGGTCATTTAATTAACCTTGTCAAGCATATCTGCAGTAATCTCCAATCTAATTTCATCTGTTAATTTAAAACAGTTCTTATCGAGGCCAGCCCCCCAGCCAATCAAATGTCAGCTATAGAAGCATAAAGGACTCGGTTAATTAGAGCTGTCAGGAAATGGCCAAATATGGACGAAGAGGAAGGCTGGATTTTCTTTTATTACTTTCCTGGGAGAGTTATTAATTCTGTGGGAATCACCTCGTGTGTGTGTGTGTGTGTGTGTGTGTGTGTGTGTGTGTGTGTGTGTGTGTGTGTGTGTGTGTGTGTGTGTGTGTGTGTGTGTGTGTGTGTGTGTGTGTGTGTGTGTGTGTGTGTGTGTGTGTCTCCGTGGTGATGAATTAAGACGAGGAGCGGGGCGAAGGCTCAAAAGATAGATAAAGTCAGATAGACAGCGAAAATATTTGGTTTATTCAGAATAATAAAAATGCTTCTCTTTTGAACTTGTGGCAGCTTCATTTCCTGTTCGACGGGAAATTGAGCCTTGGCATTTCCAGAAGTGATTCTCCATCTCATATTTATTAAATACTACTCCAGTGGAATTGTAATGTCAAATTATATTGAAGATCTGCACAGGACTCTCTGGAGGATTTCATATCACTGTAAACATGTAAAATGTATCAAAGTTTATTATGAAACTATTCTAAATCAGCTGAAACTTTTAAACTTGTTTCCTTCTTTTAATATAGTCATGATGTTCAATAACTTCAGTTGCAACAGCAATTTCAAGCGGTACATATTGGGTTTGTATTGGACAGCTGCCGTGTGTGGCATCACCCGGTTTCTTGCTGTCACTTTTTCTTCCACTTCGAAATGTTATTGCAAATATGGATGGTCTGAAAAGATAAAAGACAAATGCAGCAGCTTGGTACACAAGATGTCTGGAACATGTACAGTATACAGAGTACTTTAAGTATTGCACGGTGAAAAAGAGAACTTATATCCGCTCACAAACACTGAGAGGCATTCCATCTGTTTAGCCTGATTTACTGACTTTGGCATCCTCAACAGAGATCATAATAAATATTGCCAAATCTTATTGGTTAGAGTCAACATTTTATGATTGTTACAAACAATCATCATTTAAGATCTCATTCATAGTTAATTTTAGTTTTGTAGTGTTTGTAATGTCTATTTATGTCCCCTGCGAGCCTCAGCAACTGAGGAGCTATAGTGGGCCGTTGCTCAGTTTAGCTTAGCATAAAGAACTAGCCTGGCTCACCAACGCCTCTTTAGATGCAGCAGTAACTCTCCTGAAAGCACAATTTGTCACTTTTATGTTTTCATTTGTGTACGGATAAAAAAAAACAGAGAAAGGGATACAATGTGTTGATTAGAGAGCCATTGATTAGGGTTTTTGGATATAGACAAGCTAGCTGTTTCTCCCTGTTTCCATTCTCCCTGAGCTGGAATACAAGAGCTTTACATTCAAATGTTAGACGTTAGTCTGTTACAATCAAGCCCTTGCCAAACAAGTTAACACAATACTGATGGAGCCTATCACCGTCAGGTAAAGGTATCGCCGTGTAATGGAGTTGTGGTGCCTGGTGTCTGTGGAGACTTCCTCGCGCTGACAAACACCCCATGCGATGTGTTTTACATCAACAAGCCGGAGCTTAAAGGGGCAGGAAGGGAAGGAGACACCACAGCGAGGGAGCAGCAGACAAGAGTACGGCGGGAAATACTAAGAAGGACATGTTAGAGTGGATGCTTCAGATCAAGAAATAAACTTGGCATTAGAAAGAAAAAAAAGGACAAACAATCCAGTAGTGTTGACAGTGTTATTACTCCCACTGCCAGAGGGGGGCGACAAACGTTCAGCACTCCAGCTTTAACTTATGACTCCTGGCTCTAGTTCCATATAAAAGCACAGACACGGGATTGGTATCGATCTTCTCATGTAACTTTCAGCAAGTAAGTAAATATGGCAAATTGTGGAACAATTGTTTTGAGAAAAAGCTAAAACCATATTCAGATGAACTGTCAGGCAGCACACAACAACGTTGTTACCCAGTGCTTAGTTGGTCTTCCATGGGGAAATCGTTGTTCTACACAGACCTTGATACATTCAGCATGTCAGGCGTGCACCTCAAACAGAACCTCACCATTTTCTAAACAATGGTAATGACGTCACAGCACTACACACAGTATGAATGACAGAGTGATTTACAGGACGGCACAAAAGCATCACCACTTTCAACAAAGATAGAAAACAAATCATTTCAAAAACTCAAGGATTCTGAAACCTGAAAACTGTAGTTGGCACAAAAGACAGGACTTTGGAGCAGCGTCACGGCGGCCTACACGGCTTCCCTAAAAATAGCAGGGATCCAAAATGAAAAAGGAATATTTAGTTGGAGGCAGGATGTGTGTAAATAGACCAAATGACAGAGTGAACAGCCTCCCAGGTTACAGCTGAGCTGCCCACTTACAGACACGTGTGTGTGTGTGGCCTGAGAGTGTGAACGTGCACGTCTGTCTCTGCGTATTTGGCCTCAGTGTGTGTGTGTACGCATGCATGTGTGTGTGGCACCATCTGTGTTGCCATGTGCAGCTGTGCTCCCTTGGAGCCCAAGACCCAAAACTCAGCTGTTACCAAGACAACCCCCATACACCCCATACCTGGTCCCCACACACACACACACACACACACATTGTTCAAACCACCTAAAGGTCTTACACTGTGTGCTTTTAAATCAGCAGATGGACAGAGACGTATTAGATATGAGATATACGTGTGTGTGTGTGTGTGTGTGTGTGTGTGTGTGTGTGTGTGTGTGTGTGTGTGTGTGTGTGTGTGTGTGTGTGAGAGAGAGAGAGAGAGAGAGAGAGACAGAAACAGGGAGAGACAGATGGACACAGTCTATGTTTCAGGTTTAGATGACTGTGTGTGTGTGTGTGTGTGTGTGTGTGTGTGTGTGTGTGTGTGTGTGTGTGTGTGTGTGTGTGTGTGTGTGTGTGTGTGTGTGTGTGTGTGTGTGTGTGTGTGCGTGCGTGCATAAGTGTGTGTTTTCTACTGCTTTTAGTCTTTGATTCAATCGCACACCTTCTGTGGCAGACTGTCCCATCGGGCCCCCGGTACGCATGTAGCATGCTGATTGGCAGTTGGACCACTTCCAAGACTTGGTTGGAAATAAAACTGTTCGGGTTGTTAGAAAAAATAAAACAGAATCACATCTGTGCAGGTAAACACTGTAAGAATGGAAGTGAACTAAACTTCTCAAATGAGAAACACGGGTTTACCAAACTATAGAGTAGACTTTACTGCCCATGTGTCCAAATGGAGAGGGAGGCCATGCACGCTTCTCCACAAGTCTACTCTCATAATGATGACGGGCTCTGAGCCTGGATGTTCTCAAGCATCCTAATTATGTGGGCGTACTCGCTTCTATAGGGATGCAGTCAGCGGAGCCCTGCAGCTCTTTTGATTATATGCTGGCCACCTGGAAGAATACAGCCTAATGAACTCTGTGACTTCATTGTATGAATACAATGACTTCATTACATTGTATATGAATATGTTGGGATCAATAGGGGCTTGTGTTTGAGTTATCAGCTTTTAAGAAACTGAATTCTTGACATCAATAGAATTATTAATGTGAATAACAATTATTAATGATTATTAATAATAACGGGGCACCACCCTGCGAACAGGGACCGATAACCAAACGATAAAACTAAGTCTCATAATTAGTAGTCACTCATCAGTGACAGTGAAGGTGTGAATCCGAGCGCCGACTACTACATACAGATCATCACATACATATGCACCATTAATCACAGACGACTGCTCTTTAAAGTATAATAGAGTTTATTAAATTAGAATAATAAAAGATCAGATCAATTAATATCGCAATCAACAAACGCCATCATACAATTTTATGTACCTAATATCTAAAGAAATGAAATAAAAGAGGAGGAGGGTGTGTATATAAGTATGTGTGTATGTGTATGTGTATGTGTATGTGTGTGTGTGTCTGTGTATAAAAGGAAGGGGGGTGAGGGCCCTTAACACTCACAGGAAAGACTACAAAGGTGGCCGCTGGCCACCAAGCAGAGGGGGGGTGAGACTGTGGGTTAAAAGGGGAAGGGCTTAAGGTATTACCGCTGAACACCACCAGATGGCGTAGTCGAGGGACTTAGACAAACTGGGGGGGGGGGGTGAACCTTAAGGTGCTACCGTGACCCACCACTAGATGGCCTAGTCGAGTGACTTGGGCAAACTGGCGGAGGAAAAGGGGGGGTCGCTGTGTGTGAGCACGTGTGAGAGAGAGAGGGTCAGAGAGAGAGGGGGTCACCTCCTGCTGTGTTGGCAGGAGGGTGAGCCAAGAAAAGGTGGAGAGAAATCGTAAGTCAACATAAATCAAACTTCTGCTGCGATATCCTGAGGAGCATAAGTACGTTATTCTCTCATGCATAAGCATACCATTGTCGTCTTGAACTGTCGGCAGCTTACGCAGTGATGAACACGACACTCAGCTCACTCACAGAGCCGAGTTAATGAAGAGAGAAATATCCCACAAAGTTGAATACAAATGAATGAAAATAATCCCAAAGAAAACAGTCAATGCAGTTAATACACAATACAAACGGAACTTCTCTGGTCCGTGAGGTTTGTGTATTTACCTCCGTATACTGCGACGGTGTCTTTAACGCGAACAGAATACGGGCAATGCACAGTGGAGCGGAGCTGGGGCCCGCTGAGTGTTGCGCAATACCTTGATATTACGCAATAGTAACGAAACACACAAAAACACGGGAATATCAACATATACATGAATTAACTTGAATGAACTTTAAGTTAATTTAAGCTAAGCTAGCCCAGATGCACAATGAACTTACGTTGGAGACGCTTCTTTGTGGCGGGGAGAGTGGCCGCTGAGAATCGTGCTTTCTTTGTCCTGAAGGAAAAAGTGGGGCTGCTTGTAGATCAGCGCGGCTGTTTAAGCGGCGGCTGTTTCGGTCCGTTGACGCGGCTCGTTCTGGAGCTGGCGCTGGACGTGATCAATCCTCGCTGCAGAGAGGATGATTTAACATCGGATTGAGACGCTGTGGTCCGTACGTCTCATCGGAAATCTTCGGGAAGGAGCGAGTTTTTCAGCTGCTGCTTTGCCGGAATGTGCACAAAAAGAAAACAACACGGGGAGGAATCGTGGAAGAGATTCGTCCCGGTGCAGTGAGAGGGCCTTGACTCAAAAAGAAAAACACGGCTACTTCGGCCAGCGAAGATAGCGTTGTGACCTGACAGGGTTTGCAGGCCTTCGTCGACAGCGCGATGCTGGGGGGGGGGGAGAAAGCTGATGCGTCTCCTTGCGTCCCAGGGACGGATGTCCAGGGTGAAGAACAGCGATTGCTCCCTTGCTCGACCGAGGTCGAAGGGAAAAAGCGTGGAGGTGTGAACTGCAGTCAGTTTTGTTGAACAGTGGCTGAACCACAGGGGTCCTGGTGCTGTCTTGGCTCTCGGCCAATGAGGTTGCAGCGGTGCTCTCAGGTGACTTCAGGAACCATAGTTTTTTGGGGGGGGGGGTAATTCACACCCTAATGTGAAAGTCCTTCAGAGGGGGTTTGGTGCTCATCAAACCACAATCAGGATGAAACCTTTGCTTGCAAAAGGGAAGGCCTGATTTTCTTTGTTCACAGCACATGTGCAGCCATATGCTCAGACCCCAACATCCCCCCTTTGGTGTGAAGAGCGAGCTGTTGGCTTCGGTCTTTAGAGCAAACCCAGGGCTGGCACGTGCATCCATGTGTTGGGGAAACCTGAAGAGGTGAGACAATCCAAGTATTCCTGAGACCAAAAGCAGTGGTTAAAAGGCAGTGTTCAAGTTCATAGAGTTCAAGGTTCATAGTTCATAGCGTTCAAGTTCATGGTTCATTGGCATCTGGGCAGATGACTAAAGTTGCATCTGGGCAGATGACTTTAACTACTTTTACCTACATCTACTATCATACACAATTCAAATCATAGGTGAGCAACACATTATTCCCAAATAATTCAATCGCTATTATGATGTCGTGATAATCTAGCATTGCGGCATAGTGTCAAAGAAAGTAACAACCCAAATAAAACAAAACAAAACACAAAAGAGATAGAAGGAAAGAATAGAAAGACAAGAAGCAGGTGAGGGGAATGCAGTGGTTACTGGTTCAACTCCTAGACAGGACTGGAGTCCGTCGGCGGAGCAGTCGTAGGTTGGCTACGTGGTGTTATGAATAGGAGGGAATCAGTTTCGTCTGTCATTTCTGGATCTATGAGTACATGATGTGTGCGTCTATCTCTCTCTAATCGGTGGATTTAGAGCGAGTCCTGTGTCTAAGTTTTGGAATCTATCGATGTTGGATTTGCGTTGCTAAGACTATAGGCCAGGGGTACCTGTGAAGGTTGCATAACAGTAGTGGTAGCAGATTTACATATTTTGATAACACGGCTAGTGTGACCAGCTAGGCTGGGGTTTTCGCTGCTCGAGCTGTTGACAGCTGAGCCTTCTCGGATGAGGTTCTGGGATAAATCTGACTGCTACGGCCTGGGTTATGTCTTCTTTGGTTACTTCTGGTAGAGTCTATAAAGCATGCAACGGGTTGTTATGAGAGTGGAGCATCAGGTTACAGTCACAATGAACGTTTTTCAGGTCATGCAACTGTTCTGGTTCAAGTTGGATGTGTTAGCAGTTAGTGCATGTCTACAGGGCGAGTTGAGGCATGCAGCTAAATGTTAGTAGTCCATAAGTAAGCCGCCATTCGGCCGGTTGGTTTCGACACTGGCAAGATTAGAGTGTACTTCCTGTGAAGGGCATCTCTCTAAGTTTCTGTTGACAGAGCCCACCCCCCTCGTGCTGTTCAAGTGGCGAGGGTGGATACCCCCCAGGTTACCGTCAGCACTCAGGGAAACGTCGCGAACAGTTTCACTCTGGAGTGTGTCATGGCAGGCTGGTGATATCTCCCTCCCCCCACCCTCCTAATTAGAGATGGAGACAGGTCCGGCGCGCAAGTCAAGTTCAGTTACCTACGGCACTGGCTACTTGACAGGCCCGGGCGATGACTCGGCTGAAAGAAGGCGGTGGCTTCGTTGAACAAGCTGGAGGTGGATCGTGCTGACAGAGCAGGAGAACAAGGCTTAGTTGACGAAAGATTTTACGAGCGAGGGTGCTCGAAAAGGGCCTCTAAGGGTGTGACACCCTAGAGGTGTATGCGAAAAGATGGGGGAACACATGAGGCTCGTTTCTGACCCGGAGTCGGGTAGAGCAAGAGTGTTATGACCCCCCAGTAAGACTCAAGAATATGTATAGATATATACATAACGGGCATTGCCTTTGCGGACAAGGTCGCCCAAGAAGGTTGAAGAACGAGGGTGCGAAATTGGGAGTGGTCGTTTCCGGAAGTGGGCTGAGTTCTCTTCCCCCCCCCCTACCACGTCGACTTGGCAGCAGGGGGTGAAGGTCACTCGGCTTAGTCAGGTGGGCTGCGAGTCAGTGTTACCTGAAGTTGCCCTTGAGGGCGTCTTTCACCGTCCCGTGGGTCCTTCAACCGCCACGGTCGTTTGTTCCTCGGGGGTGACCAGGGCTCGCTAGGCCAAGGCCTCTCGTCGTCTTCCAACGCTAGGTCGGGGTCGCTCGACTGTTGGATGCTCAAGACTATGTCGGTGTCATCGTGCTGATTCATCGGCCGACCGCGTGTCTCCCATGCAAGTTGCGCATATTTCCTAATCTCTGGCATGGTGAGGTTACTCGTTCTGCAGTGCATGGTAACGTCGTATCTCACATGGTCGTGGAGATTGTGCAGAAATAGCGACTTAAAGGCGTGGTCTACTTCTAGACCTGGGGCGTTACGTCCCTGGAAGTATGCAGATCTCAAGCGCCTGAAGTAGTCTCTCGGGGACTCTAGCTTTCTCTGGGAAATGGCGAAGGCGCTGAGGGTGGCAGAAGCTGGGTCGGTGTACATGGAGTACTCCTCCCTAAGGGCGTGACAAAGGGATGAATAGCGGTCGCGGATGCTCGGCTGGAGCGTTTCCATGAAAACGTGGACGTTTCGAGTCGTGGTTTTCCACACTAGCTTGAGTTTTTCACGCGATGAGGGGCGTGATAAGTCGAGGAGGCAGCGATCGATCTCCCTTAGGTAGTCATCGATGCTCGAGTTGTGATTATCGGGATTGAAGCGCTCTACATCTTTTGCAAGAGACTCAATCTGCCGGGTACGCAGGCCTCCAAGGTTGATGGGGCCTGGGCCGTCCGAGTCGTCTGAGTCTCCATACTCGCGATGGTGGTAACGACGGTCATCCTCCCTCCCTGAGGGGGATGAGGTCAGTTCTTGTTGTGCGCGTGAACTGCGTGGAGGATTGCGTTCGCCTGAGGTGGGTTTGAAGCTACCTAGGCTGGCTAGGACCTGGTGTTGGTCCTCTATACTCCTAGTTGGGGAACGCGGTTTGTCGAGACGCAGGCTGGGGCGGCTCTCGGGGAATGAGGGACCCGAGACCAAGAAATGACTGGGCTGAGGGGCTCGATAGGGGGTAGCGGTACCTACCGGGGCTGCTGGAGCACCTTGAAGCGCTTTCAGTTTGTCATTACTCTCTAACGCCTTAGAGAGTTCTAGGTTGACCTCTCTGAGGTCACTGCGCAGGCTACTATTTTCTGACTGTAGGGCTCTACAGTCGCGTGACAGCTCCTGAACCTCTGTTCGGAGTGTCCAGATCTCGCGTTGCTGCTCGTCGCTCTGTGCCCGGGTGCGGGCAGCTTGCAGCTGCATTTTCTGATGATAGATGAGCAGTATTTCGCCGATTACTTCCTGAATCAGGCGCTCTCGCTTACCTGATGGGTTATTTACATAAGCCACCAGCTGCTCTAACTGCTCGTCACATAGGACAGCAGTGTATTTCGCAAAGTACTCTCTTTCGCTTGCTGAGAGTCTGAGGACATCAGCCACCGCATCTCGCAATGCGGTGTCTTCTGGAGCTACAGCTCCAGGAATGGGGGATTGCTCGTCGGTCATTCTCTCTAATGAGCGCGGCTCCCAATGGTTGTTAATTCCCTAGTGTTAGAACGGAAACTGTTCGTGTTTACGGTTCTCAGTGAAATGTCTAGTTCTGCGTTGAACTGATTTCTACTGTTAGGTGTTAGTTGTTGTTAGTGTTACTATTCATGCAGGCGCACAGTGAAATGTGTAGTTCTATGACTTCCGTTTCTACTGTTGCTGCTCTGAGGTCACTACTGCTTTGCAGCCAAAGGTGCGAAAATGCTAATGTGGTTTAGCACTTTGGGCCTGTGACAGCTGTGTGTACTGCTTTGAGGGGATTTAAGAAAAACAAGCAAAGGATTGGTATTACAAAATAAACGATCAAATCTACTACACAGCTGGCTGTTAGTTTACGAAATGAAACGAATAATTAAACCTGGAAAGGAAATTAAAGTTCAATTAAAATTAAGATTAAAAATCAACAATTACAATCAAAAATTAACTTACAAGAAGAAAAGATTTTGAAGATCAAAGCCTACCTATTTTGGGAAATAAGTTTCAGGACTTTGGCTCATTCAAAAGAAGGGGAAAAAATAATTTTTCGAAAAAAAAAATATTTTTTTGAAAATTAATTATTCAAAATTAATTATGGATTAATGTGCATATATATTGTAATAACTGAAATAACGTAGCCTCACACGGGGCACCACTTTGTTGGGATCAATAGGGGCTTGTGTTTGAGTTATCAGCTTTAAGAAACTGAATTCTTGACATCAATAAAATTATTAATGTGAATAACAATTATTAATGATTATTAATAATAACGGGGCACCACCCTGCGAACAGGGACCGATAACCAAACGATAAAACTAAGTCTCATAATTAGTAGTCACTCATCAGTGACAGTGAAGGTGTGGAATCCGAGCGCAGGCTACAACATACAGATCATCACATACATATGCACCATTAATCACAGACGACTGCTCTTTAAAGTATACTAGAGTTTATTAAATTAGAATAATAAAAGACACGACACTCAGCTCACTCACAGAGCCGAGTTAATGAAGAGAGAAATATCCCACAAAGTTGAATACAAATGAATGAAAATAATCCCAAAGAAAACAGTCAATGCAGTTAATACACAATACAAACGGAACTTCTCTGGTCCGTGAGGTTTGTGTATTTACCTCCGTATACTGCGACGGTGTCTTTAACGCGAACAGAATACGGGCAATGCACAGTGGAGCGGAGCTGGGGCCCGCTGAGTGTTGCGCAATACCTTGATATTACGCAATAGTAACGAAACACACAAAAACACGGGAATATCAACATATACATGAATTAACTTGAATGAACTTTAAGTTAATTTAAGCTAAGCTAGCCCAGATGCACAATGAACTTACGTTGGAGACGCTTCTTTGTGGCGGGGAGAGTGGCCGCTGAGAATCGTGCTTTCTTTGTCCTGAAGGAAAAAGTGGGGCTGCTTGTAGATCAGCGCGGCTGTTTAAGCGGCGGCTGTTTCGGTCCGTTGACGCGGCTCGTTCTGGAGCTGGCGCTGGACGTGATCAATCCTCGCTGCAGAGAGGATGATTTAACATCGCTGCTGCTTTGCCGGAATGTGCACAAAAAGAAAACAACACGGGGAGGAATCGTGGAAGAGATTCGTCCCGGTGCAGTGAGAGGGCCTTGACTCAAAAAGAAAAACACGGCTACTTCGGCCAGCGAAGATAGCGTTGTGACCTGACAGGGTTTGCAGGCCTTCGTCGACAGCGCGATGCTGGGGGGGGGGGAGAAAGCTGATGCGTCTCCTTGCGTCCCAGGGACGGATGTCCAGGGTGAAGAACAGCGATTGCTCCCTTGCTCGACCGAGGTCGAAGGGAAAAAGCGTGGAGGTGTGAACTGCAGTCAGTTTTGTTGAACAGTGGCTGAACCACAGGGGTCCTGGTGCTGTCTTGGCTCTCGGCCAATGAGGTTGCAGCGGTGCTCTCAGGTGACTTCAGGAACCATAGTTTTTTGGGGGGGGGGGTAATTCACACCCTAATGTGAAAGTCCTTCAGAGGGGGTTTGGTGCTCATCAAACCACAATCAGGATGAAACCTTTGCTTGCAAAAGGGAAGGCCTGATTTTCTTTGTTCACAGCACATGTGCAGCCATATGCTCAGACCCCAACAAATACAATGTTTGGTCATTGTATTCACATACTGGCTTGGGGGAGTTCCTGGTTGGGATGTTTCTCTTTGATAATCTCGACACCTCCAACAGGTAATTCCTTTGTGAATCGATAGTGTTTGATTTGATATCACTCCATTTACCTTTATTTGTACTTTAGTTGTTATATTCCATTTTAAACTGCATTCAGCTACAGCCTTGCCATGGGAATAGCTTTTGGCTACATGTATCATTCATTATTCCCTGTCATAAAAACAAATCATTTAAATTGTCGAGCAATTATATTCTCTCTGTCAACTCAGTCTTCTCGCCACCTCCCACATGTATCCCGTGAGCCGCTGAAGATCCTGGCCTCCAGGCAGAGAAGCATTTGCATGTAACAAGACTGTTTTAAGCAAACTGTGATAATTGGCGCCCTTAAATTGAAGCCAGAGTACGCTCTGGCTCTAGAGGAGCTCATTAGGGCCACTGGTGTTTTTTTCCACCGCCTGCAATTCTTGCAGAAATGCTTGTAGCTCAACAGCTCAGACGTCCGATTCGAGTGGAAAGGATCAGTGCGTCGGTTAGGTCCATGTCACTGGAGCATGCTGTTGCCTGAAATAAACAATGTGCGTATGCACGCCTTATCCGGCTGCAGCTGCAACAGATGGGCATGAAACGAGCAGCAGACTGGCGATAACACCCAACAGCCAACTTTCTTTAAGTCAAGTATAAGTTAAGTGGAACTGATAAGATCATTCTTCCATGTGTGAGGTAACAAGAGGCTGTTCTGTAACCATCAACTTCGAACCATGGGTGGAAAAGTCATACACCAACACAATATTTAGGCTTTAGGAAATGACATTGTTCCTCTTGTTCGGGCATCGTGTCAACGAGAGGGCCTACAGAATCATTTTATCTCTCAGTCCTAAACTGTTGGATTATCCACCTTCTACTGCATGTCTTATTCAGGCTGGTCCTGACCTACTTATACCTGCCAAAAGAATGAATGCACTGTAATACGTGGATATCCCACAAAATCAATTTGTATGTAATCCACGGCATCATGAAGCAGGAAGTGTAAAGGCCAAAACACACAGATATGGGGTGGGAGGGGAGGTGGATGAGTCAAGAGACTGAAGTTTGTGCTCAGTGTGAGATGAGAAGACAACGTTGATTTATTTGTAACGTCACTTCCGTAGTTAGTTTTAACCCATTCCACAATGTTCCTAAACTCAACTGATTTGTTTTGTTGCCTAAACCTAACTAACTATTACGCAATATTTTCCAAAACCTATCTAATTGTTGGAATGCTGTTAAGCATTCCAACTATTGTTATCCTCCTGTTTCTTTATTGTTGGACTGCTGTTAAGCATTCCATCGATTGTTATCCTGTTTCTTTATTCCACTATTTCTTCCGTCCCCCCCTGTTTCGTCGCACCGCTTCTTCTTCTTCATTTATTAAGCTACAGAAACCGTTCAACTATCAAAATGTTCAGCTCCGTCAGCTCATCTCTGCTATGACTTTTTCTATTTCTAACCTTTAAACTTTTTGAATTATTAAGCTTTTAGCAACTTTATTTTTGAATGGGATGTCTATGGAGAATATTTTCAAATCCTCTTAAACTTCTTCAACTTTCAAATCCTTCAACTTCCTCATACTTTCAGCTAAAGACACCATTTCAACTTTCAAATGTTGAGAAAACTCTGAACTATTGCCTCATAATTCAGCTTTCCGATATCTTTTAAACTTTTTGAACTGCAGCAATTTAACTTTTATGATTTTTCAGACCTTTTCTGACTTTATAATGGGTGTGTATTGCGCAGCTTAGAGTGCGTGATGTCACCGCTAGAGTGAAGAGCAGCTTGAGATTCTTGTGAAAAAAACATTTGTGTTTTGCCACTGTGTCCACAATCTTCACTCTTCATGCATAATTTCTGGATGTAAAAGTAGCTAATATTGTCCTTGTCGTAGAACCATTACTGTGGAATCCCACAGATTTACACATTTGACACCGAAGCCATTAATTGAGAGTAAAACTAACTTTCTGCTCCATAGAGACCAATGTTAAATTTTGCTTCAAAAACATCTTCCACAGAACACGGTACCCCATTTCTAGATCGCCAGTTAAGCCACATTTTTAACACTACAGACACAATTTTTACAGGATCTGTTCTTCAACTGAGCCTTCCTCTCAATTATTAATATCGGAGCAATAGGAGCTACGGTTATGGGAGTTTTGATGATTTGTTTGAGAAGTGTTTCCCTATTTTATCTCCATGAAATAGCTTCAGGCACACAAGTGTTCACGATTGAGCCAGTAATCAGTGATGTTGGTAAACACACAGACTCACAGACACACGCGCACATACACTCCTCTCCCTCTATCTCTGTGTGTGTGTGTCTCTCTCCCTCTATCTCTCTCTCTGTGTGTGTGTCTCTCTCCCTCTATCTCTCTCTCTCTGTGTGTCTCTCTCTCATACAGTCATTCAGGTCTTAGGACTCTTTAGAGGTCTTTCCACCCTCCTCCACCCCCCCCCCCCCCCCCCCCCACACACACACACGCCATTTTAAAATAAAAGCCCCACAGAATGAATCCTAACTGAAATGCTTGTGATGAGCCTGTCATTTAATAACCGGTTTGTGTTTATCTAACATTATGATTCTGTCTCCTCTCCCCTTCTCCCCCACACCCCACACCCCATTTCAAAATAAAAGCCCCAGAGAGTGAATTCTAACTGAACTGCTTGTGATGAAGCCTGTCATTTAATAACCTCTGTTTATGTGTGTCAAACATTATGATTATGTCTCCTCTCCCCCTCCCTCCCCCACCCAGTCCCACCCTTTCAAAATAAAAGCCTCATGGATTAACTGTATTTAAACATTAAACTCAAAATTAGGCTTTTTTGTTGAAAAAATGAATGCTCTTACTAATACTGCGACAACTACTACTGCTGCTAATATTACTACTACTACTGCTGCTACTACTTCTACTACAACTTTTGCTGTTGCTACCATTACTAGTGCTATTACTGCTACCATCAATATTATTACTACCACGACTGCTATTACTACCACTACTACTATTACTTATACTACAACTGCTACTACTGCTATTCATGCTACTACCAGTACTAATACTACTACAGCTATTAGTACGACTGCTACTAGTACTACTACTACTGCTACTTCAAATACTGCCATTACTTTTACTACTACTACTACTACTACTACTGTTATATTAAATACTACGACCACTACTACAGCTATTACTACTATTACTGATACTAGGCTACTACTTCTTCTGAATACTAATACTTCTTCTAAATACTAATACTTCTACTACTAATGATACTTCTACTACAACTACGACTTCTACTACTACTATTACAAATATCACTACTGCTACGACTGCTACTTATTCTAATGCTACTAATACTTCTACTACTAATAATACTTCTACTTCAACTACAACTTCTACTACTATTACTACAAATATCACTACTTCTGAAATGTGTTTAAGCTACAGAAATTGTTCAAATATCAAAATGTTCAGCTCTTTCAGGAGAGGGGTGCTTTGACTTTTCATTTTTGTAATCTTTAAACTTTTTGAATGAAGCTTTTTGCAATTTTCTTTTGAATGGGATCTCTATGGAGAAAATCTTCAAATCCTGTTATACTTCAACTTTCAAAGCCTTCTTCTTCCTCATACTTTCAGCTACAGACACCATAGTTAGACATTTCAACTAGAAGGTTTTTCAGCAGTGCAGTTTAAATGCTTTCGGGCTTCAACATTTTTCAGACAGATAGTCTCCCATTTCTTAATTTTCAGCAATTCTTTCACAATTAATTTCAGCTTTCAGCATTCCAACGCATTTTCAGCAGGAAATGCATTTTCTAGTTCATTTTGTTACCTCAACCTAATTACGTCTTACACAATCGTTTCCTAAACCTAACGAAGTATTACACAATCTTCCCTAAACTAGGTAGTTTTGTTACCTAAACCTAAGTATTAAACATACTTTCCTAAACCTAACAAAGTAGTTTTGTTACCTAAACCTAACTTAGTACTACACGCTCATTCCCTAAACCTAAGTCGTTTTGTTTGCTCAACCTAACTAAGTATTACACAATCGTTCCTGTCAAGACTGTGAAGTTGTGACGTTTCATTTGAAAAGATGTGTTATGCCATGAGATGTTTCCATTGTGTCCTTCTTTGCCCTCACGCTGCTGTCTATTGCAAGTCTAAACCCCACTACTGGATCAACCGTAAAATGAAAACCTCTCGTCTGTGTGAGATGTTTTCTCCATCTCCACACTGGAGCACACTGCCTCCACCCCGACACTATCAATTTCAATAACCTTTATTTAATCTTAATGCTGGTAATAAGTAGGCCAAGGTTTAAAGAAGGGGCTGAATCACAGATGACAGAATTATGAAAAGGTATCACGATCAAAGTCTATTAACTTCGGTCCTTTCTTGTCATACGGACTTGTCAAGTCAACGGCCATAGGATTCTGTGTGTGTGTGTGTGTGTGTGTGTGTGTGTGTGTGTGTGTGTGTGTGTGTGTGTGTGTGTGTGTGTGTGTGTGTGTGTGTGTGTGTGTGTGTGTGTGTGTGTAAAACAGTTTTCAGTGATTCATTTCCCTCATTAAGTGTTGTCTTACTTCTCTCCAACAATCCTTCTGACTGTTCTTATTCATTCTGCCACAACAGTGTTTAACAATGATGTATTTCTTTGTACACCTTGTTATTTAAAAGGTCATTTGATTATTTCACCTTATAAGGGGTACATTGCAACATATCAGGACGTGGGTTTACTTGTGCCGTATAGAGACAAAGGCTAGAAGAGATAAACACGAGAATGATAAGGGAGAGAAGGGAAGAAAGACTGAGGAGGCGTAGAGGGGGAATGATAGCAAAGCGGAAAAAAGGAAAGAAATAAAGGGAGGAGAGGAGACAGGGAGGAGACACGGAGAGACAGGGGAGCTATTTTAGTGGTGGGAAGAAGTGAAAAGCCAGGAGAGAGCAGTGAAACCCAGCGAGTGACAAGTGAAACTAACGATGTGAAAAGTAGCTGCAATAGTTACAAAGGAGGGAGCAAAGCAGACAGACTGTGCTTCTGTGGATTCCCTCCGTCGCTCCCTCTCACTCTTCATGTATATGAAACATCACTGCCACCGCAGATCACTTCCTGCAGCAGTTTGGGATTTTGCCATTTAAAAAATGTATGCAAATCATAACATGTTATGCTCACTGTGAAGTTCATACCGTTACACAAAAATAAATCATCTTGTGGTAGTGATCTGGCAGAGAATGATTTGAGATGAGCTGAGTTTGATTGTAATAAACAACTGAATGCTTATTATGATTCATGAAATGAACAAGTGTTCATTAACAATGTGGTTTTGTCCTAAGCTTTTGTTGAATATTTGTAAGAAAATCTAAATGGAAAGAAATGAAAATCGTATTTACTGTCACTCAACTTGAGTGCAAGCCTTTTGAAAAAAAGGTTCTGCTTTAAAATTCACTCCAATAACACAAAAGTAGACGCAAATTATTGTTGTTTTTTTTAGAAGCCACAAATAATTCTACAATAATGGTTCCAATAATTACAATCCTGTGAGCTTCTGTAGGAACGGATAGGTATTTTCAACTTTCAACTTCAATTGGTTTGATTTCAAACAAGTACGCTTGTTATGTTAATCAGGCTCCAAATGTGTAAAGCCTCGTGACTCAGTGGTGTAAGCGCCATGTGACGTAAAAGTGCTGTTTGTTTAGCCCGTCCATCTCAGCTCCCACCCAGAGGAGGAATCCCTCGCTCTCAACACCACGTCCATTGCTCTGAGTCTGATAGCGACGCAGTGATACATTGGAGTTAGTTGAGACCAGGGTGTGTCTCATACAGACTTCACAATGTTAACGTCACGCTGGTGAGATTGGACCAAAATAATCCAAATTAAGGTGATAATTCTGTGAGCTCGCCACTCTCAGCAACACCCTCCACATACTGTAATCTATTGTTGATGTAAAGAATATAAGATATTACTGCAGCTTTATTAACTATACTAACGGGTGTTAGAGACCAGAGCTGATGTCTCTTGTTGTGATATGTGGTTCTGAACTTTTGTATTTCGCACTGTCTTCTTGGTCATTTTGTTTGTGATAATTTGGCTGCAAAGAATAGTTGCCAAAATCATCGATGTCCTAATTCAACCGAATTGGAGTTAAACACTCGAAAACATCACAATAGAGGCACTGAATGGAAGGCAAATCCACACCAATCATGTTAAGTGGTGATGTGGGGGATGTGTTTTAGTCGGGTAACCGCTGAAAATCAGAACACAGAAAGATGCAGTGAGTCTCTCTGCAGTGAGACTCTCTGCAGTGAGACTCTCTGCAGTGAGAACGCGGCCCGAACCAACAGCAGGGAAACAACCTCAAAACACGAGGCTGAAGGAAACAGATGTCGGCGTCTGACAACCAGCGTTCCTCTTGCTCGGATGGCGGCGTTAAAGAATGAAACGAGGGCAGAGCTCAGTTTGGACCGACGCTCCCATTCATCTGCTTCTTTATGTGAACCTACATGTTGTGAGTGTCAGAGCGGACAAGTCTGTCGGGCTGAATTAAAGTTACTAAGACTGGAATCAGATTGGTTTGGACTCATGAGTCATGTGACTTTGTGTTGACATAATTACTGATGATTGGATAGAGCGGGCGCTTGATGCTTCACACCAGCTGAAACAGGAACGTCGAGGTGTGATGGCAAGAAGTGATGATGCAGCGACTTGAAAAAGCTCCCGTCAATCATCGGTGCAAAGTCCTGCTTTGATGCTAATGGAAACAACCAACGTAACACCTACCTTTTTTTGTTGTACTTATAAACACCCTGCTGCTATGGCCGCGAATAGAAAGTATGACTCCGCTTGGCTGTATGAGACTGGATTTCAGGGCGGGTAGTTGTGATTGAGGGAAACTGACACACACCAGGCACAACCCACACACAAACCCCCGTGCCGCACAAGTGCAAACAAAGTTGATGATTTTAATCACGGTAACATGCTGTGAACACAAACACGCCCTCGGGGTGCTAATCAATTACTGCAGAGCGCACAAACACACACACACACCTACATACACACACCTACTTACACACACACCAGGGCAGAAACACACAGTCAAGCTAAACTAATTTCACTCTGATTATTTTTTTCTGCAGCGTGTGTGTGTGTGTGTGTGTGTGTGTGTGTGTGTGTGTGTGTGTGTGTGTGTGTGTGTGTGTGTGTGTGTGTGTGTGTGTGTGTGTGTGTGTGTGTGTGTGTGTGTAGTACAGTGTGCTGCCTGCCTCAGCACAAAGGCAGGCAAACACACCACCAACACACACACACAGCATATCTAAAGCTCTCCAGACCACTTCCCTTTTTGGATGTTTTTAGTCATGTTCATTTTCAAGACACGGACAAACGTCAAACGTTTTCATCCAACTGAATAAGCCAAGCAATTGAAACCAAACTTAAAGCAATCATCTGTCATTTCCATATGAAAACAGTTGCATTTTGCCATGACCAATTGATAAAGTCCCATGTTTATTCAACCCTTATAACCAGTTGTACCTTTGCTGCCCTTTTAAGGAAACAAGTCATTACAGGGACAAGGAGTAAGGAAACCACTTGCACAGAAGCAGAGTCCTCTCCTCCTCACTCTGCATAGAAGATCAGCCACAGTTTATGTGTACAATGTGAACAATGTTAACATTCAGTTCAAGCGCCACTGACAACAAAACTCACAGATATGCACATGTTGTTAGCATTCGATGTCGGTCCTGGATAGAGTGCTGATAGAGCTATCATTATGATAATACCGAGGTCTATCATAATTATCTGCTAATTGACTGCCTAACGAGGTAGCGCTCGTTAGAATGCTCATTAATACTCCATCATCGCCACTGATAGCTGTAATCACAGAGTGGTGGTTTCAAGGTCTTACAGGAGGGTGTGTGAGAGCATGTGTGGATACTGTTTGCTTAAGTGTGTGTGTGTGTGTGTGTGTGTGTGTGTGTGTGTGTGTGTGTGTGTGTGTGTGTGTGTGTGTGTGTGTGTGTGTGTGTGTGTGTGTGTGTGTTTCTAGCATTGTCCATTCTTTCTTTAAGCAGTAATAGATCATATGTACTGGATCACTGAAGTTGTTGCATTTAGCATATATGGATTGCCTATGTAATAGCCCATGTTGTTTTTACCCGTTATTTGTTCACTTCTGGTCAAACAATAATCAGTGAAGGTGTTTTGCCATGACGTCAAATGGAGTAAAGGAACAGCAGATGCATCACTAACTACCTGAAACCCCCCCGTGTGTCAGCAGCTTCCTACTTAAGCAGTTCCTCGTACATTAAAGGTCCGTTCACCTCACATTTTCCAATGTCGCCATTTAAGATTTCTGCTGTGACAACCATTGTATGTGAGACGCTAAAGGCATTGAAAAGTTACTCTGTTATATTATATGTAATATATATTATATAAAGGCAAAAGTCTGCGCACAGGAAAAGCTTTTTTTTCGTGATTTTTGTGAACTGACATTTCATGCAATACTTTTATTTCTGCTTCGCTGTTACAGTTTTGCTCCATAACTTTAAACTTTGATGAAATTTGATCACTCCTATGTTAAACAGCCGAGCTGGACACCGCTGCCGCCAACATTGCTTGATAAGCCCAATTGAAGGGGCTCCAAGCAGTTACCCTGATGCACACCTAGACAGCTTCCCACCTTCAGCTGCACGCCTCTGAGCAGCCACAAGAACTATATTCTACCATAACGCTCCCACTTTCTTCATTAACCTTCTCTTCTTGTGTACGTATGCACGGCAGATGTCAGCATGTGCATTTCCCTTCAGCCTAGACTGCAGTGGCTGTTTCAGCTACAGTGGAAAACAATATAGATGTCTCAGTTTGCTGTTGTCTGTATTACAACAGTGTTGTGGCTTGTGTTGCAGGTATGCCTCTCAGTCTGGACTGCAAGGCGTTTTTTGGCTACAGTGGAGAAAACAGAAGGCCCATTATCTACTGGATGAAAGGAGAAAAGTTTGTTGAAGAACTCGCGGGACACATAAAAGAAAGTGAAGTCAGGTAAATACACCGGCGTCAGACTAAACAGGAATCCACAGTCGCATACGGTGGGTATCCCGAACCATTTCCTGGAGGAGAGGAGATGAAATAAAGACACCACAGCTGGTGTAAATTGAAAATGAACCAAAGTTGAGTAAATACACGTGATTATACATAATACTGTAAGACACTGCATGGCAGTATAGTATCAATTACAGCCTCTCAAGTTTACAGGTTTCTATTGTTAATTTATTTCTGGAAAAAAAAAAGGCTTGACTCCAGCTGCACTCCTCACACTGTCAGTATCTAATTTGCTCTCTTATGATTTATGACTCATTGCGGGTTCTCCGACAGATTTCTTCTTAACGTTCCTAAAAAGATTATGAATACTAATAATAAAGTTAAATTATATTCATTGTCTCGCCTATTGGGACCAATTACAGTGGGCTCCACTGGGAGAAACCTGATTGTCTGCGGGGTGTCAAATATCATTAAAACAACCATCAGAACCAGTGGCGGCTGGTGGAAAATGTTCTAGGTAGGGCCATCCTATCAATTTCAGCAAACATCCCAGTATGATTTCATGGAAAAACATTTTAGTATCAAACACGCATTATTACTTGGCAGTTAAATATTTAAGATTTATTCCAACATGAAAAAAAGCAGTAAATAACACTTATATAATATAATACAATATAATATAACATGTTTATTTATTGAGATGCCCCTATGGACCTTGTTATAGGAGGTAAAGATCAGGAGACGTAAACATGAAGTGTAATTATGAATACTGATGTTAAATTAAGCTATGATGAGTTTTCACTGTTAATTTAACATCTGTAGGAGCCAAATTCAATGTGATGTTAAATATTCACTTGTATTTACATGTTTAACTGTAATCACTTCTGTTTCTACTGTGAATGTTACAAGGATGTCGTTATAATTTGTTACAGTAAGAAATACATGTCAGTGACAGACAACTGTGACTTTAAGGACACTGACAGTTACTGACAGTGGTGAGTAATATCTGAGGCAGGATGGAGCCGCACAGTTTTCCACCGTGTTAGGAAATGTGTTATGAAACGTGTTAAATGGAACGATCTACGTGGATTAAGTTGTGGATAACCTGTGGATACGTATGGTATGTCCAAGTAATCAGCGTACTTTTAGGAAGAAAGGAAGTTGATTGACTGACTTGTACGAAGTAGTGAAGCTTCGCATGTAGTCTGCTGTCTGATTGTGAGGTCAGGCTGATCTGATATCAGCTCTTTGGCTGCAGAACCTCCTCAAAGTTCTCCTCTCAAACGGGTCTTGGAGGAGGAGAGCTCGCCTGTAGAGACTTCTCCTGACGAGAACGCGCAGCTAGGGGGGCCTGATCGTTCTTGCCCACAGCTGAATCTATTTGAGGCGCTGATTGGCTCAATTGTATGTCACTCATTTATATCTTGAATCAGCAATTGGCTAAACGGCTTCATAGACCCGTCTCTTTTGGGCCAAAACGATCAGGCCCCCCTCGCTGCGCGCTCTCAGACGTGTCGTGCACACAGACAGAGAGCACGAGCAGACGAGCACACAGGGGGAGAGGACGAGCAGGAAAAGCATATATTTTGCGCAGATATCATATTGTACACACATTACTGGGTACATTCCATAGTTAAAAAACACAAATATTGACAATTTGTATAATTTATGATTATTATAATTTTTTTTTTTGTTTTTTTTGTTTTTTTTTCGTGTGGCTCATGGTGGGGCCATGCCCCATTGCCCTCTCTTGACCAGCCGCCACTGATCAGAACACACACACAATGTGTGTGTAGTGCTTGGGAACATTACTTTTAAATACATCTACAGATGTGCTTTATACCTTAAAACACTGATCAATACTGATTCATCCGTTACCTATTAACCTCCAGATTGTAAAACACATCAGGTCATAGGTACAATTCATCTGTGACTACAACATATTCTGATCATCAGAGATGACTACAGTGAATTGTTTCATCATCGGGCCGTATGAATGTAGAGCAACAGCTTGGAGGCGGGGGATGACTTTCTAACGGGGAATATTTTGTGGTCTCGGGTGCAACACAGTTCTGTCTCTTTTCAAGTTGTTCAGAAGGAACGAGTCCCAAAGTCATGATGAGGTCTGTATGAGCACGTCACGCTGGGCTCGCATGATTCTACCCTTTCATAAACTCTCCCAACCGTATTGTCTAAGGAGAGAGAAGGACTTTGTAAAGGCTAAAAAATTATAAAATCTTAGTACGGATGATAAGACGTCAACGGCTACATCAACGGAGGCAAATGAAGGCTCTTCCGGTACATGGACCGCTAATACTTTATTACAAAAGTGACCTTAACCACTGTTTGGTGCTAGTCGTTATCGTAGCTTTTCCTCTGTAGGGCTGTGCGAGTGCTCTGTGTGTGTGGGGGGGTAGAGGTGGGATGAGGTGTGCAGGATTAGAGCACATGAATCTACCAGACTTTAAAACTGATGTTGATACCAGTGTGCTGCAGCTCTGCAGGATCACTCAATTAAATATTAAATGTATCCACCGACTTAGGCCCTCCTGTTGCAAAATCCGCAAGCAGCCCTCCGTTATGTGGCATAGCAGCACTTCATGTGCTCTACATGATGCAGGAACACTATGATTTATCACAACCTATAGATCTCCTTATCGCAGCTCTCTACATCAATCCTATAGGTGGTTTGATTTGATGAATTTCATGCTAACATTGCAAAAGTGTTTGCTGAAATTTTGCAACGTGACATATGATGTAATAATCCCTCATTACACAAGCAAATTGTGACACACTTGCATGCACAGAAGGTCAAAGTTCAAACAGGAAGTCAGGCTGTCATGTCACTTTCAACCAAGTTTGACTGAGCTGTGGATTTATTTTCAAGCCGTATGATCCTCTGACCACTAGTGCTTGTTGCCCTGTTGGACCTATTATTGGTCAGCACATGAGCGAACCCCTTAAATCCAATGTTTGAACTAAACCTTTCTTAGCAATTGGTTTTGAGTGCACAGGTTACTCGTTTGACGGATATGAGTAATTCAAGGGTATGAGATACACAGTTATGTAGAGTTGATTCATCTATAATCTACTGTAAATTTACATAATGTAATTTAAAAGATTAAATCACAGTTAAATGTTTAAACAGTGATTCAGTTTGGTTACAGCCTCTCTGTCGACAACAACCTGCAGCTTTATTACTTTAAAAGGACATCGTGGCTACATTTGGTTTCCCCCAAAGTGCACCTTTACCATTCCAATGGCAGCTTGTGAAGAGGCTGGCACGGATAAGTGCACCATCTACAATGACTTCACTCTGGGTCCACTCCTTGTCCTCTTTCCATTGTTCAACCTGCCCACTTTTGAGCAATACTACTGGACAATCACTTCTGATACGGCAGCCTGTAAAATAAATATTGTTATAGCACGGAAAAGACACAGTCAAAATTCTGTTCACTTAGGGTTTTAGCCATCGACACTAACTTTCTCACCCTGGAAGAAGTCAAAACCCTTACTGTTAGAAAAGAGTTTTAAAAGTAAAATCCAGACAAAATGTTCTCTCCGACCCATAACCCTTCATATTTTATGTCATCAACTCAGCCCACCAAAAATAATGTGAATGTTTATTCTTCCCTGAAAGGAAATCCTTTTTCCCTCTTCCGCTGGCTGCCTCCACAGCGAGGTCAGAGGTCAGAGGTCAGGGTCAGCGCACCCAGCAGCAGCCCTGGAGCTGGGAGGTCTTCAGTGTCTTGTTCCGTGGGCACTTGAGCAGCAGCTCTGCTTGCTGACCTGCTGGGGCTTGAACCCAGCAGGTCCATTCTGAGGAGGGTCTATGTAACTGCTAAGCCAACTCGGTGGCCTCTGGAAATGTTCTCTCCCGGAGGAAAAGGGTGTAGTAGAGTGTGCATGAGGATGAGTGTTTAAACTTGAAACTAATCATGCCCCGTGGTATTAAATTAACCTTTGCCTGATGAGTTCTCCATCTATCAGTCCAGTCCTCCGGCCACCTCTAATCCCATCACATCGCGACTCCAAATTCAACAACCACGCTGCAGCAGACAGACTCCCGCTGTGTTGCACATTAATCTGTCCACGTTCAGCGCCCACCTCCCATCCTGCTGCAGCGCCGGCCGTTTGACTGTGTGTGTGTGTGTGTGTGTGTCCCTGTCTAGTTGCATAGGATCTCGTGGCCTCCATGACAATGTGAGCACCCGTAATTACCAATTCTTGTTACCCTGCGGTATTTGAGAGAACTGTTGACACTCTCTGCTCATTATTACTACACCACCCAGAGAGAGCGGCCACCTGTGAATATACGCGACAGACACGACGTTTCACACTTTTTTCTCCACGCTCGTCTTCTGCAAAACCTGCAACTGTCTCCTTCATGAATTCAAGAGTTCTTTTTTTTCTTCAAAATATGCCTAAAGATACCACCAGCATCATATATATGAGCAGTATCTTCAGTTTTACTGCAGTGGTTGGCACAGCTTCAATGCTGTCCATGCTCAACATTTCTGCAACTCAGCTATGAAAGTTTGTGGTTCGATCATGTGCGATGAATTTGTAATTGCAATATTTCCATTTGGGCCGATGCTTCCTTCACATTTTCACTTGAAAGTAGCGCTGGCCCATATGTCTAGTGGTGTGGAGGCTTCTTTGCCTGCTTTAGATTCACATCAGCTGTCCAATTATTATTTGCTACTGTTTACACTTTTTCTAACGTTACCAGTATCAGTTTTCCATGGAACTAGAGGTGTAGAGGTGTTTTATATCACCTAAAGGTTGTTTCAGAGACGATTTTACCATGACAAGTGCAATTGATTCAGGTCATATTAAGGACTGTGGCATTATCTTTCAATAACTTTGGTTACTATAAGCAATACTACTGTGGAAGTGAAGTCTGACTGTATCAAAGGCATGTATCAGTTCCATAGAGTTGCATAGAGTTCAGAAAGGAGAGCATTGTCAATAAACTTTATGGGGCGAATTCACCAAAAGCATGGCTTTCACGGCTGCTAGAATTGCTTAAATAAGACAAAAAGAAAACGCGGAAATCTCAAAGCACCCACAAAGACTGTCACGCACCCCTAACTGCGCTAAATTACCCTTTTCATGCAAGTGAGTATGTCATTTATACTTATATATAACTGCAATCATCTGCAAAAGAATAATATCTTTTGGGAATCACACCTAGAGACATGGCAGATAGCGGTTGCTATTCATGCTATAGGTGTCCACAATCTGGTTTGCAGGTGTGAGGAGTGGGAGACAGAGTGGAGCTGGTAACGGTGATGGACGTGGTTTGCAGAGTTTTGACGAGACCTTTTTCCAGATTTCAGAGTTCAGTTTAAGAGAGTTGGCTTTCATCCATGATTCAGAGAGGCAGTAGGACATGGTGGAGTGAAATGTATTGCCGAGGTATTTTGTGGACATATAGAGCTGGATATCATCTGTGTAGCAGTGGAAGTGGAGACCGTGAAGATGGATAAGATGAACAGGGGAGGACCAAGTGATGAGCCCTGGGGTACACCTTGGGACAGAGGTGGACACAATGGCTGAAGCCAGAGGGCAGTGATACTGAGGTAGACCCAGGCAGTAGAGGAATGCTGAAGTTGATGGTGTCAAAAGCAGCAGTGAGGTTGAGGAGGATGTGAATACTGAGATGACCGGAGTGTGAGAAGAGGAGGTTGTTGATCTTTTTGAAAAATGATCTTACCCAGGTCTTAAGTGTTGTATAGACAACAATCACAGATGGGCAGAATGATTATTCACTACTCAGACATAAATTAGTTGGACTGTTTAAAAGCAGATGTGGAGAGAGTTATGGATTGGAGTGAGATGGAGGGAGGTAAGAGGAGAAGGAAAGGAGGTCTGAAACGGCTGGGGTGAGAAAAGGAGGAGCGGAAGTGATGTGTTGTTAATGGAGGATTTTAACACGTCACTGCTTTAGACAGTGACCTCTAATACTCTGTCCTGGTAGACATGATAGTGACACACACACTCTAAAACACCGACACAGAGAGAAAAATACACTTACAGTGGTGATCCGAATCATTTGATGTATTTCTTCAGAAACCTTTGACATGTTCAATCTAACGATTCTTCCTGTAAGGTGACCATGACACTACTAATACTGTATTCAGATGTCACAGCTTCTTTCTGCTTCTCTGTTGCTAAACGGGTAGAGAAAAGCATAAATATTGAGAGGGTCAGGAGTTCAATTCCCACAGCGACCGCTCATGCTAAAAGGTTGTGTGTTGAAACATGCAAGCAGTTGGATAAAAGCCTCAAGTGAGAGATATGATTATTTTTCATGGTGAGTTTCAGAGCAGAACCCCATGGAACCTGATCTCTGGTGGCCGTGGCTTGACTGTGCAGACTCCCATGTGGTTCAACCCCTTTGTGCAGGGATGACCCGCCCTATACGCTGAATATGCAATATTTTATCCTTTTGTTTTTTCTTTAAAGAACGAAAGTCGCTGGGAGACATAAACTCATTCAAATGTGGTGGACGGCTAGTTCATACTTGAGACAAATTCGCTTAGGGGGAGAAATTATTATATTATTATATTACATAAAAATAATATATGAGGGAATGTAGAGATAATATATCAATAACGTTTGCCTGAGCTGGCTACAGCTGCAAATTAATTCATGGATCATTATTCCACAGGCAGAGCTGATGGCGGCTCTCAATGCTTACCTCTTACGCACCGCAGCTCATTTCAGAAGATTCCATATTGCATAGTGAGCTGGGCAACACCACTTACAGGCACTGTATATGTATATACGTAATAATTATGAGGATGACTACTTTGTGTGAAATCCGACAGCAAACCTATTAATCAATCTTCATTTATTCATTTTTAATCAGGCCTACATCTGGTTAGCATTAGAAAAAAAACAGTTTCTAGCAATGAAGGCTACCATTTTGTAAATTATTGTTTAAACCATGTGTATTCAAAAAGGCTGTTCTGGTGCAGTTCATGCAGTCAACAATTAATGGAAATCAATAAAATGTGTGCTTTTTAGTAGGAAGAATGAATAAAAGGTTGTCTTTTGTTTTTTTCAAGTATGTTTTGTCATCTCGTGCTGTTTTGCCTAATTCATTCATCATTTTTTCATTCTTTTTTACTCCCTCTTCACTATGTGCATCAAGTGTTCAGGTTTCTCTCCAGGAAGCTCAACCATTATTCCAAATAATGGATTTGTGCGAGCAAGGCCATTTGCAGGGCTTTCCCTTACTTTCGATTCAGCCACTTCATCATCCAAATTGAAAATGTAATCCCTTTGCAAGGTTTTTATGAGATACGCTTTTCATGATTGAAGTTACATGGTGTTTAAGAGCCTCTTAAAAAACATCTCCTGTTGCAACGCATACAGTGAATAAAAAGAAACCGCATCACTGGCATGTAGCATTGTGCTGTAATTATTGCTTGTTTTGATATTGATATTTTTGCTGTGGTTATTGTATTTCAACCACCGCCAAATTCATGTTGTAAAAACCAAACGTTGATAACAGTTTAAATACAGTTTTATGAAATGCTAGCTGTCTTCTATCTTCAAACACAACATTTGGGTGTCTTTGCCCATGTGACACTCCAAAACCCTGTCCAGATGTGTCTCATTCACACTCAAACTCATTTTCTCTGGTTTCCAGTCTGAAGCGATTTCCTCTGAGGTCCAAGCTGTGAATCCTCAAGTATGTGTAGCTGGTACTGAGTCCATTTCACAAGACACTGCCTTTTGAACTAATCCTCCCCTTTGGACCACAGGACAGATTTTGTTAATAGCGCTGCAGGAATTAGTCCAAAAACCCAGAAATGAGTCCGCATTTTGGCCGTTCCAGCTCCCTCATCTTAACGTCAATGGTTTTTTTTGAATGGGTTTTTGGGCAGATGCCTAAAGGAGGATCTTTGGTTAAGACGAGCTTAAGAGATTTTAAAGTCTCGCACTTCAAGATAAAATCATTATATAGCCCTCTCATGGATTTGTAAGCTTTCGTTGCTTGTCGTTGCTAACTATTGGCTGAACGTGATTACAGCAGGCACATTAGCCAAACATAGAGACTATTATGGTCTAGACGTTGAAGTCATGCGACTGTGGTGTTGTTTGTTTATAACCTCCTCCCTCAAACAGCGATTGTCCAATCACAACTTAGCAACTACGACTGTAGTGGTTCTCTTATCCTGCAGACGGCAGGGTTGCCAAGTTTTGGCTGTTTGCTAAGAATCTTTGGTGCAGATGGTTTTGCACACCGTGAACATTGTAACACGTTCGCGGTCTTGGTTAGGGTTCGAAAAAAATCATGGTTTGGCTTAAAATAAGTATGCTTGTAAAGTAAGCTACGGAGATGAGGGAAACAAACAGCAACTCAGAGTAAAGGTCCTGTTTGTTTGAACAATCCACCTTTGAGGGTTCTTCCGCTCTCAATGCTTCGTCCGTGGCTCTGAGCATCTGATACCTACGTGAATGGGTTTTAACTGATCTCACAGAGTTAATGTGAGCTAGCTAGCTACCTATATCTAACAAAGAGTGGGCCGAACAAATGAGTCGAATGCTGAAATAAGTCCCCTCAACAAGTAATTGATTCCGCTCGCATAGTGTTGATGTTGAGTTCACCAGGCATTTCATCTCTACATTTTGCATCGCGTTCACTTTCACATCCACTTACTTGATAAACAACAAAAAGCTAAAAAAAGACATGATTCTAAAGCCGTATGAAATGAGAGACATTTCCCCAACCTGTGATGCTACCGGACCATATGCGCTGACTAAATATGCCATGTCAGCAGTTGGTACTGATTATGGCTGAATCTGACCTCGAATCAGACTCGGAGGTGCACGTCGTGACCCGTCTGAGTCGGCCCCTCCTCCGCAGGCTTTTAGGGGAGTATGACCTCACCATAAGGCGAGAGTCTTTTTTCCAGCTGTCGCCAACGTTTTCTACACATGCCTCCTTGCTCCTCTCTGCCCTCCTTCTTCATCTGCTCTACACTGCTCCACTCTTTATTTCTCATCTCCTCTTCTCTTCCTTCCCCCTTCTCTCCTGCTCACCTCTTTCTCCTTTCACAGCATTTTGTAGAGCAATGTAGGAGATGGACCTCCACCTGTCTCGAAGAGTTATACATGTTTACTTCTCCCCTTGTTCTCACACTCCCTCTCCTCTTCTTGCCTCTCTCATTTCTCCCTTGAAGGTTTTTTTTTTTTTAAAGTAATCTGGGATACACCTCCAGCTAATCCATCAAATGTTTCATACACGTTCATGTTCTCCCTGTCTTCCTGAAAGGGTTTTTAGAGGAGTACATTTGGGGTAAAGGGATGTCCCTGCTGTCTCTGACTATTACCTTCTTGTCCTGTGTTTGTCCAGGATTTTGAGGGAACATTTAGGGGAGAAGGAGGTGCAGCTGTCCTTAACGTTTGATGCTCTGGACGAGGCAGACCTGGCCAACTACACCTGTTACGTGGAGAACCACATAGGGAGGCGCAGCGGGAGTGCTATACTGCAAAAGAAAGGTAGACCACCATCTCTTTCCCTTTCCTTCCCTTCCTCTAGTTTCACTGAGACAGAATCACAGAAGTGCACCAGATGTAGAGAAACGAGAGTGACAGATAAAATTAATGACAGAATCATCATCACAAACAGCTTGCAAGGAAATAGCTCATTAAAAAGAACAGCAACACATGGTTCAAATGTGGTGTTTCATCTTTACTTAAAACAACATCATCATTACCCCAAAAACGTATTCATGAAGCATATAAGCACAATTTACAAAGATGTAGACTTTAGAGTGACAGCATGTAGCTCATCATAGTTTAACCCCATGTTATCCTTATAATTACATGTATTAGCTGTAACAAATTCAAAATTGAGAACCAAACCAATGTGCTAAAGTTGTTTAAACTCTTGCAACCAGCAAAGGTCCCTGATGCTGTGAAGTCTGATACCATGAAAACCTAAGTATGTATTCTATATCTCATTCATAATTAATGTACAGAATAAATAATAAGCAATGTGAGAATCCTTTGCTTTCTTTCTGAGACTTTGACAAATTGATCCCTGATGTATATGAGGCAATTATGTGAGCAGGGACAGGGGGAAACAGCGAGTGCCTCTAGAGTTCACTAATTAGCAAACTGCAAAAGTAAAAATGACAAAGTCACTCCACCTAGCTGCTGATTACCAGGAACAAGTAAGCGGATAGATATTTCTCTTTGTGCATGCATTAAATAAACATGATACAGTATGTTAATTAGGTTAGCTTTAGAGATATAGATGTTTTTTTGAAGATAAGATAGATCTGTTTCCCCCTGCTTCCTGTCTTTACGCTATGGTGAACTCAGCGTATCCCCTCTTGGCACCAAGTGCAAAGATGTGAGTGGTTTCAATGTTTTCATTCATCTCTTGCCAAGAGAGCAAATAAGCAAATTTCCCAAAATGTCAAACTATTCCTCTAATCAGGTTAAACATTAAGGAACCTTCAATTAGACAGTAAACAAGTAGCCAAGTCAAGTTCTGCATTTAAAGCGTTCACAGTGTGTTGTCCCAGAATGCAGCGCTTTGATTTGAACCCTGACATGCTCGATATGAAACTGTACCTGCTCTAGTCACCTGGGACATAATCCACTTCTTTTTATACTTCTGTTAACAAGGAAAGCCCTTCCAGATCAGGAGCTGAAGCTTCTTCACCTGCCCAGCAAATATATGTGGACGTCAGCTTCCGAGATGATGAACACTTTAAATTATGCTTTCAACATGAGATGATGTATAAAAGCTTTTTTCCGAAGATTCATTTCAAACATTTGGGTAGCTGTCCTGAAACGGATGACAAGAAGAACACAGTATCACACATGTACTCTCAGACTGACCAACAGGAAGTCCGAGAGGACAGATCTTCCAGCACTGGGCACTCTGTAATGAGAGTCTGATTGACCGTCGTTCTCTTAGAAAGCGTGACGAGAAAAACACCACAGCACCCAGTGCTGAGCAGCACAGATGGAGACAGTAGAAAAGAACAGGATCTCGCAGTCACAGCTTTGAATATTCCGCTGAAAAATGCATGAGGGCACAGCTCCCTTTGTCAAACACTTTGCAGCAGTCCTGCGGTATCGTGCTTTCCATCTGATGAGCAGAGAGAACGGGGCCTGTTTGAGTCGGAGGCCACGACCCGGAGAAAGAGAGAGAAACCTGGAGAGACAAAGCGGAACAGCGCCGGAGGAGGAGATGAATGCTCTCTGTTACCTCGAATTTTGGGCGGCAAAGAGGGCTGTGTGAATGTCCTCTATGTGAAATAAGAATAGATGTTGGTGATGCAGAAGAGCAGGGACGGGGGGGATTTGGGGGGAATGTGGAAAGAGATAAACAGACACAGAACGAGGCGAGGAAATGGAGAACAAGGGAGAAATAATAGATGCAGACGGAGAGATAAAGGCGGGGAGGCTGAGGGGTGTGTGAGGATATTTGGAGTCTAAGTGAAGAGAAAATGAAAAAAGAGGAGAGAGGAGGACTAAACCCCCCCCCCCCCCCCCCCCCCCCGTCAAGACTGCTGCTGAATGCCTTGGGTGTCAAATCTATCTTACTGTACTTAACTAGCACCCAAGGGACTCTCACACGGGCACACACATGGATCACACAGACACACACCTCCACAGTGGGTCAGGATGGGAAGTGTGTGTGTGTCCTCACAAGTGTACCATTAAAAAAAAGAGTTTGAGTGCACTTTACTACATGCACATACAGTACGTACAGCTACTCGTGTTCAAAGTATCCCTGTTAGCCACAGCAGCACCTTTCTGAAACTCCCCTTTGTCTTCATCTGCATCTCCTTCTCTGTGATCAGTGGAGATGTGAGGGAAATGAGCCAGCGATTGAGTGTAACAGCGTGGGTTCAGTGGCATTATTTGGTCAACCTAGGAAGTATTTTTGACTGATCATTACTCTTTCTGAGCGCCAGCTGAAGAGGATTTCATTGAAACCAAAAATGACATTGACCATGATTTTGAGTGGAAGTTCAGGGATATTTAAATATAATATATTTCAGCTTTTAGCTGTAAATGACATTGACTGGCATTGAGGGGGGGACACTGTTACGAACATCATTTTTTTGGGACACATGGATTATTTACTTTATTTGTTGTTCTCACCTCTTAAAAGTTCACGAACAAACTTCCAAATGTGTGCCTTAGGCTGGAGGCGCTGTATGAATGGACAAAGACATATGGAGATGAACCGAGGACAATGCATCAGCAATGTCACTGACTCAATCAGGAGCTTTTAGCAGAGGAGCTCCCCCTCACTGCTGACTTAAAAGCACCGCAGTCGTGATACACATTCTGGTCAAAAGCTTTTTGAAAGACCACAAAAAGCCACCGACAGTCACAGTGAGACATTGTTCTGGGGGAGCTGAGCATTCAAACAAAGAAGCAGTGCTCATACGGGGCCAAGTTTACAGAACAAACCTGTTGAACCAGCAACAGACTGAACTTTGAGTTTAAGAGACTGAACTAAAGACGGTCACGCTGTGTTTCACAGCGATGTACATGATCTAGATACACAGTCAGCGTCTGTTGACCTTTGAACTGAACTGAACATAACCGTTTGGATGTGCAAAGTCATTCCTAACGTCCACCTCGAGCAGCCTGGAGGCTGCTTCTTTAAAAGTTCACTAGCCAGGCTAACTAGCCGGCAGACTGTTCCAGCGCCTCCCGGCCCGGAGCCTCTGAGGCTAACGGGGTCACATTTTGCCCGCCTGAACGCGACGCGACAGCCTTAACGAAGCACAAGCTACCGTAAGTTAGCCCGAGTTACCGAGGCTTGATTTCATGCGCCGTGTGTGTGATTGAATTAGGGTGTGCTCTCACCCCGCAGTGGGCCGATGTTAACGGGTTGGTGCATCCGTGTGGCGTGCATGCACCTGTAATACACACACACACACCGTACGCATCCGCTTATTGTGACTGACAGAGCGGAAAGAGCTGACTTCAGCCACCATGACGAAAAAAAAATGTAGGGAGGGAGGCTGACTGAAAAGAGCTGACAGGAGAGGAGGAGGGATTGAGAGAAAATGACAGACAGGCACTATGAATCTATGATGTCATTCAAAGTTTCTACAGGCAGAACGTAGAGATGTGGGCAGTGCAGGGAGGACTGATTTGGGATGAGGAACGGAGATACAGCCCCAAACTGCCCTTTCACATACAATACAAACAAAATGCACCAAGAAACATTCAAGAAGGAATCATCCATCTGATTGATTTAAGATGCATTTTAGTCAGATGTTGAAAAGGTGTGAATGCATCGGTGCGAGCTCCTTCTGAGTGTGACTGTGTCAGTAAGCGGGCCTGTACAGATTCCCACCATCAGGACGTGTCCCCTGTGATAATGACAGCTGTTACGCTCCCCGTGTCTCGTGTTGTAATTGTTGTGACTAAATTGCCGGCGTGCAACGTTTGTTCCCGTTGCGTTTATGGCAGCTATCACGCAGCTACCATCACCTTCTGGACTGTAGTTGGAGCTTCAGCGACTTTGCTTGTGTCGCTGGTAGAAGCGAGACAGATGGAGTCAGAGTTGCAACCAAAGATGTGGATAAAGTGTCGTAAGCCTGATCTGAATACGAGACACTTGAAACGTGTATAGAAAGCCATTGAGTGGTAATATCTACTCCGTTGACCGTTGCTCAAGTTGAGGTTGTGTGAGGCTATGTTGGGATTATGCAAAGTCGCAACCTCCATGAGGTAATAACAGAGACAAAGGCGCAACAAAACTCAGGGGAGAATGAGGGAGATGTCGATATGCACACATAGTGACAGAGAACACCTGTGTGCACGTAGCGAGGAAGAGATTATTAAATGTCGGGGATAGCATTTAGAATGTATGTTCACTAGAGGAGAGGGAGAGGTTGAGGTTTTCACAGTGTTATTCACTTTTAGCTGCCTTAAAAGAAGCTGCATCTGAAGGCCTCTCAGCCTCTCGTAGCTCCCATGAATGATGAGACAGATGGTACGACGGGAGACAAACTTTAAGGCTATTTTTATTTCATCATCAAAATTGCTTTGGCAACAGGTGCTAAATGCACTTCTAATGAAGCCATGATCACTCGACGCTTTGGCAGTATTGTCTTTGTTACGCTCATGCCAATAAAGCATAATGAATTTCATTGAAAATTGAGAGTAAAGGCTGTGGAATTGAATGAAGGTGGTGTCGGTGTTGCTGTGTTTTGGTTGTGAAGAGAGGACAAAAAGTACGACAGGGAGAAAAGTTATGTCGAAAATCTCATTTAAATTTCCCTCAGCATCTTCCTCCCCACACATGCAGACACCCGACCATTACCGTTGACTTCCCTTTTCATGCCTAATAAGTTAAAAGCATAATTAAACTTCAGCATTCAGATTCTGCTCCCATTTTCCCCGTGCAACGATATCGGGAGGCCGCGGCAAGTGACTCATTACTAATGGAAAATATCTGAGGAAGATAGATGGAGGAGGGGGAGGGAGTGACGGGGGAGGGACAGAGAGAGGAACACGGGGGGGGGGGAGCGGAGGTCTCTAAGCAATTTGAGTTACTTTTACTGCAGAGCAAATATTTGGTAATTCGTTAAATTTCACTATACGCCCCGGACCGACATTCCTTCTCTCCCTCCCTCCCCCCCACTCTGTCGCTGTCCCACCTCTTCAGTGGCTTTGTGTATGATTAAGGTGGTGCAGCAGCTCAGAGTAGAGTTGGGGAGACGTCTACTGGTGAAATGTGGTAACTTCAGACAGATTATGGACTGTAAAAAGATGCATCGTGGGAGATCATTTCAGAGAAAAATGAGATGCATATTAAGCCATTTCAACTATATATTTATTTAAAAGCCTTACATTGTACGTTCTGCTCTTAAAATGTTTCATCTCATGTCACTCAGTTTGACAACACAAACAGAAACGAGGAAAAGAACTGCTTATGTGACATAAATTATATACAGTGGTGGGCCGTCAGGGCCAGCTAAGCCTTCTCTGCTGGCCTAAACAGAATCACAAAGGTATAGCTATTTTATAATCGAATCATTTTTCATTAATACACTACATGTATTGTAATTATTTTTCCCATTATCTTATTGCACAGCTCCTGTCTTCCAGTGCAGCTTGTTTTAAGTAGAGCTTTTATCCAATCAGATCTCACCTCTGTGTCTCTAGGTAAGAACAGAGCCAGAGGGCCTCTAGGTAGACTGTGCAGATTAAAGTAAATGGGGACGATATTGTTAATTTTCATAGTCTTCAACCAATCAGATCTTTAGTTTGACGTGTTGGGCGTATTCTTTGACGTGTAAGAGCTGTCCAGGTGGCCTACAAGTACGTCAGCATTAACGTGCAGCTCAGCATTAACGTGCAGTGTGATTGGTCAGTGGGCTAGCATCATTGTTGTGAAGCTGAAGCAGCTAGCTGGTAGAACTTAGTAGTAGTAAGAGTTTAATACGAATACGTGTATTGTTACACCCCTAGAAACAATTAATAACCCGTAGCTGTGGCGTCATACTGAGGTTATTAGGAGCTGGTTCAACTGTCGTAGGACAGCACTGAAAGCACGGCCCACTACTGCATATATATATCTATATTTGTGTTTCCTGAAAAAGTCAGAGGGAAAAGAAGATGAGTTTGTGTGTGTGTGTGTGTGTGTGTGTGTGTGTGTGTGTGTGTGTGTGTGTGTGTGTGTGTGTGTGTGTGTGTGTGTGTGTGTGTGTGTGTGTGTGTGTGTGTGTGTGTGTGTGTGTAAATACACAATGCAACCAATGGCCATGCAAACTATAAAAGTTGTAGTTACACCAACCCCGTAAAGCATAAATCTCACCTTTGTTGTAAAATAGTTTTCCAACAGTGCGCTTATCTTTTACAAGAAACAGCATGTCAGAGGATAAGGTTCCACAGGTTGGTTTAACTTCCCCACCTCCAATACAAAGCAGTGCTTCTCTCAATAGTTCAATGGTAAGCATCCAGATCCACTTCATAGGAGAATAATAACCCATAACGCATGTCTCCTCTCACTCCTCTTTCATAATAAATACACCATTGATCAATTCAATACACTCAACACACTCGGGGGCTTTGCTGCTACATCCTTACTTAGACCAGTAGCTTATAGTGGCTAATGTTAGCTAATGTTAATAAGCTAGATGTTGCTGTGTAACTGAAGTAGCTGAGCAGTCTGATCAGTACAACTTACAACTCATCAGTAAAAGTCACGCACGCTTCCTTTAAGTCTTGATGGACGAAACGATGACAGGAGGGAAGAAAAACAGCCCAACAAACACATCGACGAGCGATCATTCTCTAACATGAACTTGGTTTAAAGTTCTTATGACAACACGTTTGCTCACTAAACTTCCATATCCAGCAGAAAACTGAGCCTCCTGGGTACTTCAAACCTCTCCTTAGATGTGCCGTTAAGAAAGCTTAAAGTCTGACATATTGGAGGAAATATACTTTTATTTAGTTTTTACGTCAGCGTTGAACATTAACTGATAAACTGTATGAGCTCATCGATCTCTTCTGTCCTCCCTTCGCTGCTGTACCTCTCTGACTGCAGATATGTATCGTCTGGAGCTGGCTGGAGGTCTGGGAGTCATATTGTTGCTGCTGGGAGTCCTGACAGCGCTGTATAAGTGTTACAACCTGGAGATCATGCTCTGCTACAGGAGACACTTTGGAAGCGATGAAACCGAAGACGGTAAGCTCACTTTGACTGCAGGACGACCGTACAGCAGCAGCGTTAACGACAGATTCAGGGCTCATGTCAACAGACGTATTGCATCCGGGGAGAGCAGAGAACTACAAACATGGAAGACATGAGCAAGAGAAGATTTGAGGGAGTACAGTTGAAGAGGTTTCCCTGTTGCCATATGTTGCGTACACACACACCCTCACTGTATAATGAGGGTGTGTGAGTGAAAGGCCATTGGTAAGTTGTGATAGAAGCATGTTGCTGAGGCGTTATAAAGAACAACAGACAACACATAATAATTACACTCACTCAAGTCTACACTTAGAGAAAACAATGAACAACCAACATCTGTTCTTCATTTGACTTGACTTTTGTTTTTTCTGTCATGAATTGAGGATGAATGATGAGCTTTACTTTGTACGGCTCGTTTGAAAAGTGAAATTGACAAAGCAATGAATCCAAATAAATAATGAAGAAAACAAAATACACAACGAAGACAAAGACGTAATGTTGCAGCATTGATTCAAAGCGTTGATTTCAAATGATCCGTTGTGATTTGCTGAGATGTCATGCCCCAGAGATGAACTGCTGATTCCCTTCATTCTCATCCAGATGTAGGAATGATCAGAAAGTATCATCACTCAGGATGGGGTCAGCTGATCATGTTTCGAGTGTAGAAAACCATCTACAATCACAACATTCAAGAGAAAGTACAATCTTAAACACAGTCATACATTTGGATCTGTTTGTAAGGAGGTCAGGGGTCAAACATGGCTTTGAACGTGATCAGCAAAGTTATTCCTGAAATGAAAATAGAATGTGATAATTGTGATGCAAATGCCTCAAATCATTCAAACTGACTGATTTCTAAAAGATGTCTACCTGCCCTGTGTTGTGTTCTCTCACTCACTCCGTGACTCTCCACAGACAATAAGGAGTACGACGCCTATCTGTCCTACACTAAAGTGGAACTAGACTGTTTGGGCAGGTCAGTGTCTGCTCTACACATGTATATGTATTTTAAATGTTTAAATGTAGATTAAAAACACCAACAGTCATGACGGGGTTAGCCTAGCTTAGCATACAAACTGAGAGCAGGGGAAACAGCCAATCTGGTTCTCTCCAGAGCTCATTAATTAGCACGTTGGATGTTGTTTTTTGATCCATGCACAAGGTTTCAGAGGGTGTTACTTGTTACTTGCTGGGACTATTTCTCGGCAAATGAAAGCCAAGCGCAGTGATTGTTGCATTGCTTCATTACACTCATTACAGTGACGTCGCCAGGTTTGGTAGCATTCATTTTAATGGCCACACTTCGGTCTAGCGCCACCATCAGGCTTCAGCCATTATTTCCCTTCTCCTGCTTTGGGTGCATGTTACGCATTACTACTGTACTAAAGTTACAAATGAGTTCAACACTGCCACGGTTCACTGCAGAAGCAAAGACCTCCACTTGTAAATGTCTTGCATCATACAAGACTTTGTAGGCATTCTTAATCTTTCCTAAATTCCTAATAACACAAATACATCATATATGTACACTTTGTTTTTTGCATTTTCAAAGAGCATATTCAACACACATATTGTCTGCCTTCTCTCGATTATAAAGGGACTATATGGCGCTCAGCTTGTGCTGCACAAAGCATCAGACCTTGTGAACAGAAACTGTGATTGAAAGTAAAAAGTTCCTCACAACAAGGTCTGTGGAGTATCGTGACTAACCAGGTCATGTTTCCTGGAAAGATACATTGTTGTGGAGTTCGGGGTATAAAGTCCCATTATATTTAAGTAAAGGCAGACATCTCTATCTCCAAAACCAGCCAACTCAAAATGTAGTCTCTTGTCCCATTTTGCTACAAAAGAAAAACACACAATAAAAACAATAAAATGAAGGTTTTGATTAGTTGATTTTGAATCTGGAGCCGTGATTGTTGTTCTCTTCCCCGGCAGGTCGAGCAGCGATGAGGAAGCTTTTGCTTTGGAGATCCTGCCGGACGTTTTAGAGAAACATTATGGATACAAGCTGTTCATACCAGACAGAGATCTAATACCCAGCAGCAGTAAGTATCCATCCATCTATCTGTCTCTCGAGCCTCTCTTCCCCTCCTCCATTACAGCCCCCAATACCCAGAATCCATCACTCTGTCAGAATAAATAAGAACGTATGCTGATCTTCATCACAACACACTCGCAAAAAGACACACGTCTGTGCATGAGCTCAGGTGTAAATCGCGTACACACACACACACACACACACACACACACACACACACAGGAACACGACACAGTGTTGCTCTACCTCAGACACATTCCTGTTTTCACTTCCTTTTGAAACGATTGCGCACAATATGTGTCTTTCACATGTCTAGAGCTCAACTGCACACCAACAGATTCCCACACATACAGCACAGGATGTATGGAGTTTACACAGTACACACGCACACACACACACACACACACGCACACACACCACAAGCACACACCGTTTGTCATCATTTGTAGGGTTATGTGTCACTCTCTGTCCAACTGGAGGGGGAAATATGACATATGGTATTGCCCTATCTGTCAATGCTCTGACCTGACACACACACACACACACACACACACACAAGTGCACGCAGACACACAATTCCATTATTGGCACACACTGAACCATACAGAATATGAGTAGAAAAAGGCAGATATACTATAATAAACAGATTTGTCAGTATTCCCAGCACACACACACACACACACACACACACATCCATCATTGTTAAACTCATCTCTGGCCTTGCTAGCTGCCGGCCTGTTTCACATGAACTCACATTTGAAATTGTTAAAGGTATCTGTGCCATTGCACATATGAACTGCTTTCCTGGTTGTTTATACAATTGGGAGGATTATTCAAGTTGCAATAATGAATATTTGTGTGCAAGAGTGACAACGAACTGCTTTCTGGCTGCAGTGTAAATGTTTTTGAAAGACTAAACGGCAGCAAGTATGAACTGAATTTATTAGATAAAAACATGAAATGATGATCTATCTTCAATTCAGAAGGTGTTCATGTTCAAACTGTTACATGGAAGTTGTGTGTTTGTATGTTTTTGAATGTGCTGTGGGACTGCTGGATGAGTCCAGAACAAATGTCCCCACAGAGACATTAGGAGTACACCTGATCTTCTTATCTTTTCTAATCGCTGGTCGAAACTATTTCAGCGCTCCAATGCAGTGAAGGTCAACCAGTCATGTGCTCTTGGACTTGCATTCATGAGCTTACGTTACGTTGAGTAGGTCCATCTTGTTGTCTTTGTTCCTGACTGCCTCTTCACAGACAGCAAACACACACACACTGTATTCTACATGCAAATGCTACATGCAAACGCCGTAAAGAAAATGTTGCACTTTCATTTTGAGAACTGATTTGGTTAATATTCAAAAGCAAAATAAAACACAGTCAGCACAGTCCTGACTTTTAGCCAAAGTGGTTACCAAGGAAACGCATGTAATATAACCATAGCTTTAAGAGACCAAACACGGAGCAATGAAAAGCAACATTCTTGTATGTTTTCTATTCCGAGCCTGAGATACTGTGACCCAAGTATGGACAGTTTAACACAGGAGTGGCCTTTTTAAGCCAATCACTGTAGTTGTAGGTAGCAGAGGTGTCATCGAAGCCCAATAAACAGGTATCTAAGATATTCTATCATCGGGTTTTTTTTCATAATAATGATTTTTTTATTTCTACAATTTGTGGTATTTTTTTTGTCCAGCTACAAATAGACAACATATAACTTTTTACTCTGACAACGTGATTACGTGCTTCAAAGAGAGTGACTATGAAGTATACCTGCTCATTGTTTTAAAAAAACATTATAAAGCACATTCAGTAGTCGCCAGGGCACCTGGGTACTTCACCTGAAGTATCAAACTAATGCATTGAATCAAATGTTGAGCCACCCTCCCCTGTGCATGAGCATTTCATAACCTCTAATTCAGCTTGTCCAAAAAAAACATCCTAAAATAAAATGTAGCCGCTGAAAATAACTTCATAATTTGGCTATAAAGTAACAAACTAATGTGTGTTCTTTGCACTGTTTAACATTTTCTCCTGAAATACATAAATAAATTTACTTAAAAATGGTTCATAATAAATTGCCCTTTGTCAAAATGATGCCTCCTCTCAGCACACGGTCACGACACAAACACACACAGATGAGAAAGTCATATTTCATCCTAAAATGAGGCTCCCTCTGTGTGCCCTGAAAACATCCGAAAAACAAATGTCCACCGTGCAAAACCGCACGCTGTCTGAGCCGCGTACGAACTAAAGGTTACGCAGTGTGAAGATGAATGAGTGAACCACACGGAGAGAGAGGTGCCTTTTCAATGCTCACCAAAGCCGTTGACAGAGCAACACGGCAATCGACCTAAAATACACCGTTCAATTATCCACTCCATTAGCCCTCCGAAGTGAACGAGGGAGCAAGAAACAGACAACGGGAACAGGGAGAGGTGGGGACGGGGTCATTGATTTGTGTTATTTCATTAATTGATTTACATAATCCTCAAAAATAGAGAGCAGGAAGAGGAAGTGAGGGGCAGCGGGGGAGGAGGGGGAGGTTAACTGGGAGGGAAAGAGAGAGATGGAACAGCAGAGCAGCAGAGAGAGAGAAAGGGACTGCGTTTGTGGGATGTTCTATTTGTGCCCTTCAAATTGAGCGTGAAATTGCAATGTGTTGTTGGAAAGTCTCTGTCATTAATTTAGTTAGCAGGCGGAGAGATGGTAGGAGGAGGAGAGACACATACAAAGAGAGGCAATCTGTTTTATCACAGAACACAGTTTTCAGACATTTACGCTAACTGAAAAGAGAAAAAAATAAATAATGACTTGCGTTACAAAAAAACATTGAGTGTCACAAAGGAACCATTTGAAAAGGGACCGTTTGGGAGGATGAGTTGGCGGTGGGCTCGGTGTGAAGCAAAAACACAATGCTGGGGATGAAGAGAAGCGTTCAAAACCGCGGTCAACTCGTGGCGCTGCATTGAGTTCCCTTTGCACATCTCCTCACCTGCAGATTCACCAGCTGGAGTTCACTGTTCCCTCCGTCACTTACACGTGAAAGCTGATGTCGGTGTACCCTCCTTTAAGAGCTGATCCCACTGCGCTGTGTCACAGACAAAGCTCTTGCACAAGCATTTCTGTCACTGCTATACAGTACACTGCTGTCAGTCAGAAGGGCGGCGCCAGCAGATAATATACAGGGATGTTATTCTGCCTTTTCCTGTTGTAATAACTGACACACTGTGACTTTATCTCTTTTTATGTTCTTGTTATTTTTGAGAAACAAATGCACGACTGAAGGAATAGCTGAAGCATTTTGAGAAATATATTTAATTGTATGTAAAGGTAAATAGAAAAAAAAGTAATAGGAACACATTCACTTTCCATAGATTTCATTTGGAACTGTCTTTCAGTTTGCTCTGTATCGCTCTGACTTTGCCTCCCTGCCTCTCCCTCTCCCTCTGCCTCTGCCTCTCCCTCTCCCTCTCCCTCTCCCTCTGCCTCTCCCTCTCCCTCTGCCTCTCCCTCTGCCTCTCCCTCTCCCTCTCCCTCTCCCTCTCCCTCTCCCTCTGCCTCTCCCTCTCCCTCTCCCTCTGCCTCTCCCTCTGCCTCTCCCTCTGCCTCTCCCTCTCCCTCTCCCTCTGCCTCTCCCTCTCCCTCTGCCTCTCCCTCTCCCTCTGCCTCTGCCTCTCCCTCTCCCTCTGCCTCTCCCTCTCCCTCTCCCTCTGCCTCTCCCTCTGCCTCTCCCTCTCCCTCTCCCTCTGCCTCTGCCTCTCCCTCTGCCTCTGCCTCTCCCTCTCCCTCTCCCTCTGCCTCTCCCTCTGCCTCTCCCTCTCCCTCTGCCTCTCCCTCTGCCTCTCCCTCTGCCTCTGCCTCTCCCTCTCCCTCTGCCTCTCCCTCTCCCTCTGCCTCTCCCTCTCCCTCTCCCTCTCCCTCTCCCTCTGCCTCTGCCTCTCCCTCTGCCTCTGCCTCTCCCTCTCCCTCTCCCTCTGCCTCTCCCTCTGCCTCTCCCTCTCCCTCTGCCTCTCCCTCTGCCTCTCCCTCTGCCTCTGCCTCTCCCTCTCCCTCTGCCTCTCCCTCTCCCTCTGCCTCTCCCTCTCCCTCTCCCTCTGCCTCTCCCTCTCCCTCTCCCTCTGCCTCTCCCTCTGCCTCTGCCTCTGCCTCTCCCTCTCCCTCTCCCTCTCCCTCTCCCTCTCCCTCTGCCAGCCTACATTGAGGACTTGGCTCGTAGCGTGGAGCAGAGCAGACGTTTGATCATCGTTTTGACTCCGGAGTTTGTCGCCAAGAGAGGGTGGAGCATCTTCCAGATTGAGACGCGCCTCCACTCCATGCTGGTTACCGGGGAGATCAAGGTGATGATTGGGGAAGTGAAGTGCAATACGGAGTGATGCTTGAAAAGCTGCTGTGTTCTCCCTTCTTAAAACCCTCTTCTGTGCGTCCAGGTGATCATGATAGAGTGTGCAGACCTGAAGAATGTCATCAACTACCAGGAGGTGGAAGCACTTAAACATACGATCAAGGTATAAGAGAGAGAGGGATGAATAGAAGAAGGGTGTGATCTGAGGGGTGCCGTTAGACAAGAAGCAATAAGACAACTAAATGATGTGTTCTACTCTCCTCAGGTTCTATCCATCATCAAGTGGAGGGGTCATAAGAGCAATGAGCTGTCGTCTAAGTTTTGGAAACAGGTGGTCTACGAGATGCCTGCTAAACGCAGAGAGACATTGTCCAGACGCCAGGTATACTGCCGTAAACAGAAGTCTAACATTGTCATATACACACTGGCAGTGTTTGCATGAGCACAACCTCAGACATTAACTACCTACTACCAAAGAGCAAGATTTACTTTTTGCTAACACATAGTTTGAGAGAACAGTTGAATTTGCAGGTTTTAAAGAATAAGCCCTGACACCCTTTTCCTTCTGCTCATGGACCGAACAGAGAGCGTATAGCTACAGGTTTAAAGGCAGAACATCTCCATGACATGTCTAGGAGCCTACTAAATATAAAATATAAAATTAGCTGCGGAAATGATGTCAGCACATTTACTTATGCTCCCCTGAGGGCGCACACACTCACAAGAAACAGATGGCCTTTGAAATGTCTGCTAAATACAGGTAATGTATGGAAATTGGAGTCACGATGGGGAAACAATGTGTACATGTTTACCATGTGCTAACACCTCAGGTGGTGTATGCCCTGATTAGCAAAGGAATGTTCTGCTTCTGCTTGGCACTGGAGAACAATCACTGAGAAGCAAAGACAGAGTGAACTATATGAGGTGAGCAGACCTTTAGTTCTGCTCATCGGGCCAGGTGAGAACAGTGCCATTGTAGCTCACCACACATCCTTTCAGGGCTTTGTGACTGAGACATTGGCATCTGATGCTTGGAGAACCTGTTACAACACAATGTAGTGCATCCTCAATTCATTGGCCGAGGAATGTTACCTGACTTCTTGAAGAATGGCGCAAGAACTCTGAAGAATTCAAGTAATCCATGATGCTCAGCAGCAATCAGCTGTGTTTTGACCCCCCTCGCCGCCACCGCAACGCTGGAGGATGACATTGTATGGACTGCCTGAATCCATGGGACGACTGTTTCCCTGTCCTAGTTCACTTGGACTTGGACAGCGTTAACTGAAATGAACTAAATACATAAATGCAACAGAGTGAACTTTCACAAGACACTTTCAGACCAAAGGAAACAAACCAAGTCTGTGATTTAATCTGCAATCATATTTCTCTCAGCGTCGTTGTCTGTACACGTAGTGTGACCGGTACTGATGTGAAGTGCGCCAGAAGACATGTAGCAACTGTTGTTTCAAGAAATACGGTATATTGTATGAAGAGTAAAGAATACTGCACAGGGAACTTGAACCTTGATACAAATGTTCTTAATCCTCTTCAATAATAAGGCCATGATTTGTTATTCCTTATTTTTCCTAGTGTCAACAGAGGACGACTGTTTTGAGATTTTTGGCTTTCCATATCCTGTCTGTGGTACGAAGCCTCGAGCCCTCCTTAAAAGATAAACCCGAGTGATTTCCAGAAAAGGCTGCTAACTGTTTTATTTAATTCATGTGTTTTGAAGTTTTTTTTGGAGAACAATGGAGCTCCATGGCTCAGAGGAAGACACCAGTATAAATGATACACAAATGGTCATTTTGCTGGTGACGTGTTCTGTTAATGAGAAGAACGTAGAATAGCGTGTGTCTTATCTTTAAACATCACCCACCAACGTTTCCTATCACCGTGGTAGCGTCTGCAAGATAAAATATCTTTGACTACTTCAACATTTGTATAAATCTGTTTCTATGGTAACAGGTGATGGACTCCGGTGAACAGGGCCTGTTTGGTGACCTGCAGACCACCGTCTCCACCATTGCCATGACAACCACCTCCGCCTCCTTGGCGCACCCCAATGAGAGTCGCCATGGACATCATCAGGTCAGCTCCTGTCTCACTTCGAACAAATGTTCTACTTGGGCCTGATGTTTCTATAAACTAGTTGTGTCATGTAGTCACGACAGACACCGGTGCAACAAAACGTTGACGTGTGAGATGTGCGCACAGTCATGCAAACACACATGTAGATGCACGCATCGCACAGACACAGATTCACACACAGATCATGGGTTTTATAGGTCAGCAGTCCAGGACATGGTGTGGTGTGTGTGTGCACCCCCACCCCATCAAAAATAACCTTCTCACCTCCTGTATATCTAAAAAAGAAAAGAAAATGCGTCGGCATTTATGCAGACTATAGTGGCACGTCATTTGGAATGTAATACAAATGTAACAATGACACACATGGGTTAGCATATTTTAAAGTGCTTTCGTCAAACTACATTTTAAAGAGACCGGGCCACTTAGGTCCCTCTGTCCTTGAGTACGCTGTGTGCATGATGGGCCAGACGGCCCATGTTTGGGCCCCTTTAGAAAACGAGTCCTAGTGCCGCTCCATTGGCTGCACTGCCTGCATCTCCACCATTGCCCTTTAAAGGAACCACAATTATTCGACCAGACTGGATCCAAAGACCATTACTGGCTTTCACAGTTCATCCAGAAATGATAGTATTGGCATAAAGAACTCTAAAGTTGAATAGCCTCTTGGGATAATACTCAAGTGTGAACAGAAAGTCATGTTGTCTCACTGCAGGTTCCCTTAGCGACAGAGATCCCCGACTACAACCAGATGACGTTGCCGCTGGGAGGCGGCCACACGGCCACAGCAGCCCAAATGAGGCATTTCTGCCGCAGCTACGAGTTCCAGCTTCCCCCACAGCCCTCCTCCCTGTCGCCCCCCCTCCCACCTCCCTCCACCGTGCAGTTCTCCACTCTGGGCCCCGGAGGGCGCCACGTCTATTGCAACATCCCTATGACACTGCTGAATGGACAGGTGAGGGGGAAAAAAGACTGGACCACATCGTGTTGTTTTTTTTGTTTTCTTTTTTGCAGTTCCTAGATAGTTTCTAGCATCCAACAACAGTGTATCCTTTCATTAAATGTCCATGCTGTTGTTTATGTGCATGTACTCAGAGTTTAATCAATTAAAAATCAAACCCCTCTTTTCTCCCCAGGGGTTCAGAGCAGATCACTGGGGAACAAGAGGTCTGTTTGGATAAAAGAACATGTAGAATTAAAATAGCATCTTCATATTATCCAATCTAAAATATGTATTGGTTTTCACAGACTGGGAATTAGCTGTCACATACAGTATAGTTGTCACATATATGAGGCATGGTGCACTATTGGCATGCAATACTACTGTACTGTAGAATTACAGACCCTGTTTTCTCTTTTTAACGATATATTTCTTGCTAGGAGTTGTGGTTTGGGGGAGGGTTCTTTCTGATCACTGTGCTGTGTTTCTTCCAGGTCCCTCACAGCAGTACGCTTGGGAAGAAGCCAGAACTCCACCTGAACAGCACCTTTGTACCGCTCACCAGCAGAGAACTCAGCTCTGACATCTGGTAGAGCGACTGCTCAACTGGTATTGGATTACAAACCAGTTGACAGATTGTTTTTACACCGGCTTTGGAAATGAGATGGACTGGGTGGTCGACTGGGTTTCAATGAGGTTCTGGACGGTGTACAGCCTTGGTTTTCAGGAGGGACTACTTGACTTGAGGACTGCCTGCAGATTGAACAAAGGATTGCTTTAAGACTGTATGAGCCCAACGGTTGGATGGACTGCATACAAACACAGATTCAGATTGTAAAACTGATCGTATGCTGGTTTTGGACACAGCAACTAGGTACAGACTGGTACAAACTGGTATGTAAGCTGTGCAGCCATGGGCATTGGAAAGGAGTGCTATGATACAACATGACTGGTCATACACATTTGCCTGGTGCAGAGAGTCTGAGGACAAGATTGAACATGTGAAGTGATGAACTGGACAAGTCAATGAAAAGGTCACTAGCAATGAGTGCTCCGTCCGTCCGATAAGCTACCAGGTTGGACCTCGGAGCACAAAAAAGAAGCAAGTATCTTGAATTGTCGTCACACACCAGCTGTGTACCCCGGAAAACAGGTTGATATGTCAGCTGCTTAAATACTCGGAAATGGCGGTCGACCGAAAGACAAAAGTAGCGTAATCTCAGAATGCCAGTCGACCTTCTACCTAGCTGAGTTCTCGGTGTATCCATCTGCCTGTGGACGAGGTGGCTTGTCAGTAAACGAGGCAGACTTCAAGCAATGATTTTTGGAATACCAGTCCACCTTAAAACAACAAGTCAACCTCTTGAAATACAATTCCTGGTTTGGTCCTTAGACGCTAAAATGGTTGACTTAAAATAAATGGCAAGAATATCAAGATAATAAGTGATGTGTGAAGCAACTGCTGAACTTAATTACTGAGAAAGCAGTTAGCTGGTGTATATGGAGATGTAGCTAGCTGACTAAAAGCCGTTACCTCTTGAGCGAATAGGCACCGAGAGACTGCAAAGCAGCCAGCTCACCTTGTAACCCAGTAATCAGCAACTAGACAACTCATCAAGAGGTGAGCTGGCCAAGAGGCGACCTTTTACCACCGAGCTGAAATCATGAAGGACTTGGCTTTTTCTATTTGCATGAACACCCATTTAGATAAAAAAAATATTCAAATCAATATAGATAAAAGAGTAAATGACACAATCATTTCTCACAGCCTCTTTTAATATGGAGGAGAAGAAACGTCTTTTGTTGATGAAGTACATTTGTTTTCTGTCCGGCCATTAAGAAATGATAAAAACTGATAAAGGGGAAAAAGCATGTTTATTTTCTGTTGTTTTATTTCAGAATTGTCTGCTTTTAGAAGGTTGGTGAGCGTTATAACCAGTCTTTGTTTTTAATGTTTGTTACAATAGTCTCTGTACAGCTTCCATAACTTATGCATAGACCTATACACGACAGTGATTTGTTCTCTCGAATTTCTGTTATTTCTGAGAGTTGTAACTCTTACATTGTGTGTGAGACTCAGAGCCTCTTTTTGCTTTCATTCTGTTCATCTTTTCATTAGTGGGTAGATAGGTGGGTGGATGGATGGATGGTTGGATGGGTAGATGGATGGATGGATGGATGAATAGAAGGATATGTGGGTGGATGGATGAATAGAGGGATATGTGGATGGATGGATGGATGGATGGATGGATGGATGGATGAATTGATGGATATGTGGATGGATGGATGGATGGATTGATGGATTGATGGATATGTGGATGGATGGATGGATATGTGGATGGATGGCTGGATAGATGAATTGATGGATATGTGGATGGATGATGGATGGATGGATTGATGGATTGATGGATATGTGGATGGATGGATATGTGGATGGATGGCTGGATAGATGAATTGATGGATATGTGGATGGATGGCTGGATAGATGAATTGATGGATATGTGGATGGATGGATGGATGGATAGATGAATTGATGGATATGTGGATGGATGGATGGATAGATGAATTGATGGATATGTGGATGGATGGATGGATGGATAGATGAAGTGATGGATATGTGGATGGATGGATGAATAGATGGATGGATCGATGAATTGATGGATATGTGGATGGATGTCTGGATGGATGGACGGGTGCTCACGGCAGTACAACCCTGCTAACGGACTGATGTTTTGGACCTGTCACTCTGGAATGGAGACCACTACCAGTCAGCCAAAGGGGGCTTCACTGCATACATAGTCGGACTCCAAGCTGAACCAGACCACATTCTTCTTTGTGAGCTTTAAGAAACCAAGATTACCATAATATTTAAGCAAAGTGGATAATGTTTTGAATTTACACAAGGAACTGTCATTGTCTTCTTTGAACCGATGAATTCTGGATATTTGAGATTGTTTGATACAACTATTAATTATTTGAGTTATATTCGATGGCAATATACAGTATAGTGGTTGTCTTTTGATTTCTGCTCATTTGTTTGACTATTCTTTGGATATATTGGTTGAAATAATTTAACTGAGCAAATAAAAAATATAGGAGTTGTTTTATACATCTTGGATGCATGTCATCTGACACAACTGGTTTTTTTTTTTACTTCTCCAATCTCCCCTTGTCTGATTTCATTTTCTGGCTCTAGCTTAACCAGACTCTCTGCAAGCTGTTTCCTCATACTTTCTTCCTCTCACACATTTACCTGACTGACAGCCCACTTCCTCTTCTCCCACAGTCATTTTTGTTTCCCTTACAATTCTGCTGGTCGTATTGATGGCAATGTTAAACCTTGCATTCCGATTAGGGGAAACAGACTCACGCTCTTACTCACTAAAAGCAGTTTCACACTCTGTTGCGCTAATCCCAGCTGAGCTAAGGTTCCCTAAATGAAATAGGAGCTGAGCTATGTTCAGCTGGCATTGTCCAATGTTGCAGTGAATAGAAACCAATAAAAGACATTTCAAACAGAAAACGCATGTCATCAAACCGAATCACTTTTTAATTATAAGCTCTATGCATTTTGTAGCCTGATAATAAAGTAATAACTAAACATAATGCTGCATCCGGTTTTTGGTAAACTAGACAGCGGTTTTATAGAAGAGACCATAGCAGCGGTGCAGCAGGAGTATGGCGGAGCTACATTTCTGCAGCGGATGACCTGGTTAAAAAAACACCTCAGCATTCAGAGGAAGGATTGAAGTCAAATCGATTGCATGGTAAGACCTTGAGAGAACGCTCTGAGGGACGGAGGAGATGCGGTCAACTCACCTGCAGGTAAACATGGGCCATAGACACCAGACACCACAACTACGGTACACTGCCAGTACAGACGGCGATGGGCTCAATCAGCATTGTGGAAACTCATTGCAAGGACGTTCATTTCTATAGAGAAGTCCTGCATTCCAGCTTTAATCTTACTGCACATAGAAAAGAAAGGAAAAAGGCTGTAATTGCCGTCAAACTATTGTGACAGAAAGGGTTAAATGACTCACCTGACACTAGTATTTCAAACGGACATCCAACCCCTACCTAATCCAGTCGTATGCTCAGTACATTCAAAACACATGCATCTCTGCTAAACCCTTCCTATTTGAAACGTTTCCGCATAAACAGTATCACACTGGCGCAGGCATGCTGCTGGTCCCAAAGGTTTTCAATAGTAATGTTGCCTGTGTTTGGGAAGTAGACAGCCTACGACTGGATACATGTTGCACCAGTTGTGTGAGCGTTTGTAAACAGATGATTTCAAATAGTTAAAAAAAATGTACCTTTATATTTCAAATCATCCAAAAAAAACTATGTTCACCGTGGAGGCATGCAATAAACCAGTTCCCTTTTGGAGTTGAAGGTAAGACGGGGCGAGTAATTGATCGTATAAATGGTCATTTTGCGAGTGGCGTGTTCCTGTAATATCAGATTGTAAGTAATTACAATGTGTCAGATGTCAGAATTACACCACTACATGCATCAATTTATACCATCACATTTTTTTGACATAGACAATGAAGAATGACCAATGCAAAGTTCCCCTCGTGCACCTTTTGAATGTAAAGGAGACACTGAATGGCCAAAGGGATCTTCCCTTGTTTTTAGAGGTTCAGACGATCTCAGATGAGACCTTAAAATGATAAGATCTCCTTGTTATGTAACTACTTCATGAGTAAAAGCCTAGTCTCGCTCTCTGTTCAAATGTATGTATTTCCAAATCATTATCTATCGTCACAAAACAATGTTCACAACTTGACCTAGCTACGTGGTAAATGGCCACTGGTGTGGTTATCTTTCTGGTCTGATGACGTATTTCTGAGCAGCATTTCAGGAAGTAAAAACTGTTCAAAGTTCAAATGTTCATGGCTGCATGTCTCACAGATGCGGTGCTTATAGCGTACATTCCCACATACTGTACATGAGTGAATGTGCGCTGTGGTTGATTGGTTTCCATTCGGCTGAATTATCACAGCCATCAACAGTTTCTGTTGATATTTATAAACGACAACGTTTCGTAAAGGTTGGATTCGGGACGTCATTAGAATGAATGAATGAGGACAGGCTGGGGAGCGTGAATGTACGTACCAACTGTCAGACATTTCAACTGAAACCAATTTCTTGGTGGCGCGAGAGGAAAAGTCAGTGGATCACCAAAGTCATTAGGGTTCATCGTCTGGGGATCATGAATGTCTGCACAACATGTAATAGCTATCCACCCAACAGTGATATAGCAGTCTAGACCAAAGGGGGACATACCAAAACATGGTTATCCTTGCAAGTGAGCACTGTAGGATCGTCTGCTTTACTTCAGTTTAAAGTTCCTTAAAGCTGGAGTGTTTTTATCTGCCTGCTCTGGCATGAGAGTCATTACATGGGATGGACCGTAGTCACGGAGCAGCAGCTAGCAGTATGCCACAGACACCTGACACTACAACCCCTGTGAAATACAGAGAGCTTTCCATGGCCGCTATGGGCCCAAACAGCATCGTGTGAACTTGTTTGGCAAAAGTCCCACCAGCTTTAACCTTAGCACACAGACAAACTACACAATATATCTCTATGACAGCATTAACCAAGGGTTACATAACTCGCCTGATACTAGTATTTCAAATGACCAATAAACCCTCTCTCATGCACCCGCCATATGCATGTACTTCTCTAATATGAGCCTATAGTTTTTGAGACGTGAAATGTCAGAGGCAAGAAAAATAAATAGCCTGCATGAGAGAAGATAACATGTTCACTTCCCTCACAGAAAGTCCCTCATACACTGGAGATCTGATCAACTTTGCACAGAGGGTTTAGAAGTATTGTTTCTATTATTATAAAACCAAAACTCTCTTCATGCAGCTTTATATCCAGAAAGGCACTAATATGAAGTTACTAGAGAACTAGGGCCGTATTCATGAAAGAGTTGCTTAAGAGAGTTCCTACGGAGCAGGACTTCTAAGAAGCTTTGGAGTTTGTTCAAAATGGTGCAAAGACTATAGCGGTCGGAGAAATGTTCTTCAAACCCTTAATGAGGGGGAGTGAGGGAAAAGCTGTACAGTAGATGGAGCCACGTCTCCCACGCAACGCAGTAACACTACAATACCAGCAATGAACGTGATTACGACACTAGGATATTAGGCAAATGGAAAAGTGCAGCAGTGTTCGCTGGTTTCCAGGTTTACTAAACCAACGCCTCTACTTATGGCCACCAATCAAAGAGCCACAGAAACTGATGAAAGCTGAGCCATTTTTGCCATGAATTACTAAATTAACGTCAGCAATTTAACATCACAATTTAACATCATGTAAACAGGCTTTGTTTTCGAATATTTTATCGGGTCTTTTTAAAGTAGGTCTACGGCTTACAATTTATTCAACATTGATGTTATAGTGATGAATTGAGTCTAAATTCTACGATTCAAAGCCCACTACCACTGACTGCATTTTTATTTATTTTTCTTTGGGGGGGGGGGGGGGGGGTCAACCAACTACACTTGCTCTTAGAAGTTTGCTGAAGGACTCCTGCGCTAAGACTCCTTGCTAGAGTGTTTTAGGCTGAGTTAGGAGCTCCCTGAGAGTATTCTCAGAACGGCTTCCAATGACCACATCTCATCTAATCAGTCCTGTTGTGATTGACTTCACTTGGATGTCATAATGGACGTAATTGCATTTCTATCTCTTTTTGGTGCAGATAAGAAGCGGGAAAAACACAGCAAGAAGAAAATCCCCTTCAAAAAGACTCACAGTGTGTGACTCAACATTCACTCAAGGCATTTTCAACGCACACACTAATTCCAAACGTGATCAGGACGTCAGCTTTTCCTCATGTTGTAACAAGTTTACTCCTAATTGTGGAACATTGTGAAACTTTTAGCAGGAAGCGTTCTGAAACATTGGTGTACTGACTACATTTTTACCTTTTAAGTTATTAGAATGTCTTTCAACACAGAAGGTTGAGCTACATTAAATGCAAAAGTAGAGTAAATAGACTTTACCTTTTATGAAACTTGCAAATTGCAGCAAATATTAAAATCAATAAGAGCGATAGAGATTACGCTGGATGCAAACAGGGAGAGCTGTCATGTTCACTGGTAAATGTAATGATGCAATAACATTTAAAAGTTATAAAGATGCATGTGCATGTTGAGTCATGTTGATGCCTCCACTCAAAACACACTCATCAGGTTCTTTGGACACTCAGCCAAGGCATACCCAACACCAGCGTTTCAATGGAAAATATGGGCGTCTGTCGTCACATACACACATGTATTTGTCCCGCTTCGTGTTGCTGTCGGTGTCCGCTAAGAAGAAGGCCCTGTGTGCTTATCTGCTTACACTCACACCACAAACCACCATGCATTTGGATAGTGACACATCTACAGCAACATCCTCATTTCTAGCTGCTGTCTGTATGGTAGCTCGCTGAAGCTGTCACTGCCGTCGGAAATCCTTCTCTGTTAAAAAATGCTGGAGAGCTCCGTTTCCAAATGGTGAGTCCACGTTTTAATTCAGTCTATTTCAGATGTCTTGACTCGTTGTGCTTGCTGAGTGGGGAGGCTTTGATTAGAAATAGTGTCTGTGTCTAGTGGCTGTTGTTGAAAGAGATCAGTCCGATGGAGTGCAGTAGAGTCTCCATGCCCTCCAAACACGAGCGTATGTCTAATGTATAAATGTCTCATTCATGACTTTGTGGTTGAAATCTGTAATCTAGTATGCAACAAGAAAAGCAAATCTCTGATAATAAATTATACCATGAAAATCTTGCCCCCTCTTGGTGTCCATGAGGGGAATTAATTCAGTCACATTTTCCATTTATTTTAAAATATTCACATTTTTAAAAAGTGATGAAAAGTTATTTGAATACGTTTCTAAACAAAAAATTGTTTTCCTCAGTTGAATCTACAATTATATACAAATTCACTGTGACCTGAACCTGAGGTTATTGCTTAAATCATCGTGCAGCTTCTCTCATGTCAACCCTCAGGCATCATACCGTCATGTCAAAAACAAGCCTCTGCACACCTGTTTGTTCAAACATGTTGCTTGTATCGCACAAGCCAACACACAACAGGGTGGGGTGCAGTTTACTTTTGCCAGGATATTTGATTATGCATCCTGCATGCCTTTGAAACAGTGAGAGTTAATACTGTAGGGTGAGTGGAACGCACATTACTCGGCTGTTTGTACACAGACTGTGAAACCTGCCTCTTGTTTCGCTTTTCTGATGAGAACGTCTCACCACAAACTCAGAATACCTCAACCAACATGTGACAAGAAAGTGAGCGTCTCCGTTTCAAAGAGGGGCAATTTGAGTCATTTGTCGCGTTTCCTACAGTTTCAAAATAATTGTTTGGAATAAGATTTCAGTATGTTTCAATCTGGAGCAAAATGCTGTTTATTCTGTGGGTTTACACCATGCATTTAAACATTTACCCCTGGTATTAATACACATCTCCAGTGTCCACACTGGTATCACTGAGATCCGATCTCTCTGTGCAGCTCAAACAATCGAAGGCCACAGCCCCTTTTCTTCTGCCTTGAGCCAGGACCGGTTTTAGCAGTTCTCCACTATTTGCAACAACCTTTGCTTCATAAATGGCTCTGTTGTGTCTGCTTGCGCACTTTCGTTGGACCAAACTGCAAGCAGACACTTTGGTCCCCATCCACCAGTGTCTTGAATATTTACCTTTGACAAACCTTTCTCTCGCTTAGCTTGTTTAAATAAAGGCTCAAATAAAGAAATCAATATGCATAATGTGTTAACATACATACAATGCTTCTCTGCAAATGTTTTCGAGCTTGCAGTAAGCCCAGCGCAGCTCGCGGTCGTGGCATTTTCTGATGGATGCAGATCTCAATGGAGACTCCTTAATTTGCTCGAAACAGTTACACATGAATCACAACTGACGAGGACCGCAATATTAGCAAAGTGCTTCCTGATTCCAATCACGCAATGGATAGTAAAGTGCTCCTGATGTGAGGTTCTGAGGTATTAAATATATAACTTTCACTTTTGTCTTGACAGTGAAAAGACTCCATGGACGAGAGTGAGACGATGCTTGTGTTTTCTGATGCTGTCGCTCATGATTGGAACTTTCATGTTAATTTTCTACATCTCAAACCTCAAAGTGTCGTTTCCTTTGAAGTTTTGGGCGACAAGGCCATCGTCAAGCCAATCTTACCACAATACAACTACTCCAGTGCAGGATGTAAGTGTATTTGGTGTCATCTTCAAACAATGGCAGCTGTCAAAATTACCAAAGCAAAGAAAAAGTCATAATATTCTTTCCTTGTTTGTCTGATTTAGACGAGTCATTCGCAGTATTAAGTCACTGTTAACATGCTGCTACCATAGAAATGTGTTTGAGTCTACTAATATTCAAACTAATATTAGTGTAGTCAAGTTAACAATAAAAAACAAACAACGATAAATCGTTGCGGCGCAACACTCAAAAAACACGAGCCTTATCTGTTTGCACAGATCTCACCAGATGGCCCTTCAATGTACCTTGTGGCGTACCCGCGCCGCTACGGTTTCATCGTGGACGAACCACATAGATGTTGGAAAGAAAGACCATTCTTGGTTGTTATGATCCCAGTCGCACCCCACAACAGAGAGGCCCGCGACACGATCCGCAGCACGTGGGGCAAAGAAACAACAGTGCTGGGCAGAGTGATCGGCCGCTACTTCCTCCTGGGGACGTCAAAAGAGGAAGATGGGACAGCAGCCATCCAAGAGCAGGTGAGTCGATCTATTACAAGTTGTTGAATTGCAAAGCGCATTTCTGTTCTTACTATTCGCAAAATGAATAGTCCAACATCAGTGAGCTTACAGCAAGTGCTTCACAGAACGCAAAAGTCACGGGGGAATGAGAGCAGAGAAAGGAAAGAAGGTGGAGATGCCAGGTTACTGCAGAGCTGCATCCAAACGCATGTCATGACAGAGAGCTGAACTGGTTTCTGTGTATGCTGGGATGTGAGGACGGCAGTGAACAGCTTCTTACATGGCTTTTGGCATTAACGCTGAACAATATTTACATCTTCCCAATGGATCAAATGATGATGTGCAATGTGACAGCAGTCACTTTAAGTTACAAACTCAAAGAGACACATCACCCTATAGGTTTCCCACAATAGCCCACATGGCCCATGCTTTTTACTGTCTTCCAGTTTGGATCATCGACCCTGTTTGTAGCAGCAGCAGGCAACCCAGTTAAAGCAACCTGCCCGGCAGCAACCGACAGACAAAGTTAGCGCCTAGCTGGTCAGGCTGGTCTCGTCCGGCATTCGCAATTACACCTCTAAAGAAATAATGTGCCGTAATTCGTAGATATCCCACGGAAATATATTGTATGTTATTAACCACATAATCGTGAGCGGGGAAGAATAAAGACCGCAAAAGCACGCGCCGGGTGGGTAGGAGGCGAGGTGGGGGGTTTAACAACCAGTGATCCTTCAGTTAAGAGACCGCCGTTCATTCCCCAGGTGAAGGGAGAAGTCAAGCTTGATTTATTTTTCGCGTAACTTGTGTAATGTAGTTGCGGGACTTCTGTGGTTATTGTAACCCAAACGACGATCTTTTCCTAAACCTAACTAATTAGCTTTGTTGCCTAAACCTAACTTAGTAGTTTTGTTGCCTCAACTTAATTTAGTATTTCCTGATCTATTCCTAAACCTAACTAAGTAGTTTTGTTGCCTAAACCTAACTAAGTAGTTTTGTTGCCTCAACTTAATTTAGTATTTCTCGATCTATTCCTAAACCTAACTTAGTAGTTTAAGAATCGTTTCCATAATCTAACCAAGTAATGTTGTTGCCTCAACCTAGCTAAGCATTTCACAATCCATTCCTAAAACTAACCAAGTAGTTTTGTTGCCTAAACCTAAGTGAGTAGCTTTCTACTTCTATTTAAAATAAATAAATAAAAGACTACACAAGACAAGCATAAATTGACACATGTTGCTGGCTTTTATAGGAAAACGTACAAAAAATGAGTTTGATGGCGATCAGAGCAGAAGATCAGAACTGAAAGGAGAGGGAATACCAGGTCACCAAACATGACTCCAAATGAATGCTCTTGTTGCTTTGTGTCCGCTGGATGTGTAAATAAGCAACTGGTGGCTAGCTAACTGCTGCTATAACCTCTGTCTGCTATCTGCCCCTCTCTAGGTGTTACAGGAAAGCCAGAGACATCACGATATTCTCCAGAGTGACTTCTTGGATAGCTACAATAACCTCACCATTAAAACCATGGTCATGTTCGAATGGCTCAGCTCTCATTGCCCCAACACCTCCTATGCCATGAAAGTTGACTCGGACATTTTCCTTAACGTCCACAACCTGGTTGACATGCTTTTGAAAGCCCCCCGACACCTCTACATGACGGGAATGGTGGCGAGGGGTGCTGCTGTTCTTCGAGACCCCAGATCAAAGTGGTGTCTGCCGGTTTCGGTCTTCCCCGAGTCGACATACCCACCGTATGCCCTGGGACTGGGCTATGTGTTCTCACTGGATTTACCCAAGAGGATACTGGAGGCGTCTGCACATGTTAAAGCTGTTTATATCGAAGATGTCTACGTGGGACTGTGCATGAGGCATTTGGGAATCGATCTGACGGATCCTCCTCGTGGTGATTTATTTCGGGCAAATGTGCCTCATGAGCCAAGCGATTGTTACTGGGCTTCAGTCATAACAACAATAGTACAGAGCTCCAACCACCTTTCACAAGTATGGGGAGTATATCAATCTCAAGATGACTGTTAATGCTTCTGACTGTGCCTTAAAAACAACCTATGACTGTTTTAAAGCCCTGCACAACAATACTCTGATTACATCGTATCTTAGTGCCTGGTCTGGACTTTTGATACCAAAACAACAGAGCTGGTGGGATAGATGCGTATTTTATTTATTTTTTTAAGCTGAGCAAAATATGTTTGTCAAAATTATTTTTTGTACAGATTGCACAAATGATTGTAAAGATATCAATGATTTCAAGATTTTAGGATGTAAACCAATGGAGTTGTCTCCTCCTATGTAGAATATCATTTGACTATTCTTTTTCTAGAGTAACCCTAAGGGCATGAAGGTAAATGTCGATTTGTCGACAATAAGCACAAAGCATGCATGACTAACTTTCACCACAGAAACTACAAGAGGATGAAACCTGTCGCTGCTGGCTGAGGGGATTGATAGGCAGACAACCGACACTTCACAAAGTCTGCTGCAAAACAGTGGTTGCATTTGATACAAATCTGGAACAATCTGACATTTATGAAATGTACTGTCAGGAAAACCAGGGTTGCTCCTTGGGTCCCTGTGAAAATGCATCACAGGGAGCACGCAGCACAGCAACAATTGTGCAATACGTTTCTCTAACAGACACAGTTGTCCAGTGTACGCACATATGATTTTGCAAGTCGGCTTCAACAGAAAAACGATGGAAAATACACTCTGAAGTTATACTGTTCATTTTGATCAAACTGAGTTTGAGAATGGAGAGTTTGACCAACTTCGGATGTTCCAGTTTGTGGCGCTGTTGAATTGCATTTTGCTATACTTTGAGTTGTTAATAATATTTAATCTACCATCATCGTTATGAATATATCTTGTTCGGTACTCTCGTAGCGCAGCTGTGGCAATGACAGTCCGTCAATCAGTCAGTTCACTACTTCGGTCCACACTAAAATATCTCAACTACTGAACGTGATTACCATGAGATGTTGTACAAAGCTGCTGACTTTATTGATCCTCCATTATGCAGTTGTTTTTGAGAGTTTTGTGTGAAACATCAGTTAAATTAAATGCCATACAATTTTATACACATGGTCCCCAGAGGATGTGTTTTAATGACATGTGAAAAGTGTTTGAAATGTCTTATTATTGCATTGACATTACATTTTAAAATATATGATATTAACCTTATCTTTCCATCTCGCACTATCTCCAGGTAAAACAGGTATAATTAAGTTCAATTTGTATCAGGTAGCGTAGTTCACATGTAAACACCCTTCAGTTAGCCTGATAACTGCTGAAAAGAATACACACACCTATTCTACTTGGATAGTAGAGATAATTCAAAATGTGTTCAAATCTTCACCTGGAGATGTTCTCATTAGTTGACAAAATGGGAAAAACTGGATATGTTTCCAGTGGTGTATGGTGGTATTTGTATATCTGCGTTTAACTTGTGAAGTACTTCATACGTCTTCCATGAAGCTGAGTCACGGATCATTGTGTGCTCAGCGAATGTATGCAGGTCTGCCACAAAGCTTCTTCTTATCTCCTGTTGTACAAAGTAACACAACTCAGGGAATCCTCTGGGAGCCAGCACTACCTTTAGGCTGCAGAATGACAGATTTATCTGTCTATGAAATTCCAAATGGTATCGATCAGTTAAGCCTGCAACTGACGTGCAGCACACAAAATGAGCAGATAAATATTTTAGAAATCAATAAAACTGTAAATGTATGATTTCCAATTTGACAATTAATATGTTTATTTAACATGACTTTTACAATGTAATTATTTATGTTGCATGCAAATGTACTTCTTTGTTTTCCAATACATTTCTGGTCAGTTAATTGAATAAATACTGATTCATCCTATCAAAGTCAATTTTAATTTATTTTTTTTATTTTTATTTTTATTACAACGTTCATTTTAAGACTCAAAACAATATTATTGTTTGCAGTACACTTCTGGATCTTTTATATGTTCCCTCTTTTCTTGCACATTGCAATACATATTATATATGAACGTCAGTGGGTTGTTAAACATGCCTTGTGTGTGTGTGTGTGTGTGTGTGTGTGTGTGTGTGTGTGTGTGTGTGTGTGTGTGTGTGTGTGTGTGTGTGTGTGTGTGTGTGTGTGTGTGTGTGTGTGTGTGTGTGTGTGTGTGTGTGTGTGTGAAATGCATGTTTGATCACGTCCAAACTGTTACAGCAGATTTAGAAGGAGACGTTGTTACTCTGTCTTCTCTTCCTCATCAATCTTTTAACGGTGAGACGCATAAACAACTATATCCTGATATGTTTTCTCTTGGTCTTGGTCTCCCTCTTGCTCTCCCCTCTTCATCATCCTTATCAACAATAATGGAAGCAGCATTGTGGCTGATTCCACTGTGGGTAGTTAGTGCTTTTGACTCAAACAAAGGTCTGTTCTTCCTGAGAATACCTTGACAGGCAGAATGACACTAAACTACAGTGTTTCCTCATAAGAATACAGATGGAAATCAAAGATGGATGTTTGAAGAATCAAGTTTTGCAAATCTCTACTAAATTCAACAGACAGACAAATGCATGTAGAGGGAGACTCTACACCCAAACACAAGTTCTTCTGAAAGCCACTTCCTGATAAGACTTCACAGAGATCTAAAAGCAGCCCTGTCTTACACCTCTGGGGTTTGTTTCCTCTCATATACATGTGCATGAGTAATGGCAGACGTCTTGTTAGTGACGCGCAAACATGAGCAACAGCGCCCTCTTGTGCTTCATAGGCAAACGAGAACACACAAAAGGAATGGGCTGTTGAGTGGTAGGAAATGAGAGACTGTGAATCTAAAATACAGGCTGTTGCTCATTAAGTTTGAATAACTTTCAATAAGGAATTTGATAATTATATGTAGCAGCATCTTTAAATTGTGGGGAAATAATCCTGCATCCACATATTGATGTGCTGTTACTATGGCTACCATAGATCCTGTATAGACCTCCTTGACAGTGATGCTAAATATTTCTTAATGTCACGAAATACTAGAATCACCAGCATCTGTGTTCGGGTTACAGACTCTGTTACAGACAGGTTAATGACTTTACACGACACACTGAATAACAATCATGTCACATGTGGGCTTCCTTTTCAATATCAACACATGTGTGTGTCTATAAGAGTTAGAGTGTAAGGTCTCTGCCATGACACAATGGAAGATGAAGAGATGTAAATAAAAATCACATCAGCATGAGCCTCTGCAGGGTCTGAATGTGTGTTTTTTTGTTTTGTTATTTTGCAAGTCAAACTGTGTGTGTGTGTGTGTGTGTGTGTGTGTGTGTGTGTGTGTGTGTATGTGTGTGTGCGTGTGTGTGTGTGTCTTTTACAACTACTTTCTTTAAAAAAAAAATCCCCCTTCAAGACAGATGTCTCTGAGGGTCAGCTGAGCGTCTGGCATCTGGTTGAGGAGGAAAAGGCTCCCAGAGTTCCACGTGTCTCTTTGTGGGGTGGGCCGTTTCGGTCTGACAAGAAGCTCCGCTTTGGCCGTGCTCAGGCTAACTTTGGATCATTGTTAGTATCCAGAATCGAACTGGTGATCTTGTCATTCACCACAAGTCTGGCAGCAGTCAAGCAAGCCAGTGTGCCGGATTTGGACTGTGAAGCCCAGACACTTTAGCTTCCTGGTGTCAAGAGAGTCTGTCCGTCTCTTCTTCACTGTATGACGAAACAACTAAGTCTTAACTTTTGGTTAATAACTCCCCACGAATTAAAGGAAAATGTAAATTCCCTGGGTGACAGCACTGAGCCACTGTGGGTCCCTGAATGGTTCAAAGGGTTGAATCATGCTCCGCTGTCACCGGATAACTCAGTTGAGCTCTCTCCACCATCATGAAAACACCAAATGGATATGTTGTGGAGGAATGCTGTTCATCCCTCCAGTGGTCTACTTGGAGAATCTATAATGACATTGAAGCTACTCTGGATGCTTGTAGTGGTCAACCACCATATTTTCACACTTTATGTTGTTTTTTTCCTTTGGATTTTCATTCCATGCTACACAAATGTAACATGTTAACCTACTTAAACCTATAAATGACACAATGTAACAGTGGCGCATGCAGATCCCTATGGCGCCACATGCACCTGTAGCCTACATGCTGCTGCCAGTAGCTCACATGAATTTAGCTGCATTATTTTCCTAAATTTGAACACGTTTGGTTTCTATTACTGGAGCGCTTATGGCACATGACAGACATCAACATCAACATCGAAGAAGGAAGCGTGGGGATTGGATTCATTTGTGGGGAGCGGTCCTCGAGACCATCACCGCCCAAGGCCGACCACCCTGGCAGACCTGGCAGACCAAACGCCATGAAGGCGGAGTTGAGAGGGAGGAGAGTCGAGATGGAAGCTAAGTTAACACAGCTAGGATCGAAGGCTACTCCACTGCCAAATCTGCTGGTGGCTAATATCCAGTAGCAGAACAATTCAGGCTAACACCGGCACGGGTGACAGAAACCTGGCTCCAGATTAAGCTGCACTTGACGGGAGGACCGCAGGACTGAGCGCAGGACTCCGGTGGGACAAGAGGCGGCGGACTCTGTGATTACATCAATGATGCTTGGTACTCAAACACAGTCAATGTTGAGGACAATGTCTACCTGTTGTCACATTTTGAATGTGAAGATTTTGGCCATATTGCCCAGAATATGTTTTTGTTGCAGCATGCTTACATTCCTCCTGATGCAAATTAAAAACAATGCACGACAGGAATGCACTACTGTTTTTGTTTTGTTGTTTTAATCGTGTAAAAACATAACAAATGGGCTACAACTGCATTTCATTGTGCATCCCTGTGTTGCATGATTACAATAAAGAATCCGTGAACCTTGAATCCTTGAAGATGCAGGACCTAAAGCTAATCCACTACCCAGCCTACGCCTGGTTGATGTTTGGGGCCACAGGAAAATAAGATGGATGAAGTAAGACTTTAGGCGAACCCAGCAACGGGAGACACTTCTCACATCTGAGACCTCATCCTAACAGAGACCTGGATCCACCTTGGCCTATGCATGTGTTGTTGTTGCATGCTTACTGTGAACTGGTCTTCTTAATGCCTTGAATATGGCATTTACTGTCTTTTTAAATGAACTATTCTATAAGTTTAAATACAGACTGAAGAATGAAGTGAAGGTTGCCTCGCCTAGCAAAATAAGAAACCCCCATCTCTTTGATTCTGAGGAACTGACACTGATATATGGCACTGCTGTCGCCTATACGTGTTTATTCCTGCATGTATGTGTGTGTGTGTGCGCGAGTGCATGAATATGCGAGCGCCCTCAGGAAATGCTTGAGATAAGTGGAACGTCAACTTCCTCGGAATACCTCGTATGTTTGCAAGTACCCAGAAAGAAAGTAACAGACAGCCTCTATCACTCTGGAATTTTCTTATTCAATTGTTTCTCAGAATGTTGTCTTGTTTAGGTTGGATACGGGTCCGAAAAAACGAGTGTGTGTGTGTGTGTGTGTGTGTGTGTAGGCAGCTGACCCTGATGTGAACAGGGCCACTGTGTGAGACCACAGAGAGACCATTCTTCACTGCGACACAAACACACTCTCTCACACACACTACACGCTCACAGCCCCCCCCACACACACACACTCTTAATTCGTCACATTCACTTACACACACAAACAAACATGCAGAGGGTGCAAGAGAGTCACTTGCTATCGTTCTCTCATTCTCCTGCACTCACTCACACACACACACACACACACACGCACACACACACACACACACACACACACAGTGGCTGTGTCCCACCACATAATGACCCTCATTTCACCATGCTGACTGTGACTCACTGGTTCGGTCAGGAGACCGGAATGTCAAGCTCCATCTCTTTATATGTTACACTTGAGAACATAAATACATCGGTAAAGCTAAAAAAAAAGAGCTATTGTGAGGTGAAGTGACGTTTATATTTGTCTCGTAGCATATTTTTGTGCTGAAATGTGTGACCTTACAGGATGCATTTAAAGTGAGAGAGACATATAAAGCAAGTTTAATTAAGAAACAGGTATATTGCTAATATAAAACATTGTTTTCTCACACTAAATTTAAATTTTTGGCAGTAAAACAAAGAGCAGACATCCGTCGAGGTTGGTATTAAATGACGGTGTGTTTGGGTTAGGTTTAGTGTTACATGGGCTACTAGATAACTTAGATGTCCTTAAGTTACACAACACAAAACAGCTAACGGTGACATTAGCTAGCTAATATACTGCAAAACCCCCTCTCAAGACCAAATTGCAGAAGCTATGTTCTTTTTGTCCAGCAGTATACCAATGTTTAGGTCATTTAGTTATGGATACAAAATAAATATGTACGTCATGGAGGTTGTGTTCATTTTACTTGAGTTGGCAGGGCAGGTTAATTAGCTTATTTAGCTAAGGTTACATCAGGTTGCTCAAATGTAACACATGGTGTGAGCAATGGGTCAGTTCATACTTTTAACACATTGGTCATGCAAAAACATTTTATTCGTGACGGTTGTTGGGGTAAGAAGCCACCAAGTAAATTTGCTCAAATGTAACACATATGGTGTGGGTTACTGACTGGGAAACCATGCCATCTTGTATCTTAGCTCACATGTGAGGCCTCCACACTGTCATTAAACTTTAAAGTTAAACATGCCTGCATCAGGACATGTTGGGCCGCAACAGGTATTGTCATTTAGCACAGAATAAATCACACATTTGCTACATGGCAAGACGTTTCGCTATCTTGTCACGTTCTCTGATTTCTGTTATTTTACCGGGGTTACAGTTGGATTCAGAGCTAGATTTTACACGATAGACCTTTTCCACACTAGGAAAAGCACAGGTGTAATAATGACGTTAACGATCCAGCGTGTTCAATAGGCCTACTATGAGCCTGGAGGTGACAACGGGGCGGTAACCTCCGGTTCTGCCAAGTGAAGCCGATGTGAAAGCTTAAAAAATAATCACGAATTTCATCCAATGACTCACATTCATTGATGCTCAAACGAGGAGAGACCTCCTGATACGGATGGATGGAACCGTTTTATTGATGGGGACTTGCAGCAGTGAATCTGATCTGCATTAAGGTCAAGATCAGGCGGCAACCCCCGGTTGTGTCGAGTGAAGCCGATGCGGAAGTGTCTCAAAACTTTCATTCTACTGACCAGCAGGGGGCGACTCCTCTGGTTGCAAAATGAAGTCTGATTGTATAGAAGTCTATGAGAAAATGACTCTACTTCTCCCTTGATTTATTACCTCAGTAAACATTGTAAATATGAGTTTATGGTCTCAATCTCTAGTTTCAAGTATTTTTCAGCACCGCATCAGCTTCATTTAGTAAATGATGGTTCATTTAGAGCAGGGGTGTCAAACATACGGCCCGCCACGTCATTTTATGTGGCCCGCGAATCCCCCAGCAAAACAAATGAATAAAAATAAAAAAAGATTTATTTAAAAAATTTTTTTTTTTTTTTACAAAAATTAAAAGTTAGATGTGAAAATAAAAATATCCCCATGGTTGAAATTATGAGATGAGCCATTTGCGCCGCCGGTCTCGCCGGGGGCTATTTTGTGTTCATTCGCACTGGACGCGCCAGAGAGGGGGCGTGGCTTATCACCCTGAAAGCCGCTCAACTGTCCGCCATTAACCATGGGAAAAAGAACCTCTATTTCTGCTAAGTAGGTGTTGAGGAAGTCACAGATATCCCGGGAAACTAAACTAAATATGTTTGGAGTAGTTACATTTACACCGTCTTACATTTACAACCGGCCCCTTGAGGGCGACCGTGATGCTGATGTGGCCCCAGAGTGAAAATGAGTTTGAGACCCCTGATTTAGAGTCAAATAGAGCATAAAGAGGAGTATGCTTACTGTGATTGACAGGTTGCTGCAGCTACCAGAGCTGTATTCGGCGTCTCTACGTCACTCCTCCGCATTCCAAAGATGGTAACCTCCGTTCATCGGTTGGGAAAAAAACAACATGGCGACTCGAGGACTCAGGACTTCATAAATCAATGGGTGACATCACAATGATAACATCCACTTCTTAGAGTATGGGTGGGTTACATAAATGGAATCCAGCAATAATGAATGTTATCAATGAGGCTAGCACTGTTCTATCAGATCAAAATATATGTTGCAAAGAGCTCAAAGAGGCTACGGCTCAAAACTGTATTTACTGGGTTAACCAGATGTTTCCAAGATGTTATGTTGAAAAGGTTCAACAGAAAAATTAGCAGCTGAATCCAATCAAGATGAAAAGGGTATGCAGTAAAAATGCACGTGGGCCTGAAACAGTATAAGGTGATACTGGAACGAGACAAGCACCTGTAAAACGTCAAGGGTTGAAGTGTGTTGTCACAGTCTGTGTACAGATAGTGCGTGTGTGTGAGAGTACTTTTTCTTTCAGTTAGCTTCAGTACTGTATAATAATTTATTAACTTAATTTTTTTGACTTAACAGTCACTTTCAAACGGTATTTGCAAAGTGAATATTGATGATTGTGGCATTCTCTGAGACTAACTCCTGTGAACTTTTCCCCACAAAAACAAACACTCGCGCGCACGAACACGGACACACGGAGATTCACGTGGAGAGATTTTGTAAGGTAACGTTTATTATTTTCATTCAGCGGCATAAGCAATTAGTATACAGTTGTTACTGCCTTGTTGTTCTTTCTGTCGTTGTGTGTGGACTGGTTGAGTTATCCGAGTCGCTTTAAGAAAAAAAGAATCCCTCAGGAGCACAACGTCAAGTGAAACGAAGTTAATGCAGTCAGAGACCGGACGTTTTCACAATTAAGCATTGCAACGTCAGTGTAAGGTTTCGGCCTGAGGCAGAGTAAAAATAATAACAACAAAGCACTAGTATCTGTTATGTATGTGGTGAAAAGAGCAGTAAAGATCAAAAAGCCAAACGCAAACAACTCCAAACACACGTGGATTTCGAGTTTTATGAATCACATTTACAGACGTTAAACATGGTCTGATAAAATGTCTGACTTTCTACTATGTATTCTGATCATTTCTGTTTCATCAATGCAGAACTTAAAACGTACATTCTACAAGAGTTTACAGGTCCGCTGAAGGCAATTATTTTGAAAGGTGTGTCCGGAAATGGTATGTTTGACGCTGTCTAGCTTTGCCGCTGCCAGCTAAACTTCAGAATGAACCCTAGCAGAAGAAAAGCCGTTAGTTAGTTGTGTCGGGGAGAGACCGTCCATGTCTTGTACACAAATACCAGCTCGCTGACAAAAGTCGCTGACAGCAATGTCGAGAGAAAATACCACTCGAAGTTTGGACAGCATAGACCTCGCTTCTTTAAGGGTACGTTTGAAAATGTTGTCTTGCTTTTTAATGGAACATTTTTAGAGTAAACATTGCAGGATGTGGTGGGTGTTGCTGGAGACCTAACGGTAATGATAGTTTCCACTGGTCTAACGGTCTGCTCTCGCTTCATGCACTTTAAAGTGTCCTCGTGTCCTAACCTCGCTGTGTAGCGTGCATGTGTAGGGAGTAACGTTACTGTGTGCACCGTGTCCCGTTTGCTGTGTTGTAACTTTACTAGCTGGCGTTTCACCCACAGGACTGTTGTTTGGCTGCAACAAGTGACAGCCCACTAAGAAAACCTGCTGCCTTTGTTCATTGACAGAAAAACTAGGATGAAAAATCCCCGTTCACATAATTCTAATACTTTACAGCTAGTTATAGTGTTTTTATGCTAGTTTATGGACATGTCTCAGTATCAGTATCAGTATCCCTTTAGGAAATGTCAGTGTCCCTGTATGGCTCAAGTGTGTTTATAGTCATGTAATGTGATTTCATATATCTTAAGCTGATAATATTTCTCGAACCAGTGAAGCCAAAACCTATAAAATGAAAATGTCAGTGATTTTCAAGTCATCCTCTCATTCCTTGTCGCTCACAATGTTATCCCCGTGTACAGTCCCACTTCCTTAACCTACATGCCAGTACAACCCTGCATTGTTCTTCTCCTTTCGCCCACAGTACCGCCTATATAAAGCTGTTAATCGTAGCTTAGCATCAACCTGTTGCAGTATGACTTTGTTTAAATGTTCCATTTTCTGTATTTTTTAATGCATCGTACCTGATGCTTATCGTGCTTTATCTTGACCCCATCTGTATTTGTTTTTACAGGATCCGGCAGGTATCTTTGAGTTGGTGGAGGTGGTTGGCAATGGAACCTACGGTCAGGTGTACAAGGTGAGCGCTCGCATGGTGTTCAGGAGTTTGTTGCATGCATTGGAAGGACAGAAACACTGCCGCAAACTGTGACACTGATACATACGTGTGTTGTCCTGTTTCCATTTAAACCTTGGTTTGCATAGCGGTGAGTTAGATAGAAAATTGTTGCTTGTTGTAGTTTAAAGAAGAAAAAAAAACGCCTCACAAGCTGCAGACACACAGTACATGACAGTAACCGACACGCCACTTCTGGTAAAACTTACTACTTCCAGTTAGTTGTGAGGAAAAAAAAAGCAATTCTCAGCTGACTGAAATATCCCCGCAGCTCTTACACACACACACACACACACACACACACACACACACACACACACACCAGCATGTAGAGCATCTTTAAAGGCCCTGGGTGGGGCTCACTTCCTTATCGCAATATCTGTTTGTGTATGCGTGTATGAGTGGTTTGTGGTTACAGGAGGTGTTTAGGCTTATTTAAGTCTCTGCAGATGGTTGTGCCCTCTGTGCAAATCATGTTTACATGCATCTGCAATACCACAAACTGTGTGTTACCATACCTCAGCTCTGACCATTAAATACACAGATATCTTTGGGGGGAATGATGACTGGTGTGAATGAGAGTTTAGGCCCTTTGTAAGTGGTCAAGAAACTACAATTTACTACTTTAGAGAGATATGCATTCCTACCTGCAAAGAAAAGACATATAGACATGTCTATACAAAAATTATTGTCAAATTTCTTTAATCCAAAATTAATTTTGCAAGATGCATCAAGTTGTGTAAGAAAGATTGTTATTTTTCCCGCAGCAAAATCAGATCAGGTTCAGCTGACTTTTAGACACGCATTACTCTATATTAATATCAACAATAACTACTACAATAAGAAAACGAAAAACAACAATGAAAGGTTAAAAACATAGCTTAAAAATGTAGGAGTATGAATAGAGGTTGAGGTTAAAAGTTTAGGGTTTACGAACACTTCTCACGTGTGTGTGTGTGTGTGTGTGTGTGTGTGTGTGTGTGTGTGTGTGTGTGTGTGTGTGTGTGCGCGCGCGCGACAGAAGGTGGGTGTGTGCCTCTTCTGCCACTTGATTTCCTGAAAGAGGAAATGTTGCAAGAGATGCACAGGATAGTACGGCCTGTGTCGGGCTTCACACAGGCTGCTTTTACACAGCGCTGAAAAAAAATCACAAATTTCATCCGATGGCTCACATTCATTGATGCTCAAACAAGGAGAGACCTCCTGATATGGATGAATGGAACCGTTTTATTGATGGGGACTTGCAGCAGTGACTCTCAAAACTTTCATTCTCTCTACTGACCAGCAGGGGGCGACTCCTCTGGTTGTATAGAAGTCTATAGAAAATGACTCTACTTCTCTCTTGATTTATTCCCTCAGTAAACATTGTAAACATGAGTTTATGTCTCAATCTCCAGTTGCAAGTCTTCTTCAATACAGCATGATGTTCATTTAGTACATGATGGTCCATTTAGAGTCACACAGACCATAAAGCAGAGGATGCTTTAGGGCGGGGCTTATTGTGATTGACAGGTCGCTGCTCTTACCAGCGCCGTATACGGCGTCTCTCTATGTCACTCCCCCGCATTACAAAGATGGTAACTTCCGTTCATTGGTTATGAATAAAACCAACATGGCGATGGCCGTAATCCAAGATGGCGACGGCGAACTCAAGGCTTCAAACCGGCGGTCCGCAGACCAATGGCTTGTTTGCTTTCTCTGCTCCTCCAGACTTTAGATGGAGGTGTTTGATCTATGTCTGTCGCCGTTTGTCTGTGAGGTTTTTAAACTTCTCACCTTTTGTGTACAACTGCTTTCGGGGAAGTAGCCCTTGCTGTAGGAGTTGCTGCCGTATAGGCAGAGTAGCAATGCTAGTGTGCTAACAGGCAGTCAACTGGACCTTAATGTGGACTACGCGTGTATGTCTCTGCATGTCCACATACACAAACTTTCCAAGTGTCTGTGGTTTTCAGCCATACAGCGAGTCCCAGAAACAGGACAGGAATAGGGCCTTCAGAACAATGACTTGTGCCACACACACACACACACACACACACGCGCACACACACAAACACGTGGTCCCTTAAGAAAACACTTAGTTGTGGATTGACATGAGTGCAGGAGATGCTGACAAAGCATCCCGGTCTTTTCCTCTGTTTATTTACATTTGTGTTGCATTTCCATCACAGTCGTAATGTGGCATGAACAGGAACGTTAGAAAATACGAGAGAGAGGAAGGTCAGGAGTGACACTATCACAACATGATAAGAGAAAATGTCTGTACAGTATTGTGTGAGTGTTTAGGGAGACCAGAGCTGAGCAGTGCAGCATGAGGTCAACAGAAAACTGAACTACTGTGGGATTTATAGTCTTTTAAACGTCTAGGCAAAGACAGCAGTATGAGATGAATCTTTCATGCTTTATATTTTCACAAGTCACATCGTGAACATACTTCACCACGTTTTTTCTAAATGTGTCACACTGATTTTTAAAGAGGACGCTACACGAAACCCACACGTGTGCAGCCACAAGCGACTGTGCAGTGTGTTTGTGTGTTATACCGGCCCTTTGAGGGAAGCCGTGATGCCGATGTGGCCCAGAGTGAAAATGAGTTTGAGACCCCTGCTCTAGCACATTTGTAGGACAAAGCTGTCCTCTATGCATCTGTGTGAAGGACTTCAACGCGAGCAGGCCGGTGATCTCCAGAAGAGCCAAACTAAAGCTTGGTTTGTACTCGCAATAGTGAAGCCGGCGCGATGTGCGTATGCCAGAAAATTACGCCTGTGCCTCATTTCCAAGTGGTGCCAGTGGTTGCGGCGCCTTGCCGCGCACCTCAGAACTTCTGAATGACCGATCAAACGCGTCGTTCTCTCATGCATCCTCTCTTGCGCCGCGCTTCGCGTTTTTCTAGCAGTTTTTAGACGTGCATAAAAGTTACAAAATGTGTAACTTTTCAGCACCAGGCTCGTCAATGTCACACTTGGCCAAGGCGGCCAATCAAATCAAGCAAGAGGCAGGCTTTACTGCTCTACCACTGACTTCAACTATATAATCCCCCCCCCCCCACTCATCATCTGTTTTGCCCGACGTGCCAATGGCCGTTTTTGAAGCAGGATTTCTTAAAAAATGTACATTTCAGTTTATATTTTGCAGCCAAATCAAATTCTTTCCAGGATATTCAACCTTGGTTTCTTTCTAATGTATGTAATACTTGACTTCTTTCTTTACAGGGCCGGTACAAAGGCACTAAAGTAGTCCATGAATATGAGATATGAGTTCACAGATGATTACAGTTCCTCCTCAGCATTGAGGACGTCGGTTTTTGCCGTTTTTGTCGGTTATACTCGTTCACTCGTTGTCTTCTTGCCTCTTCACAGTACTTTTTTTTTGTACGCCTCTGGTGTTTTGTAGAATACTGCAGCCAACAGCGTGTTGAGAATAGACGCCTTTGTGCGTGTCTGGAGCTTGCGCACCATCTGCGAAAACAGGGCTAAAGTAAGGACACGGCTGGGAAAACACGACCGGATGAAGAGGTGGAGGAGGGAGATGTAGCGTTCTGTGGCAGTCCCTGCTGTTGTTTGGTGAAATGGTTTGTAGTTCCACTCGGGTTATGTTGCTTCAATTAGTCCCGCTCTGCATTGAAGCCTTAAAGCTGGCCTATGTGTAGCATAGCATCGTTGATTGTAGTGATTGCAACATTTTGACCGTGACTGGTGTTTTGATCCTCTAATTGCTGGTTAGCGGTCAGATATCACGCTAGCCCAAACCCCGGTGTCAGTGGGAAAGTGAGCCCCCATTAGCCTCATTTTCATCTGAACTGAGCGGAACGGCCGTCAATCAGCAGGCGGGGTTGACGGTCACAATTAGAAGAAACGGAGAGTCCGATGGAGACCAGAGAGGGCAAGAGGCCTTTTTTTCAGCCACATTGCCCCAGGAGGCGAAAAAGCTCAGGAACTCAAAGAATCTTCAGTGCATTTGTTTTTGCATCTGAAGATCTGAGATGGTTGAGACATCGTTTTTGCACAGGCGACACAGAGTCCTCTCTGTCGTGCGAACGATGGTTTCAATAGATGTGGGAAAGCACAAGTGTGGATTCAGGGAGCTCTCCGAATCCAAACAAAAAGGCCCGACCCTAATAGGAGAGGTTATTCCAAGAGTTTACTTCCAGTTACTTGTGTGCTACAGTTTGTATCGGTAATGAATCTCTGCTTTGACCTGTACATGACATTTAGTGCTGCAAACTCCACCCATGTAGTTTTCGGCAGGCTGGAAAGCAGTGCCATGACAGCGGGGAGATATTTCAGGACAAGAGCTAAAACTGGATCCAGGTTCCTGCAGTTGAAATGCAGGTGAAGCTCCTCAGTCCCTCACAAAGGTTCGCGGAAAAGAAGTTGCTGCGGCCAAAAAGGGAAGTGGTTCGGCCCCGACAAGACAAACCCAATCGCCCTCTTCTCCTCTCATACTCATGCACAGATTTCACTGTGATTCTCTTTGGCTTCATTAACGTGTGCACACAAGGACAACATCATTCGTGTCCAACTGATGCGGAACACACACACACACACACACACACACACAGATGGACACTCGTATTAAAGGGTGCATTATGTGCGGTAGTGGTCACATGGCGGAAGTACGCCTGCAGTAGCTCTGGGGTCCCGGGACAAAGAAATCCCTGACGATCTGAGAGTCCCGGATTTTATAGAACGAGCAGTAAACAGCCCAACAAGAATGTTTTTTTTTTTTTATGAATTACCGGTAGTTTACCCTGCCCGTGTTTTAAAAGAAGGCACAGTCAGATGCTTGTGTCTCTCAAGCTAAAGAGCAAAGAGCGGCTTTGGGTCCCTGCAAAGCGACACACACAGTAGTAATGCCAGCTCCTAAACTTGTCAAATAAACATTGCTTTATTGGACATTCTTAGAACTGCTTCACCGTGAGTACACAAGCACTGTGCATGCTCCTCTCACTCACCAGCTAGTCATCGCACACACACACACACACACACACACACACAGAAACAGGGCGTTTCCCTGTTTGCAGAAGGAACTTCCCTTCCTTGCAAGCCACTGCTGTAGAGTCGTGTGTGTGTGTGTGTGTGTGTGTGTGTGTGTGTGTGTGTGTGTGTGTGTGTGTGTGTGTGTGTGTGTGTGTGTGTGTGTGTGTGTGTGTGTGTGTGTGTGTGTGTGTGTGTGTGTGTGTGTGTTTTACAATGTGAGAAAGTCAAACTCCACTAAAGCTAAGTGCTGCAATAACTGGTAATGTAGCACTGTGCTGCTCCGAGTGAAGCTGAAGTAATTTCAGGACTTAATTGTTAATAACAATCACCGCAACTTCATTAAAGTATTTAGTTTTGACTGACGTGCGTTGTTGAATCATGTTTATAGCATGTAGAAAACAAATCTTAAAATATATGAGTTGAGAACCGCTCTGTGTTTTTTAGAAGCCATCCCAGTTTGCTCTGCAGCGTCGCCTCAGTGAACCCGACTGTGCACACTGTACGCCTGTAAAAACAGCTGCAATACGAGTGAATCACTTACACTTCCTCAAAACCTTCTGGTTTCAAGAGCGTCACTTCCCTCTTCTGTGACCCACATGTCATCATTCTTATCCTCCTCATGCTGACTGATCTGCTGACCAAAGCATCAAAAAATATCCCCAGATTTAGACCAACTGTTTCTTTCTGTTGCAAACAAAAGAACCCACTGGAAGCGTTGCAAAGCACTTTGCCAACCTAAGATACACAAGACGGTTTCATTGAGATGGAAATATTCCGTTTCTTCTTCTTCCTAAGAAATGGAGGGCTCAGCTTACACTGTTACACATTGTGGGGGTTTGAGCTGAGGCAGAAAAAAGAAGAAGAGAGACGGGAAACATCCTCCAACATAGTGTCCAGTTGTAGAGCTGTGTGTTCGAGGTGGGAGAGAGACTAGGGGGGGAGGAAGGAAAGTGAGAGAGGGCAAAAGGAAGGAAGGCAGAGGTGAAAGGCAGAGAGACAGAGAGGAGGAGAGGAAGGAAGAGGGAGGGAGACAGATGAAAATTAGAGAGGGGAGGAAAGTAGCCCCCCATGAGGTCTGGAGCTGTGTGTGACCCAGAGCAGGGGAGAGTCCACTGCTTATAGGAGTGACTTGTCTTCTTACTCTACTTTCTAAAAGCCAACACTAAGATGAAAAGTACAGGAGCTCTATTATATTACACTTACATGCAGTTGGGAGAGAAACAAATCAATGCAGCAGAAGCTGAGGTATCCAGACTGGTAGTCGATAGTTTGGGCGAAGCTCGGAAATTGCTCAATCCTACAATTCCCATAATGCAACTTAGTGCATGTCGGGAGTTTTCTTTAGCTCCAGCATGCCTCCTACATGCCCTCGTCTTTTTTTGTATTCCAGCCTCCTAAAGCTGCACTCATTTCTGTTCTCATGTCGACACAGCAGACACTTTGACTTACTGTACGTCACAACACACAACCCCTGGAATGCAGTATGAGTCCCATTGGCTACCGTGTGAGGGGACGCTGTGAGGAACCCGCAGATAACCGTCAGCCAGTGCAGCTGCAGCATTCAGCTGTTATGCATGTCATGATTGGACATTCAACAGCAGACATGGTTAATGCAGCTAAGGCAGCTAAATGGTTAAATAGGAAAGAAACCCAGCTGACGTAACCTCATTATGTATTTAGAGGGATGCTTAATAGTCAGAAGAGGAACTTTTCACTCGTGTGGACAAACAATGTTACTGCAGCATTGTTTCAAATTACCTTACTTACATTTTGGCTTTTCTGTTTCGCAACTTGTAAACATATACAGCGATACCAATATGTTCACACTAAGCTACTATCAGCCAATATATTGGTGTGGCTCATTGATCCGTCCAGCTGTAGTCCTGTTAACCATCTGAACATGATGATTGAATCTATAAAGTCTTCAATTCAAGCTTAACCTGTTTTAAGGTACAGTACACACACACACACACACACACACACACAGAGGGGGCCACTTAATTTTCTCCGTTCTCTCGTATGACAGTGGGACAGAATGAGTTGTCATTGAGCTTTTAGCAGCATTGTACTCGGTATAATGTCAAACCAGTCCATCTCTTCTGACCCTGTAGTGCCAGCCAGTGAAAGGTCCATGTGAATGGACTGGGGAGAAAGGGATTGTTTCTTTAGCGAACACACACACACACACACACACACACACACACACGCACACACAGATACAGATATGAAGCCTTTATATAGCTCCATTCCCACATGTGGTTTGGTGAGGAGAGCTGATGCAGTCCGCCCCAGCACAAAGTACACATGTGTAAATACAGTAACGGACTGTTCTGTCGGGGCACCGACAGACAGACAGACAGACAGAAGAGGGAGCTGAGGCAGAGAGACAGACAGAGCATGTTACACAGAGACAGGAGGATGGAGACTCACAGATACATCCAGTAAAAGTGTTTCTCATTTGTCCCCTCGCTCTCTGCGGTGCATTGTAAATGTCTCTCATATCTAATTAGCATACGTATGGATATATTATCGTAACCTTTTCACTGACACAATGTAGTGCCCGCTTATTCTGCCACTGTGTGTGTGTGTGTCAGAGAACAAGCGACAGACTGAAACGGAGAAGGCATTTGTATCAGGATTTATCTGCGTGTGTGTGTGTGTGTGTGTGTGTGTGTGTGTGTGTGTGTGTGTGTGTGTGTGTGTGTGTGTGTGTGTGTGTGTGTGAGATTCATCGGACCTTAATGTCAAAAAGTGAACAAGCTTCCTCCAATTAATGGTGGTGGAGAGCAGATAGCCCTTTGAATGTGTCAGCGCTGCATACTGTTAATAAGAAGCTCATGGCAGCACAGCCAGCAGACTGAAGGGACAGGAAGACCACTTCCTGATGCATCACAGTCAGGCCCAGTGGCTACTTTCTTTGCAGCTATGGAGACAGCGTCCTCTACTTGGGGCCAGAATCAAGTCCGGAATGAATAGAAGTTGGTGAGCCCGACACAGTACCTCTCAAGTCCGTAATATATTTGAGAAGCTTGGTTGTTATCTGATAAGAAGTCTGTTTGGGTGTTGAACAGATTATTATCAGGAAGCACAGGGGGACCGATTTATGTGTGTGTGGAGCCACCATGCAAAATGGTGCTGGACGCCCTGCTGTGACTACTGGGGGCTGTTCTGTTCCACAGTTTGTAAAATGTCCAATCGCCACTGATTCGTTGGGTCAACCTCTACTTTACATTTACATGCATGTCGAAACAAAAGGTGTTCTCAAGGCAGGGTAGGAAATTCACATATTTTTTTGGGGGCAATTGTTGCCCCCACTGACTGAAATCCAGGGCATTTTCAAAAGAATTGGGGGCATTTTTTGAAACTTGTGAAATAACATTTAAGCTTTGTTCAAAATAATACATATACTTATTTAGGCTTACAATATATGAGCAATTGTCATCAAATGGCAATAATAAGACTATTAGGCAGTAGCCTGCAGATTCAAAGTGTTTTCTTAGATTTATTTCACAAAAAACAAACAAATCAGACAATCACATTAAATTGTATTCTTATTTCTTTGTGGTTATTTATTGTTATTAAATGTTTTAAACAATTATTAAGTCAACGATGCCTTGATTACATATATATCAGTCATTGTCTGGAATTATTGAGAAAAAATATTTTTGTAGCACCTCAAATATTGTGATATTACCCATTTTTGTGCTGAACTTATGCATTAGACATTGTGTGGAATTTTTGAGAAAAACATTTTTATAGCACCTTAAAAATGTGCCATTTGAAGGTACAAATTCAGTTCAGAGTTTTTACTTCGTAAAATATCTTAATTGACTGTCAGTCAGGTATTATTCATTTCCAGCAACCATCAAATCAAAGAATAAAGACAATTTAGGTGTATTTTCCCTTTAACTCACGAGATGCAGGTAGCATGTTTTATACTTAATGTGAATATAATTCATTTAATCTCATTTCCATTATGCAATATGTATACTAATATGAAAACCGGATGTTCGTCTGAAGAAACCGGATGTTGTCTCACGTTAATCTTTCCGTTAACTTTCAAAGTCCTTCCCTCGCTCCCGATCTGCGCCGTTTAAATGCGCTTACCGTGAATTTCAGGATATAGGTGCACTAACATGTAAGTGTCTGCTGAGTTGACCACAGTCTCGCAGTCACAGGTCTGATTTAAGAAGCGCTCCATTTTTTCCGGGGGCATTTTTTGCCCCTCTCCTAGTGATATCAGGGGCAAAATGATAGTTCTTAGGGGCAGTTTTGCCCTTTGCCCTCGTGTATTTCCGACGCTGTCTCAAGGATAGCGCATTGACCATAGACCGTATGTAAGAAGTGGACGTAGTCACAGTGACGTCATGCGTTTGTGGACTGGCGTTTTGCAACCAGCAGACAGCTATGGTGATATGGTGACCATATTTGGACTGCGGAGGAGTGACGTAAAGCTGCGCATACAGCTCTGGTAGCGGCAGCAACCTGTCAATCTCAAGATAGCCCCGCCCTAAAGCATCCCCTGCTTCATGGTCTGTTTGACTCTAAATGGACCATCATGTACTAAATGAACATCATGCTGTATTGAAGAAGACTTGAAACTAGAGACTGAGACATAAACTCATGTTTACAATGTTTACTGAGGGAATAAATCAAGAGAGAAGTAGAGTCATTTTCTATAGACTTCTATACAACCAGAGGAGTCGCCCCCTGCTGGTCAGTAGAGAGAATGCAGCGTTAAGGCAAGGCAAGTTTATTTGTATAGCACATTTTAACAACAAGGTAATTCAAAGTGCTTCACATAAAACCATTAAAAGCATCAAAACATAAGGCAAAAGAAAAGGAGATTTAAAAACAATTAAGAACATTCATTAAAACATTAAAAAACAGTGTAAGAAATAAAATGCAGTAGTAAAATGCAGAAATGACACCAGGTTTTTGGGAAACTCTTGAAGATTTGTCTGATGTGGACATACTTGATTGAGACGCACAGGTTTGATATCCTCCATGGTCTAACGATACAATGCAGAAATCCGTCCTGTGACAAACATTGTCTTTGGAAAGGGAATAGAAAGTGTTTCTAAGATTTAGTCACACAGAAAAAGAATATGAAGAATGTAGTGTTTGTTTTCCCTCCTTGTCTCGCAGTTTCTGTGTACCTGTAATATTAGCTGACTGATTTGAGTGTAGTGGGACTTGTCATGCCCTCCAGTCTATTTCACACACACACACACACACACACACACACACACACACACACACACGCTCAGAGCCCCTTCATACATCACAGCTTAAAGGCTTATGGAGTAGCTCCTCTAGTATCTTTTCAGCTTTCTGACTCATGACAAGCTTTTCAATTTTCCCCTCCTCACCTGACTGCACTTTACAGCTCTGGCTCAGCTCGCCTCGCCTCGCGTCTCCTTCTCATGAGAGGAGTGAAATGATGTAGACATAGAGCGTCCAGAGTGATATCACTATCCAAAGGATCCAGAGGAGCTGTTGTTGCTTTTGAAATGTCTCTTTTTGTTCAGATTTGTTAGTTAGAGACACTCTAATCCCAGGAACTGTGTGCTTGTTCTACACCTCAGTCATCCGTGTTTACTGGTTCACTGTTTTCTTCACCAGGGTCGCCATGTCAAGACAGGCCAGCTGGCAGCTATCAAAGTCATGGAAGTCACAGAGGTAAGGCATCAAATGACACATTATGATTATGAGATGGAAAGCGTTGAGTGGTATTAATCTCAACATTGCCAGAACCATCAGATAATCATCATTTTACATACATGATCCACACGTTGTGCAGGAGGACATTTAGACGTCTTTAACGTCCACACAGGGACCTCGGAATGTCTTACCAACCCTGCTGTTAAAGACATTTAGGAGGCATTTGGTCTAATCATCTTTTTCTTTCGGCTGTACCATCCATCATCTATTTCAATCTAGCAGGTAACCGGGGTCTCCACCGATCCTGTATCTAGTCGTCTTTCTGTTGTTTCGCAGCTTCTTTTCTTTAAAGTGACATTCTCCCTAAAACCGACAGAACAAAACGACAAGATATGATCTGATTGAGGTATTTCATTCAAACGGTTTGCCGTAGAAACAAAATGAAAGCGCATCACAGCATTTGCAGGTGTTTGCACATTTTGAAACCCACCACATGACTAAATGAGTAGCTTCTGCAGTTTGTCTCTCTTCTGTCTTTTCCCAGTTTGATTGTCTCTCTGCTCACGCAGGTTATTGAAGCGCTGGAACTTTTACAGTGCATCTGCCCCCCGCTCCTATCTCCCTCCCCACAGTGTAGACCTGGATCAAACAGACCTGCTTTCATATGCCGCTCCCCTGACTGAATAGAATTGCATGAAACGGGCTCTTCTTTCTCTCAGTTCCCACCGATATTTCTGTTTTTGACCCAGAAGTGTTTTTTTATTAGAGTCTCGGGGAATTTTCTTGATATTAAAGTTCTGTTAACTTTTAAAACCAAAGTCTTGGGTTTTTCATGTGATATAAAATATTAATAAAACTCATCATACCATAAATCAATTTGAGGATATAAAAATAAATCTCTCTGATGTTGTATTCTGATTTCCAGTGGTGGGGTTTATTTATATATATATATATATATATATATATATATATATATATATATATATATATATATATATATATATATATCAAAGTATATATATATATCAAAGTATATATATATATATATATAATCTCTATTGATTAGAGCTTGAACTGTTACTTTGGGTCTAAAGAGGGAGGGGCTTGGACTCTGTGTTCTGCCTCGTGGTCTTACTGCGTGGGGACCAACAAGGCGACAACTCTTGTCAGCGTGTGTAATTTGTAGAGCTGAAACAATGAATTGATTAACGACTAATTGATCGACTGAAAACTACTTTTTTTTTTTTTTAGATAATCGATCAATCGTTGAAGTCATTTTTAGGCATGCTGTCCTCATGCTTCTAGGGAAGGCAATGTTGGTTTTGATGGTTCTGATCGATCCACCACTTTTACCCAGACTGAAATTCCTTGTAACGGGTACCGGTCCCCAGAGGATTGATCAGAGGACTGATGTTGATGATCACTTACTTTTCTTCTTACCTTTCCATCCAAAATGTAAACTTGTTGAAGTCGTTGCCAAATCAATGACATTCTAACAACCTCTACATGGTGATTGACAGGTCTCTGCCAATCACAATGTAGCCCCGCCTCCATTTCCGCCACCATCTCCTCCATTTTATAGACCAAATGGTTTATTGATTATTAACTGAAAAAAATGTAAACAATACCGGTTGAAGTCGTTTTTGAGCAGTTTGTGTTGAGTGTTACAAACGGGTCCGGCTTAATGCTTCTCTCCACTTTTACACCTCACTACAAATCTGCATCTTGCAGCACTGGGAACACTGGTTTCCTTCCTGTTGATGGCATTCTGGATCCTCTGTGTTGCAGACACACTCTGCAGCAGGAAATGCTTGGCTATTATCTCCCTCTCTCTCTTTCAAACACACACACACACACAGACTGCAGACACAAGCAGGAGGCTTTGTGTTTCAGATGGAGGTGAAAGTTCAGACTCTGCCTTGTCATTTTCTCCCCTCCTGTGGAGATTTAGAGGAGGTCAGTGACTGGGAGAAGCTCTCTGTTGTTTCCTCCTCTCTGATCAACACCCACATCCAGCTCCTCCAGCCCTGTGTAGACAAGTCATTTCTGGGGATTTATAGCCAGAAACCTAAAAAGCGGCGCACTCTGTTTCCTCTCCCCTCTCATTTGGTCCTCGCGTCTCATAACACTGACCAACCGTAGTTGTTTTGTGGAGCAACTGCAGTGGTTGAATTAAGGTCAAATAGCCGGCCATGTAGAGGTCACGCAGCAGTGTGATTGGATCTGTCTGGATGTGTACGTGTTTGTGTTGAATGGGCTTTATGGAAATGAACCTTTCAGCCTGTGCAGATGGACCTCAGTGTAAGCAGGACATGGAACATGTCATATTTGCGATGCATAGTTTAATGTAATTCTCTAAGGAAGGAAGAGAGGAGGAGGTGCTCTGAAAGGTTGCTTCATGGCTCTTTGCCTGATCCCCCTACAGTCTTTGGGGATATCTATAAGTTACACTCATTGTCTTTTTGACTCTTCACAGTACATTCTGTTTGTCCACCCTTTGGCCTTTCAGATAATAATGCAGCGCATAGAGTACAAAGGCCTCCGTGCATACAGCGTACAACCAGAGCTCCACTCTGAAGGCCCATCAGACTGTCTGACATTGATGTTTGCATTCATCATTCATAAATATACTGTACACGTTGTGCTGTTTAGGAAGAAGAAGAGGAGATCAAGCTGGAGATCAACATGTTGAAGAGTTATTCCCACCATAGGAACATCGCTACTTATTATGGAGCTTTTATTAAGAAAGGTCCTGCTGGACAGGACCACCAACTCTGGGTTTGTAAACCATTATATCTGTCATTGCTATACTGTTTTTATGAATGTGATTCTGTTGTGTTGAATAGCTGCTACCCTTCTGGGTTTATCATGTGTGTTCTTTCATCATTCCCTCCTGAATCCCGGCTGTTCTGACGTCTCTACGTGTCCCTCTAGCTGGTGATGGAGTACTGTGGAGCCGGCTCCGTCACAGACCTGGTGAAGAAGACCAAGGGGAACTGTCTGAAGGAGGACTGGATAGCGTACATCTGCAGAGAGGTGCTCAGGGTAAGGACTCACCGCAGCACACACACACACACACTATAGAACTGTACTAGTTGTTATGGTAGAGGCCCTTCTTTAGTGCTGGTAAAAGCAGAGGCAGTCATTTGCATGTGGATGCAAACTGCAGGCGGGACGAGAGCCGCTGCAGTTGTACGATGCTACTTTTAGCGAGGGACTCTTTGCCCAAACTTCAAAGAGAAGGAGCCAAACCGACGGCGATGCTCCTCCATGTTCAGGGGTCAGCATCCCTCTTATGTTTTCCCACTGTGACCCACAAGGGACTGGCTGATATGATTATTGTTTCATTCGTAAACTTGAAAGGCCACTAAAACACATGTCTGTAAGGATGTTATGGTTATCATTATGAGAGATCACAAGGTCCTGAGAAAGAATGCTCGCGCTGCTTTCTGCGTCGCGTTTCTGTGGCTCCAGAAACAAACCTACTCGTACACAAACTATCTATGGACCTGCATCACCTCAGGTCCATCACAGCTGATGCTGTCCTTATCGACAGCTATCGAGGATGAATGTGAGGGGATTCTGCGCTCTGGATCGTCGCCCGACTTTTCCCTGCTGCTGTCAGCCTCGCTGTCTCTTCATTGTTTCAACATCGCAGCGCACACACACACACACACACACACAGACACACACAGACGCTGGTGAGGTCATTGTCTGAAATAAGACTCACTTCCTCTGTTTGTTTAACCTCCTTTGAAGAAGCGAGAGCGCACACACACACACACACACAGACACTCGTTCGAGCTGGTCCACTGACCGGCAGCCTCCGTGCTACTCGGTCACCTCCCTTAACCCTGTGAACCGCAAAAAACCACCAGCGGGATCTAAACAGATGTTTTCTACCATCACCATAACTACACCGTTTCTCCCAGCCAGAAGCTGTAAAAAGCGTCATTATGGTCAGATTTTCATCTTTCCGATGGGCCTCGAGCACATCATGTGTGACGAAGGCTTACATCAAAACAAATCTGCCAAAACAAAGCTTAAAAATGTTTATTTCATCAAAAACGTGAAAAACATTCAATTCTGCGTAACTAGGAAGCCATGATTGACTCTGCTGAGACCAGCAGGACAGAGGTTCCTTGAAACCTTTCTAAGCTGCAAGCTGCTGAACACAGTGCATGGAGGAGGGGACAGGTTGTCTAAATCACACCAGGAGCCTCCATTTATTTCCAGCATTGTCCACTTGTGTTAGATAAATATATTCAGCAATTTTTGTAAAAATGTAATTCCGCTTGTTTTTCTTTTTTATGATTTATGGCATATCTGAGTTCCCTCTTCTTCTGGCCATGACTGTGCTGTTTCCATAGAGGTGCAGGACTTTCACACTGCAGTGAACATCAAGGCCACAGAGAGTCAAATGTGACGGGAGCATGAAACGCTCCGACACCGCTTGGGGGGTCAGAGGGTTGAGCAATAGGAAGGAAAAAGCAGGGCAACAAAGTTCGGCATTCCTTTAAAAATAAACACATAATGCTTCTACTCTTAAAGGACTTGTGCCTTTATATTTATAGTGATAGTGGTCATCTGACTGTGTGTATGTGTTCATGTGTGTGTGCGTATTTGTCTCCCAGGGTCTTTCCCATCTTCACGCCCATCATGTGATCCACAGAGACATTAAGGGACAGAATGTTTTGCTCACGGAGAACGCCGAAGTCAAACTGGGTACGACACGTCCACACATGCGCTGTGGTTTCTCAAGCACCATACACACCATCACACATGCATACTCAGTCACACAAACGCCTCATAAAGAAGCAAAGCCTGTGGCCGCTCCGAGGAGATTAAGTCGTCCCACGTTGTTTTGTGTTGCAGTTGATTTTGGAGTGTCGGCGCAGCTGGATAAGACGATCGGTCGAAGGAACACCTTCATCGGTACGCCCTATTGGATGGCTCCGGAGGTCATCGCCTGTGACGAGAACCCCGAGGCCACATACGACTACAGGGTACTGAATTACACAGACACAGCGGGTGTTTCTGGCCAGCGTTAGGAATGCTCATCATCATCTAGAGTCCTAGAAGTTAGACTCTTGGAAATGCCATCCTGGATCTTGTCTCTCGCTCTACTCGCAAACTGTTATCCTGTTTGAATATAAAGAGAGATGGAAGAGAACTGGAGCTAAGCTTCACCTGTGCACCGGTCTCAACCTTTTCTCCTGTCTCTCTCCTTCTCAGAGTGACCTCTGGTCTTTGGGCATCACTGCTTTGGAGATGGCTGAAGGAGCCCCTCGTAAGTTAAACACTGTATTGATGTCTTTGAACAGTGACGTGTATTTCCACTGCCTTTTACCGTTCCTGTCTCTGACTCTTATCTTTGTATGCAGCTCTGTGTGACATGCATCCAATGAGAGCGCTGTTTTTGATTCCACGAAACCCTCCACCCAAACTCAAATCAAAGAAATGGTAAGCCTCACACATACACACACAGCAGGAAGTGGAGGGCAGTGTTGAGGTTTTCTCCTGGTCTTTGTTTTTTGGGTTTCTTGCGTCGGACAATCAGACAAAAGGCAACACTTTCTTCCCACGATGAAACTGAGAGCTCTGAGTCGCTGGCATTTTACAACTTACAACCTGCCATACATTTGTTCTCTATGAGAATGGACACAATGTTGTGGCAGCTGTTTTTAAACCTCAAACCAGAGTTACTATTGACCCGTCTCTCTCTTCCCCTCCTCTGCCATCGCCCTGCCTCCTTCCCCTTACATAATGGATGAGCCCTTCAGATTGAACTGGCAGTTGAACTCATGCTGTCTTTCATTTGGTATTGATGTCGTCAGAAACACTCGTTTGCAGCACAGCTTTGAATAGAAAACGCAGAGCGTTCCACTCCTCTTTTCCTCGGGGCCTCCCGAAGGCGACGAGCGCGCCAAAGACGGAGCAGCAACACACATTCCTGTTTCCTGTGTGATCGCAGCACGGACAACACGCCGCTCCCATCACAGGAGCGCGTCAGACCGCAGATGTTGCCCGAGTTAAACCTCAACACAGGGTCGTCCTTGATAACATTTAACAAGTGATAACTAGCTTGCATTCTGTAGCTGAGGTTATTGTGGTGGCATGTTTTAGAGGCTGTCTCTGATTTAAACAGGTTTGATTATATATATATATATATATATATTTCCAGTTATGGGTTAGTGTTAGAACAGGATTATGTAATTGAAAGTGAGTTGAACTTCATCATGATCCTCTTGTCAATAAACATGCCTCAGCCTCTGTCATGTAAAAGAGATTTCTACTCTACTCTTTTACTCTGTAGGAATGTGCTAAAGGCTAACTTGGGGTTTATGATCAATCACATAAACTATAGTACATTACACAGATTATGCTTTTTACAACTTCCTCAATCCGTTTCCACTCTGTTTCCTCCCTTTGCGCTCCTTCGTTGGCCGTCTCTCTCGGTCTTCCTGCAGGTCGAAGCGCTTCCTGTCCTTCGTCGATAGCTCTCTGGTCAAGAACCATCTGCATCGCCCCACCACGGAGGCCCTGCTGAGACACGCCTTCATCAGAGATCTCGTCAACGAGAGACAAGTGCGCATCATGCTCAAAGATCACCTGGACAGAACCAGGAAGAAACGAGAGAAAGGTGAGGAGAAATGGACACAACAAGGTCTGTGGATTATCTCTGAGCACCACAAGCTGTAGCATGGAGTTGGGACTGGACATGGACAGCATATCTCATATCCGGATCACAATGTATATCACGATATTGGATGTTTTCTGGTAAATAAACGATCTCTGTGAAATTCTTGCGATACCAGACATCTGTAGATCTCCACTCACCGAAGTGTTGTGGTGACGACGGCCACGTACAGACCTTTGCCCCTTACATGCCCTGGATTCAGACAGGCCAACCACAGCTGTTCATCTACATGCGTCAACGTCGTCTAGAACACAGCAGAGAGACGGGGGAGGGGCTGGAGATTGTGGGGGAATACCTCCAACACGCACAAACTCACTCTAAAACAATCAAGATTGATAAATAGAAGTTTCTACAAGTCCTAGAAAGGAATGTGTGTATTTGAGTTTGGGGGTGAACTGTCCCTTTAAATGCAGTCTGCCATTATAGTTGGACCAAAACCTGAACTGTGGGCAGATTTGTTTTATTCACACTTGACTCACTCCGATTGATTCCAGTGAGTCAGTAATAAATCACTTCTTGTACTTCCAGCTGAATTATTCAGCTGCTGCTTATGTTGGATGACTTACATTGGTGATGATGATGATGATGATGATGATGATCCTAGGGGAATGTCATCTGCGCAAACTACACAATATCCTAAAAAAAACCATCTGAGGGTAATTTCCTCAAATTTGGCAAAAAAATGTCCACTTGGACTTCTTGGTCAAAGGTCAAAGGTCGAGGTCACCGTCGGTCCCATTCTTGTGATGTCACCTGGAATGAATGTCTTTGGCTTTGTCACAAGCGTCCACCTGGACTCAAGGATGGACTGGTTAGATTTGGGCTTTCAAATGTCACTGTGACCTCACAAAACACGGCCGTAACTCAACAAGTCGTGTACGAATTATTACAACTTCACACAAACGTGTAATGGGGCCAAAGTGATGAAATTATGTCATTTTGGACAGACATGGATGTAAACGGCAGCTTGACATGTGAGGTGGTAATGCTAGCTGCCTGTGAAACTCAGAGGAGCAGGCCTGTGCTGAACACACGCGTGTTCCAGAGTGAGGTGCTCAGCGCTGTCCTGCATTGTTGGAATCATTCAGGTGTTCGACAGCTGATTTCTCCGACAGCGGCACTCAAGGAATTTGAACACGTTCTTTGGATAACTGACGACATTCCAGAGCATCTTACATTTTTAGAGGCCATTTCACAGCATAGATGCTCCATTATGTCTCACTAACTCTCTGCATTAGGGGGGTTTCCTGCCGCTCTTACTATCCACACTCTTACGCTGAGAGAGCCAACCAGCTGTGATGAAGGCCCAGCAGCTGCCTTTCTGCTCATTTATAGTGCACTGGTCATGGGAATGTTTCATTAGGGCGCTGGTGTTACCCACGATTAACACAACTTCTTTTGCATGAATTATACGTGAAGCCAGCCTGTAACACATACACCTGTCCACTGTTAATGCAATGCAGTGCAAGATAGCATTTCAGGCAAGGAAGTGCTGATTCAGTTCTGAAGGTTTTTGAGATGAATGTTGATGTATCTGTATGATTAGACCTCTAAAGATGCAGTCCATACACCACCACTGGTTATGCCTGATATCTTAACTGAGTGGAATACAGAGGAAAGGGCCACAGCGAGACGGCCGGACAAAACGAGCCAGAGAGCGAAAAGAAGGAGAATGTTGGGTCAGGCCTAAAGGCTGCACAAGCTTGACCTTTGCTTTCCTACGCCATTCAGTCAGGAAAATGTTTTACAAGAGGAGGAAGAAGAGAGACAAGAGGAGGGACGTAGACAAAGAAACAAGAGACACATTAGCAATATGGAGAGGGAGGGGAGGAGAAGTTCATCCTGTGCTGAAAAAGAGTTCTACTCTGGATGATGTGCTGAATATGTGATGGCAGTCAAACTGTGAGAAAAACAGCTGAGGGGGGGGGGTAGATATTTTACCACTTCGCTCCTCTTTGTTCTCTGTTTGTGTTGATATTCGAGCAGTGTGAGACGTCCTTGTATTGTCCGTTTATTCGTCTTCATTTGGCAGACTGAAAGACAGAGGGACAAGAGACAGTGATGAGAGAGAGAGAGACAGAGAGAGAGAGGGGAAGGAAGGAGGAAACAGAACGGCCATCTGGTTCTAATCTTCTGTTAGCTTATAAAAACACACTAATGACTGGTAGACTTTCTGTGTGTGTGTGTGTTTGTCACCCCTATGCCTCTCCAGAGGAATGAAATGCCGGTAGTCTTAAGTGTGTGTGTGTGTGTGTGTGTGTGTGTGTGTGTGTGTGTGTGCGCGCGTGTGTGTGGGAAAAAGTCACCTCTGCCGAAAAAAAAAAAGAAAATCCAACAGCAATGACGGGACAAGATGCAAAGAGGGACGTGTCATTGTCAGCATACCGAGGAGGGCAGTTTGGCCAAAGGTTGTCTGTTTTGAAGAATGAATCCCCCCCCCCAAAAAAAAGGAGGCCACTTCTTTCTCAGTCAGCGAAAGCAGGCGTTAACCCTCAAATCACTCTTCCCTCCTGCAGCTTTTGGCTGTGAAAAGACGTGATGCGTGACATCACAGCCACAGAGCAGAGCTTTCCTCTGTCCACTGCAGCAGCACAATCTGTCAGCAGTCCGGAGCAAACGCACCTTTTCAGCGTGTTAATGGCAACACATGGCGCGTACAACGTAGAAGTTAGCCCGAGCTGCTTTCACACCATGTGTTGGCCAAATGTTGTCACGCTGAGCTCTATCTGGCCTTCAGACAACACGCCCTCTGGAACCGTTGAACTGTGCACTGATCGTGGTGTAGAAAGACTTTCCAGTCCAAACTATGAGGTGTTGTGTACATTTAAGATCAGTGATGTGTGTGGGCAGGGAAAGACGGGTCCCATAATAGGAGGCACATGTTAAAGAGAGAGAGAGAACACTTTTGGTGAATGCATTGGGTTCGGATTGAGATGAGTCAGCGGTGCTGGTTTGAAGCCGTGGTGTAACTCTGTCCCTCACTTTCTCGCTGCCCGAGTTCGCCCACACTGTACTTTTGTGTGGCTTCGATAATGACAAAATTGCTGCTGGCGGTAGAGACGATGAAGGAATTTTGAATGAAACGGTGGCCGGCTCAGAATAGCCAGAGACGCTAGTAATGGGGAACCGGAGAAGAAGACGCACACACCAGAGGCCTACACTGAATGTTTGGAACAGAAAAGCTGTTACAATGGAACGAAGGTTAGAAGGTTGAATAGCCTGTAAACACTTTGATTTCGCATTTACTCAAATTTTAACCGCCACCCGTTCTCATCCCTGAGCCACACCCACATTCCTCTGAATGCTACATGTTGACATCTTTAGATCCGATATTTCAATTTGCGACTATCATCATAGTTGCAGATCAATTTTTCTTTGGCTCAAGCTATTGTTCCAGCAGCAACAGCTATCTAAATAATCCAACAATACCTGCAAGGAGATATTTGAGCTTATTGTTTTAATTGCATGATATTAACAAAACATCACTAATATTCTCTCTGTTTATCTCTCAGAGGGTCCGGAGTACGAGTACAGTGGCAGTGAAGAAGAGGATGATGAGGTGACAGAGGAGGAAGGGGAGCCCAGGTAAAAGCCTTTTCACACTAGGCAAGAAGCCATCGAGCACAGGATGTATGATGAAAGACCGCACGCTCATGGACGCTCAATTAGTCTGGATAAACACGCAGACCTGTGTATCATTATCATTGCGTATCGCTACCCCTCCCTCTGCTTAAGTGCTGCTCACATACAAAGCTAAGGAATCCCCACAGGGCCGTGTGTGTGTGTGTGTGTGTGTGTGTGTGTGTGTGTGTGTGTGTGTGTGTGTGTGTGTGTGTGTGTGTGTGTGTGTGTGTGTGTGTGTGTGTGTGTGTGTGTGTGTGTGTGTCCGTGTGTGTCCGTGTGTGTCCGTCCGTCCGTCCGTCCGTCCGTCCGGACAGATGCACAAGCCTCTCAAACAGCAGATGGCACTCTGAACCAATCACTTTCTCCCAGGATGTGTTTGTGCGGCTGTGGGCATCTCATTGGTGAGCTGGCAGCGATCCTCCAGTGTGCTTCAGATCATAACAGTTATTGTGACTTGGACACTTGCAGCTCCATAGTGAACGTTCCTGGGGAATGGACGCTGCGACGGGAGTTTCTTCGTTTGCAGACGGAGGACCGCGATGGGGGGCGAGAGGGAGGCCACGGGGGAGGCGTGGGTCAACAGAGGCAACAGGTAGGCGTCGAGTTCATGTGCAACCTTTTACACATTCATCTGTATTGTAGTTATATACAGTAAATTACAATGATGCCAAATATGCACCGAGCGATCGGCCACCGGTTAAAACTGTTCGGTTGTCAGCTGACCGGCAATGACCAGTGACCGGCCAATCAGTCTCATTTAGACACACACACACGCGCACACACACACACACACACACACAATATGTTGTGTTGAGTGAGAGAAGGTCCTGTAACTTTGTGCAGTAAATGATTTAATAGTCAATGTTTTCTGATTAACATAGAATTGACTTTCAATATTCAATAAAAGAAAAGTTACAAACATGTTGGTATATGCTGTCAATTCAATTTCTTAGGGAGACAGAAAATCCGAAAAGATCAGAATCGGGTGATCAGACTTCATTATTCATATATTCATATATATTCACTGGTTCCAGTGTGAGGATGTTCAGTGAGTCAGATCATAGACATCCCTGCAGGCTCTAAAAACTGTGAGTGGAATTTTTCCACTTTTACAAATGACAGACTAAATTATTAGCAATCGATCGAGACAAAAATTGGCAGATCAATCAATGGTGATAGTGATAGTTGGTAATCGCAGCCCTGATTATTATCATTAGTTGTAATAGTGATGCAGTCATACAGCAGTAGTAGCTGCAGGTTGTGCTTTCAGTGCAGGTTCCTGAACTGAAATGGGAAAAGTCATGACAGCAGAGTGACCACCACAGTGTCCACTGTGAGCTCTGATCCTATTTCACACTCATTAGACCTTCAGTCCTCTTCAAGTTTCAAGTGTAACTGGCTCATATCACAGCTGGACCAGCAGGCCAGTTGACCCCGTTTCAAAGCCAAGTTACCGTAATATATTTCACCTTTCAAACCTGCGTTGTTTTCCTTATCTTGTTTGTAACTACGATGGGATGATGCTTCCTGCCTAGGCGCTGCAGCAGCACAGGCAGCAGCTGGCGGAGCAGGAGCGATACAAGCAGCAGCTACTGGCCGACAGACAGAAGAGGATCCAACAGCAACACGAGCAGCGGCAGAAGTTAGAGGACGTGAGTGCTGCTCATTCACACCTTTCTTCTGTGTTCGCTCAGCATTAACTGATCAGGAAGCAGAAGATACAACAAGAAGCACCGCGGTGTCACGGGCCGTCATACTTACTCTGCTAACCATTCTCACGGAGCCTTCAGCCTTTCTATGATATCACGTGACCCCACAACAACTGTTGTCACTATGTTGATGGTCTGTGTGACTGCAGTTGGTGCTAGTTAAGAATGTCAGCTGAATGCCTATCAATAGAATATATTGGCACCATGTGAACAAATACCATTCACACTTCTAAACATTGTAAATGATGTCGACTCGATGTCTCTATTTGCCGTTTCCAGCAGCAGAGGCGGCAGCTGGCGGACTGCGCCTTTCAGTGGGCGGAGCTCCAAGAGATCTTGCTCGGGGAGGAGTCGGATCTCCATGACAACAGAATCTTATTGGATGAGAGAAACAGGAGGAGCGACAGGAGACAGGTAAAGACATACCTCTGGTCCGGTAGATGCTTTGGTGTGATGACGTAATCGTTACCAAGTTGGTTCGTGCTAGTTTGTAGAGCCTCCGCGCCAGCGTCACCATGTTTTAGGGTCGTCCGACCGCCGGGTCTATTATCACAAACGCAAGAACCTCAGAAACGCCTTGTGTGAATTTCTTGAAATTGGCCACAAATGTGTATTGGAGGATGAGCCGATCAGATTTTGGTGGACAAACGTTATTGTGACCTCACAAAACAGGTCACAGGTTAGACTAAAGACTAACTTTGTCAGTCTGGTCTTTAGTGCTGGCAGGAAGTGCACTGTGGGTTTCTCAGAACCTTTACACTGAAAGCAGCTGCATGCTGCGTCTGGACCCAACCCCGATGAGAGCAGTAAGAGTGAACCAGTGTAGCGTTAGCTTAGCTTAGCATTGATCCTTAGCACGCGTGTCAGAGAATGACGTAATCACAGCCAGCGCGTACGCTACGCAAGTAGTCGCGGCGCTTCGTCGTGCACCTCTGAATGTTTGTCACTTGGCGTGTGCGATCATGTGACAAATAAAATTTACATATACATGTCCAGATACAGGTCCAGATATATAACTTCACTGCTCGTTCAAAAGGTTTAATAAACTACTTGGAGATTGAATGCTTTTCTACAGTTTTGTGTTTGAAGAAGATGGAGCTGCTATAAAAAATTATATTTTACTTTCTTAAAACTTAATTCACAACATCAGACAAATCTTTTGGAGATTAAAAATCATTTTAAAGAAAGACAGACAGCTCTCTCCACTATATCACAGAGTGCTCTCTTAGGCATTCATTTTAACATGGAGGTAATGAATCTCTCCCACATGCCAGTGCGTTTCAATAGCTGTATATTAACACCCAGGAGCAGGTTAGGAACTGTGATTTCTTCATGTAGAAGACGCTGTATTTCAACGCTGTTAATACCTGTCTACTTACATTACATGTCTATCTGGTGTGTGCGGCAGAGAGCTATCTGTGCGTAGTGGATTCTGATTACACAGATTGCCTCGAAGTCGTTAAGTTCAGGCGCACTTAATGGATCTATCCGACGCTTCATTACGTTTTAATGCATCTGCATTTAATGATGTGACGGGTTCAGTGAGTGCGTGATGAGATGTCTTGTATTGTGTCAGATGAAGAACTTGTCTAGGTGCAGCGGTTCCGATCGTTTCACGCGGTGATTGATTTGGCGAGCGTCACACAGTATATCAGGGGCGTGTCGGAGGCTCAGAGATGAGAGACGTGGAAGTGTGCGGGGATGGAGCCGTCGCACTGTAACCCCAGCGCCCTCACCCGCTCTGGTATCATTTGAAAAAAGTGGGTTGTTCTCCAGTTCACAAAGAAGTCTGGTTGTATAGAAGTTTATAGAAAATGACTCTACTTCTCTCTTGATTTATTCCCTCAGTAAACATTGTAAACATGAGTTTATGTCTCAATCTCTAGTTTCAAGTCTTCTTCAATACAGCATGATGTTCATTTAGTAAGTTATGGTCCATTTAGAGTCAAACAGACCATAACACAGGGTATGCTTTAGGGCGGGGCTTACTGTGATGACAGCTGTATACGGCGTCTCTACGTCACTCCTCCACCGACCTAATATGGGCCGAGTGGTAACATTTTTATAATGTCATGAAATGTTTGACCAGTGCAACATTATTGTCAGTGTCTTGTCAAATCATGAAGGTTTGGCACTGAAATCAATCCATCAATCAATGAAGTATTGAGCTGAAAGAAGGCTCTCAGAGCTGCTGGTCTACTGTAGACCCTCACTGTAGGTCTCTGTGGGGGCTCGTAGCTCCCAGTGGCAGCGAGTAGTAGAGTGTTTGTAGTCGGCAGCTCTCAGGTGAGAGTATAGCTGCTCCGATGAAAGGAGTGATGATTGATGATTGGGTTCTCCGTTGGCGATATGAGGGCAATTGGAACTAAGGTACTATCAGAACTGAGATATGATGAGAATAATGTGGAGACCCTGCGCCCTACTCTGCATAGAGAGATGTGTCTGGTGGAGCGGCATGTCCGCCCGCTGAGCCCCGGTTATCAGTTACGAGTGGGTTTCTAAATCATTAATTACAAAGCAGTCTGCCGTCTGTTTGTCCACGCATCTGACACCCAGTCAAGACTCCATAAGGGTAATTAACGTTAACGATAGGATTTGGATTGTGATATTAAAGAAAAGGGAACATGATGCTCAAGCACCGATACACAGACTTTGTCATTGTTTGAATACAGGAGACCATTTTTAAATGTTTCAATAGCAAGTCCAAACTCTTTCAGAAATGTTTGTTCACATGCCTTTAACTTAATTGCAGAAAGCTTAAATGTTGAGTTATTTTCAAAGCTCCTTCAGACACTTAGCTAAGTGATCTGGACTCACCACGACTGGACGATATCCCGGAGCCCTAGCTCACCTCGGACTATGGCTGAGGCTGGCCCCTCTTAGTCAGTCAGTCGACAAAGAGGTCTTCAGTCCATTAGTCCTGTTGATGCTTTTTCAAGCTTATTTAGAACCGTGTGAGCTTATCTCTGGTAAACACAAGATTTAGAGTGGTGCTTTTGTTTAGTGGAGGAACTCAGTTCTACAGATCTGTTGATTTAAATCTCCACTAATTGATTGAGCAACAAAATTATGTAAGTCAACTAAGAAGTTCTTTGGTCTTCAGCTCTGTTTAGCGTGACCCTTCACATCCCAACACACACACACACAGTTTAAAGGCAGCTAATATTTCAAGAGAGGATATTTAACATTGTTAATGTGAAAAGTTGGGACAGTTGGGTCTAATTAGACATACATAGGTTTTTCCAGGAGAAATTCAAAAAGAGGTCGTGATGAAATATTTAGAGTCGAGGGCGTCGGCTAAAAGCTCCATGCCATCTTGCACACTCTGAATATTTTAGTTCCCACCTCTCAGAATTCTGCTCAAGACCTCAGTGTACTTAAAGTGTGTGTGTGTGTGTGTGTGTGTGTGTGTGTGTGTGTGTGTGTGTGTGTGTGTGTGTGTGTGTGTGTGTGTGTGTGTGTGTGTGTGTGTGTGTGTGTGTGTGTGTGTGTGTGTGTGTGTTCGTTCAGCAGGACCAGGCAGGCAGACAGCGGTGTGCCGATGTGTCAGTAAGGCCTCTGGACTCCGCCGCAGAGCAGGTAACAAACCTTCACTCCTCAGTCACTCTTCCATTTGTTCACACGGGTGAGGCCAGGTGGACTTTCTTTTGAAAGCTTCTGAATGCGTGGCTTCCGGGCATTAGCGCACGTCGTGTAGGACTCCGCAGTTTGTGTGCAAACTGCTCGCCTCTCAGGTGGACGTTGTATTTGATTTGTCTCATTCTCGTAGTGATCGTCTCCTTTTTTTGGGGGTTTGTTTGTTTCTCGTTTTGTGACTGCTACACGTCTTCCGATGTTTGTGTTCTTCCTATTCAGCCTCATCCTCTCCTTCATTTGCTGTCTGTTAGACCTGTTAACGCTGAGTCAACAAGAAGCAGAGTGTGTTTGTGTGTAGGCAACAGTGGATTGATGGAAACTATTTCATATATGACTGCGTGCCGTTTCAATGAGCGTGGAAAAGATGCACAAGTGAAACGATTAATTGATTAGTCAATCGACATGCATTTAAAAAAAATCTTTATAAGATTATTTCATTGTTTAAATCATTTCCCAAGCATGTCAACCCATCTCAATCCACCCTCTTAACTGTGAGAATCTTTTTGTTTGTCTTCTGTGATGGTAAACTCACAACCTCAGGCTTTTGGACTGTTAGCCGCACAAAATGAGACATTTCAATTTCTGGTGGAGCTTTAAGGCTTAAGACTTTATTTATCAAACGACTAATCGGTTATTGTAGGAAATATTCTGCTTTATTGATAAAAAAAAGGGAGAAGATAATTTTGTAGGACTTGTTTAGTGATGGAGAGAAAGAGAAAATAAGTAAGAGACGACAGCTGTTGTCCGGCACTGCGCTCCTATAGATGAGGTGAAGAAGACGTGACTGTAAGACACTACAGTGGAGCAGGTCAGAGAACTAAAGCTGCTGTACATGTGTTAGTTATAGAGAAAGACAGCGTGTGACGTTCCTGAGAGAAGGTCATCATTGAAGGAGGCACAGACAGGTTGTGACATGTTCTCCTGTCCCAGCAGTGAGGTCATCCCGGCGTGCCAACGCCTTCCCTCTCCATCTCTCTCTCTCTCTGCTGATCTCCCTCTCCTCACTAGTTGTTTCCTCCCTCGGTCACAGCGTGTAACACCTTTCGTTTCTTGCGTCTCTCTCGGTGTTCCCTCCTAAGTGTGTCTTATCTAATCTCAGTGGGTGTTTCAGACGTACACATTCATTTCATCCTCTGATGTTGTTGTGGATGGGTGGCAGAATGAGAGTTTATTAATCCTTAGCTTGTAAGTTCATACTAAGAATAGAAAGGGAGTATTAATACAGTGGTGAAGGAATATTTCTTTTGGACCTTTCACAGATGGATGATTTATTTAGTTTAACTCTCAGGGATTTCTCTTCATTTGGCTTTGGATTTTTAAAGAGTTGGGGTATAGAGGTGATTTTTAATATGCAATAATTCCAGTCCACTGCTGTAACGTGGATGTTGTTTTTTCTTTGGTGAGCTTTGTTCCCATTTAGTGTGTGTTTTATACTCATCCACCTTATAGTTAATACCTCAGTGAATCAGCTCAGCTGTTTGACTTCACTTCTGATCATTTGTTATCAAGTCCTCTGTTGTTCATGGAGACATGGAGGCTCTGACATTAAGCTTTCTCATGCACCAGGTAGCTGAGATGTTTCACTTGCCCGATAACCCAACTTACATGTACAAAATGTCAAATGTAGGCCTATTAATAAATCAATAAAATCAACAGAGATGACGACAACTGGACAGAATAAAGCGCCCTCAATGTTCTATTTTTACCGGTTGTTATTGTCATCTACAGTAGGTATTGGCATGAAACCACATCATTATTATGAAACAAATTGAATATTTATTTAAATATTTGCTTTCATTTCACATTATCTTGGGGTATTTGTGGTTCTACATATATATTATAAGCTGGCGATCTGTATATTAGCTCCTAATAAAGACGACACGCCCGATCAGACTACTGCATGAGGCATTTCACAGAGTGTACTGGCCCCGGGCAAGCATTAATGTTAACATTTAAATCAGCTTTAATATCAGTGTGTGTCACTTAAACTGTAAATTACGTAATTTAAGCTTAATTGAAATATCAGATATATATATATATAATATGAGTATTAGTCCGTCTTTCATCGTTTTTTTTTATTGTTAATCGCTCTGTACGTTGCCAAATAGAGCTACGAAGCATTCTTATTCCAGTCAGCATTCTTTAGTGGTAATGTAGCCGGTGCGTGGAGTGTTTTGTGCTGTAGTTGTTCCACCATGGCTAAAGGGCTGTTGTGAGTTGGTTAGTGCAGCATGTTGAGTTTTTTGTCTGTGTCCTCTCATTCTCAAGAAACAGCATTGAATAATAGCAATCACAGCCAGTGTTTCTCTAAGTTCTAGTGGTGTGAGAGGAGCTACGTGCTCATGATGACCATCAGAGAGGCTGGAGAGTCCTTTAGAGCTGATACCTGTGTTGCTCTTCTGTGTGCTATCCTGAGGCTAAAGTTCACAAAAGGTTTGTGAATAAATAAATGAGACAAAAATAACCCGCGTAGCCCACAAAGGGTGAAACGCAGCCTTGACTGCGTATCCATGCTCCTGTGCTAGTTGCACACATTTAAATTAGGTTTAAGTGCATTTTTGCATTGGTGCAAAACTGCCCCCTTTTCTATGCAAATGAGCTAAAAAAAGAGACAAATTCATCAGATCAGCGCTAAAAGCCACACACAGCTACAGTGAGATCAGCGTCTTCAGAGGGTCGCGGGGGGATGTGTCCGTCCCACAATTGAATGAAAGTGATCGACTGCGGTAGTAACGTTTGACATTGCCTGCTCTGCTCACTGAAAACTCCACTGCCCGTAACAGCGTTCCCTCTCTGGCATTCTTCTTACTGTGTTCTTAGCGTGGAGGAAACGTTAGTACTCCACATTGATCATTGCAATCACACGCTAACAAAGGCAAAGTGCAGCAGAAGTGAATTGACGTGTGGCCGCTGTTATATTTTTGTATATTTTTTGAGAATTTTGACCTTGAGGTGGAGCAGAGTATATGCTATTGATCCATTCTTTGTGAACTAGTCCCTGAGGTGCAGTGTCTTGCATTTATATATATATTTAATTTATATATATTTATCCCAAAATATATTGATAAAAAGGACTACTGCGTACTTTACATCCTCTGGGATGTTTAGATGAGTCTCAGTCAAGGTGCTGATCTGCACAAAGTACAATAATAAATGTAGATAAGTGATGGAATCCTATCCGGGCTGTTGGCTCTGTTGCAGCTGAAGACATGAGTTGTGACATGTTGTGATTGTGCATCCAGAGCAGCAGCTGCTGTCAGCGCTGGACTGATTCCTGTTCTCTGAATGTTTTGTGTTTGTCTGCGTTTGACACCAAATGAGTGAATCAAATCATCTCGTGTGCTTCTTCTGATGTGTGTCTAGACAGGCTTGATGATGCAGCATGTGTTTTACAACCGTTTGTCTCGTCACTTTCTGCTCAACCTGGGAGTGTCTATCTACATCCGCAAATACTTGAACTTACATTGAAGTGAATTCAACTATTTGTCATACATGAACGGTCGAGGTTTAGATCATTCCTCCACATTATTATTACAATTACAAATAAATCATCATCCGCACATACAGTAAAGGACAATTCTAAAATGATACTATTGAAAACTAATACCACCTCTCAGTATTAATGTTAAATGCTTTATTTTGCTGACATTGGTCTCCAGGTCCCCTCTTGAATGAGATGTATATCCTGACTGATGAAATGTGCATGTACACAGTCTAGATGTACGTTATTTCACACAGACACTCCCAGGCTCCGTCACTGTCTGTCTGTGCTTTTCATGTCTGCGACGTAGAGAGCCGCGGCCCCGCTCTCCCAGCCTCCGCCCTCCCAGCCGCAAGCCAAGCCCCGGCCTCTGGCTCAGCATCAGCAGCCCTCGGCGGGCCGGAGATCCCACCGCACGCTGCCCAAGGACCAAACCCAGCTCCTGTCGCTGCAGCACGACCACAGGCACAGGGAGAGAGAGAGGCAGAGGCAGAGGGAGAAGCCCGTGGCAGCCGTCCAGAAGCTAACGGCTAACAGTGGGAGCACGGCTGCTGCTGCTGCTGCTGCCTCTGCTGCCTCTTCCTCGCCCAGCCGCCCCACAAACAGCCAGCGCTCAGCGGTAAAACCCTGCCTCCCTCAGCTGTCTAGCCTCCATCACCCCACATCTTTCAGTCTGTCTCTCACTTTCATGGAGTTTTACAGTTTATTCGTTGATTTCATTTCTCACATTTTTATTTTTACAGATTTGTTTTCTTGGTAAGTTATTGCCATGAAGTTTTGACAGTTTTTTTCAGCTTCATGTGTTGTGCTTTTTGTCTTGTTTTTATGCCTATGCATGGTGGCATATGCAGACTATTTGTACAAAAATGTGGTTCTGACATGTGGTTCAGCGTCGTAGCTTCTATTCTTGGCATGGTGGCTAAACCACACAGGAAACAGACCAAAGGTGCCATTTCTAGAAGAAGGCATTTTTAAACAGCCAGTCAGATGGCTGACTAAGGTCTACAAAAAAAAACAGGTTTTCTTCTGTAATGTTTTTTATGTGACGGTTAGTGGCCCTCTTGTCATGTCGCGGCCAGTACAGTATGTGTACTGCTTCTTACTAATGGTAAAAAGAATGCTCCTGAACTTTGACCTCAACTAATTTCGAGTTCGTATGAAGTAGTTGAAAGTAACACAGTTGTTAAGTGTGATTCTAAAGTGCTGACTGCAGTGACTCCAAAGTAAAATGTGGTCTACAATCATGTACCCACAACAAAGCACTGAATCAGCCAATAGCAGGCCTCCAGAGGTGATGTGTCATGGTCCACATCACAGCTTCATGTTCCCTTTGTGATCATTCACTGTATCCCACAATATCTACACTTTTATATGTAAAGTGCATTTACATGTGTAGTAGTTGAGTACAGCTTATACTGTATGTGAGAAAAAGAAATCTCAGTGTGACCACCTGATTGAATAGTCCACACACACACACACACAGGTCTTACATGTGTTTCATGTTTTTAGATGGACCTCCAAGAATCGAGCCTAGCCAGGCTGCTTTTGGCTGCCGGTGTGCCCAGCCAGATGCACTCCAGGCTGGGCTCTGGGAGCAGCTCTAGTCCTTGTACTCCAGCCATGCAGAGAGCTCACCTCAACCAGGTACACACTGCTCTCCTCCTCTTCTCTTTCTTATACTTTGAGCACTGTTGTTGGGATATTTTCATGCACATGATCTTAAACTTTGGTGATGTGTCTAAAAGTGATCATGTATGAATACAATTTAAAAGTAACAAATGGCCATGGCTATACCACTTATTTTTCCCCAGAATGCCAATCTTCGCTCGAGTCGAGACGCCCCTCACAGCAGCTCTATGTCAGACATGGCCATCTCCCCGTTGTCCCCGTTTTGCCCCACGTCCCCGTCTGATGATGTCTTCTGGGACCCCGGGACGCCACCGAAGGTGAGCGACGAGTGTCCTATACGCTGCCGGATGACACTGAAAGTTTACACGCCAGCCGGTTGAGATGACTTACAGGAACCTTGGAGCGACCGAAAGAGGAAGATGTTGTTATGGTCATGCCAGGCGGCGGTGCAGTCACATGAGGTTGGCATTATGTGTCGGCTAAGCTAAGGAAGCGGGGCACGCAGCACGAGGTTCCGGCTGGCACGCTGTGGGTGTGTGTTAGAGGAGCAGAGGGGTTGGGCTTTACCTCAAGGCTGGTTGGGAAACACAACATTCACTGTGTCTCCGTTGCTTTCTGTCTAACACCGCCGCTCGCCCTCGAGGTGTTTTACATCCACAATATGCTGTTAAGCGTATAAACACATGGAGCCGATAGAACAACTAACAAGTACTACGCAGAGAGGAGGAGTTTGCCGTGTCATGTTGTGGCTCTAACAGGAGGCCATATGGAGGCGGTAGAGCAGTTAATAACTCTGCCCCCCCTCATGTGATCGCAGTGTGGTGGCTGGATCTGCTAATAAACGCCGCTAACTTTTCGGGCACCTACACCACGATAGGGTTCGCCAGTAACGTGCTCCAGAGAGCCAGGCTTTGTAATGATGTTCAACTGTCTGAATTCAAATGTTCTCACACGAGCTTAAAGAGTCTAAAACTCAAATAACTACTTATCAGACTAAATGCTCTTATTTTGAATTATGCCGCAATAGCAGACAGGAAACGACAGAGTGTGTGTGTGTGTGTGTGTGTGTGTGTGTGTGTGTGTGTGTGTGTGTGTGTGCGTGTGCGTGTGCGTGTGCGCGTGCGCGTGCGCGCGCGCGCTCAGAGCCAGATGCAGGATGTGGGCAACTTGTCAGAAGGATGATAGGTATTCCCACAGTTCACTTCCTGCTCTGCTGGGTGTGTCTTCCTCCTCCGTAACCGGGCCGATTGACCCCAGGAGACGAGAGGTCAAAGGGTCACCAGCTGGTTGGTACAACTGAGAGTTTGGGAAGAATGAAATGTTGAAAGATCCCGTTTGAAAAGGCAGTACTTTACACACTTTGATCCGGTAACTGATTTTGCAACGCTGTTCTTGTCATATAGAAAGGTTTGGAAACATCCCTGAGTCAGATAGTGTTTCCCCACCGCGTGGGAGATTTGGACATTTGGAGTTTAAAAGGAGCAACATTGAAATGTGAAGAAACGGCAAATCCAAATGGTCTCATTAGATTCTCAGCAATAAATATGTCCCGGTGGCTTATTATAGACTTTTACTGCACTCTGCTCGACACCCTTTCAGGCACTTTCGCGGTTGCTGTACATAGAAGGTTCATAAAGCGCAGCAGCCTTCCCATCATAAGCTGAAACCCCTGCCTGGCTAGACGCAAGATCCTCGTAAAGACGGCAGCCCTCCCAAACCTACGCAGAGTGAAACAAGCGATCGGGACCACCAGGAGACTGACTTGTGTGTTTGTGTTGAGCCTTGTTTTAATTGACTCTTCTTCTGCTCTTTGTCCAGGTCCCAGAGCGCACCACCTCTAAGTTCTACTGTCGAGAGCTGGTGATGGGACACAAGAGGGCCGCCTCCAGGTAGAGCACAGCTGCACTGAATGCACAGAAAACACACACCCGAGACATGGACACACTGAATGTGTCCTTATGAAGGCCGGCCTGTGTTTGGTCTGAACGTGAGCCGATGACCTCATGGCTCTGTTTAGAGGTTGAAAATATCACTTAATACCCTTTAAACACCAAGCTTTGTTTCTAGCTAGTCATTCCTTTAGCCATTGCGCTGTTTTTAACAAACTGCGTAAAGGAAAGAAATCAACCTAGTCCCTGACAAATGGAGGACATAATAACCGGTCAGCTTTAGACTAACCCCATAGGTTCACTTCCAGCATGCACTCCTCCATCGAAATGATGTGTTAATAAGGCAGTACGTGACCTACCTGCAAAGTAGAGTTATACCAGTGAGGTGTTTTACCCTCACGCCAGTGTCGCTGTAGTATCAGCTGACCAAATATGTGGTCATTGCTTAGCAGCATGAAGACACAATGCATCCGTCTGTCCTTCAGTTGGACACAAGAGAAGTCTTAGTCTCAAGTAGAATGTGGATAAGCATTCTTTATTCCCAATGTATTTGGTATTGCAGCCATGCTGTGAGCAGGGCAGTTCTTTACCCCACAGTTATCCTGTCAGCTAGAGTCAACCTACTTCATGGCGAGGGTTTATAACTCCACAGTTCAGCATGCTGCCTTCCACTACCAGAGAACAATCGGTCATGGGAGGATCTGATTAGTTAGGCTCGGGTGATTATTTTCGTTTAGATGAAACTAATGACGAGAAAATTGGGTCACTGCATTGGCAGCGTGAAGGATATACTGAAGATTAGAACATATAGAAGTGTGTAATGTACAATCCACCCCTCTGTACGTGTGTCTCTTTCTCCATCTAGTGGCAGTCCAGTGTCTGTGGCCGATAAGAGCGGGCGGTCTGTGTCTCATGGAGTGTCCTCTGGCAGCAGCCACCAAGGTCTGTGCCAACCGCTGAGCTCAGCCTCACGCTGCTACCAGCTGTATGAGCAACACAATACAGCTTCATCAAATCTGCTCCGAGGTAGAAAACGAGCAGTTCTGTCTGAAAACGGCCGCTTGGGTTCCTACATGACAAGAATTAGAGACTTTGTTGTTCTGACCTCAGTGTGCACTGATGTACAGCAGCCCTGAGAAGCAAGTGAGAAAGAAGCAATGTGGTGATCCATTCTCTAAGTCTGATGTGAATACTTTTCTCTGTTTACGACCTAAGAACAGGTGAAGAAAGGCTTCTGCCAGAATGATCTTTTTAGGTTTCTAAATAAAGAAATATCTGTTGAACAAGCGGTGGAAAGTGTAGCCAGTTTAAAAAATCTGTGTGAAACAGGTGTGGGGGTTTGCCAGGTGAAAAACATTGTTTTTGTGTGTTTTTTCTTGTAATTCTTATTTTGGCTACAAGAGGCTGAAGTACACTACTCCATGCTCTAAACAGCGCTAACACATTCATTTGTCTTCTTTAAATAACCTGCTAACACATCAACATATATGTACCTTGTGTTTAGAGTGCATGGAGAAATTACAACTCACCTGGAAGAAAATGCTTCCAGTCCTATTGAGAACACCAGGAAGTGGTGTACCTCAGCCTCTGGTGGCCCAAATGGGTATTAAAGCAAACCCTTAACAAATATATGAGAATGAAAGAAGTCATAGACACAGGAGAGAAAACTATTTACATCAGACTCTTTTTCTCACAGCATATACGGTTTGCTCTTCTGTGATTAAAGACTGAAGTAATGACGTAATGATGAACGCAGTTTCATTTCAGCTCTTGTTTTCACACAGATGTGGTGTGCGCGTGCGCGCGCGTGCGCGCGCGCGCGTGCGTGCGTGTGCTCCCACGCAGCCCAGACACGCACATGCCAAGCCGGTTCACACACAAAACACGGTCCTCACAGGCAGGCAGCCACACCAAGCCCACCACAGACAGTACTGTAAAGCAACGCGAGCACACAACACAGAGCTGTGAGTTCAAAGCTCTCTACCTGTGTCTAGAGAGAAACACATCCTCTCTGTGCTCTCCGTGCATGGCAGCTAGGATGCTCTTGTTGTGGCTGTGAGAGGGAGTGGTTTTGAGTTCCCCCTCTGTGTGGAGTTGGGAGGAAACAGCTTTTGATGCCTCCCACTCAGTTTGGCTGTGGGCCTCGGCCTTTCTTTGTTTTCGGAGCCGCAGATCACAGATTCTCCCAGAGACTCATACAGTAAAGAGCTTTTTATCTGCTCCTGATGTGACTGTGAAAACAGCTGCTCTCCTCTTTGAACCATACTGTTATGTAACTGGTATTTGTAGCACTGATGTATCTCAATACAGATTGATCATGATACCTTTGTTTAATACCATGAAAACAGCCGGTAGCATCCGTCTATCACGAGTAGTACTGGTGGTGCTAGTGTTGACAACTTGACTGGATGCTGAAAGAGCTCCATAAAGCCAATGCACACTTCCTTCTCAGCCTCATGATACACACTCATCCCGTGTAGTGGTTCCATGCAGAGGGCCGCTGAGCCAGCCGTGTTTCTGACAATGACCTAATTTCTCCGTGGTAATTAAACCTCTCACCACTAATGTTAGTCTTGTAGGGGTTCAGTGGTTTGCGTAACACCACCCTGCTGAGCTGCTGCTAATGCGATGTAACTAATGTGTGTCGCAGGCTACTTCAAGCTAGAGAGTCCTCTTCTGCAGCACTGTCGACAGCAGCACCGCAGGACGCAAGACAACGCCACCACTGGACATACACAAGTAAATCATTCATTGTCCTGAAAATGTTCACGGCTACGACCAAACTGAGCTGTTCTGCCCCCACACTACATGGAGACAGTAACACAATCAGAAAATCAGCTGAGCTACGTTGATATTGGTTTCGTCACAAAACACACAAAATTCCCCTTTTACGTTAAACATGAACTGTCCTCAGATTAAGTTCCTCTCCTGAGTACTTTAGTGCCATTCTCTTCATCCGTACCACATGAAACAGAAGTCTATTGTTTTAGTCTCTGACTCACCTGACCTCACTCCTCTCCTCCGTCACGCAGGGCGTACGGTCGGCTCTGGGTCGGCTTAACAAGGCCACAGAATACTCTTCATCCAGCGACGAGCTCGGCAGCAGTGATGACGAAGAGAGCAACAGGTGAGTAGGGCTGGGCGGTATACCGGTTTCAATTTCCCGTACAATATGAATTTTTCATATACCGTCGAAAACAACTTCTGTTGCTCTTCAACAGGCAGCAAAACATATTGTTCGCCGCTGGGGGTGCTACAATCGGAGCTAGTTGTCTTAGCTGTATTGAGAGGGAGTCCTAGTCATGGTTATAACTTCATAACAACAATTAACAACCCACAACTAACGCTCTTTAACAGGGCAAAACACCACGACACTACAGTTTGTGACAGATAAACAATTTGTAGCACTAATAATTGTACATTTATAAAATTTCTCCACCGAACTGCATGCTGGGTAACAAAGACTGAACAACAAAAGGTATTTAGGTCAGACACATGCAACGCTGATTGCCGTAATATGTGTGGTATTTGTTATAAATGTACGTTGTTAGAGGGTGATAAGAAGCTGGGGGCTGCTTCTTCTTCTTTAAATTCCATTGGCGGCTCGCTACTTGCATAGGTGCATACCGCCACCTACTGTACCGGAGTGTGCATTTTCAGGGTAACTTTTTCTTCACTGTTCTGATAATAAAATAAAATAATAAAATGATTTTTACATATATATATATATATATATATATATATATATATATATATATATATATATATATATATATATATATATATATATATATATATATATATATATATATATATATATATATATATATATATATATATATATATATATATATATAAAAATAAAAATAAAAATCCTATGGTCTAATCCCGTTTCTTTCCATGGAGGGGCTTTGGGCCCAGGGGAATGTAGCTGAAGAAAACAGGAAGTGACGGAACAGAAGACACGCCACACAAACAGCTGTTCACCGCTCGCTGGCCGGCCGTTTTTTCTCGGCGTTAATTAATTAATGCTTTAACGCGAAAAAAAAATACCGTGATATACCGTGAAACCGCCAGAGTCTTACAAAATACCGTGATATGCATTTTTGGTCATACCGCCCAGCCCCACAGGTGAGATCTTCGTCAGTGGCATTGTGCTTAAGACATTGTTCAAAATGCATTTCACCCTCTTTCCTATTAATCCAACGAACTGAAAACCACATTGGCAGGGACTAATGGTTGTGACGATGAATTGTGTCATTCTTCGTTTCCCAGTTTTGAAACGAGGCCTGTTGCAAGATGCTTTGTGCCAATTGTGAAACCAATGTGCTAAATCAGTGAAAGAATTTGAGTAAAAGGGCGCTATGCTTACTGAGAACCAGGGCTACCGATACTAAGCTACACCCAAAACACAACCTTGAGAAACTGCCCACGTTCAAATGCAACCTTAAAGTCCCCTCTCTTAATCCAGGATTTAATGGAGCATCTTAACCTTGAAAATCAAGCCAAATCTGTCATGTGTTTACATTTCACATTCCTGCAAACGTTCCATTACAGCTGATTGTGTTTTTACTGTGCAATCATGTCTGCTTATAACGGGGGTATAATAATATTACAGTTATGATCCCAGGAAGTTGATCAGCCTGGTTTCCGTTGCCGTCGATCTTGAACTAATTAATGCACTACCTGCAGTCAGGCTCTGGTCTATAATCTCCGCCTGTCCGCACCTTTCAAGGTCTGGCCTGTCCAATGGAAAGGGGAGATACTTCAGAGGAATACCCGATGGCATCCTGCTGCAACCTCACCACAATCTGAACAAGGTGCCCTGCACACACACACACACACACATGTTACTCGCGGCTAGAGGGTGCAACATCCATACTGTTGAAGGGAGATGACAACAGACCCCCCTCTCTTCATACTCTGTCCCTAACGGTGTCCTACAGATCTCTCGGAAAGGTTCAGAGGACACCTACCTGCTACCGGACCTCCTGCAGAAAACGTCTTCCTCCAACAGTCCTACCCACAATGCACTGGGCCAGCAGCAGCGAACACACGAGCTCAGCTACTCGCAGTTGCCCACAGCCCCTCGATCCCCCACACACCAGGAGCTGCATGTGAGTGTGATATTACCATGACATACTCTTTTGACAATAGCAGGCTGTATAAAAAGCATTGTCCTCGGGTACTTCACTCGAGGAATATGTGACTCGTTGCTTTAGTTACATTATAATGTCCAGCAGAGGGAGGTGGTGGCACAGTTTAGGTGCACACCTACCACTCAGAACCCAGAGGGACTGTAATGATGTTCAGAGTGGAATAAGATAAAGAGTTCATGTTGATGTTGCCATTAAGCCGTGAAAATGATTTTGTGATGGGTATGGAGTCAAAACCAAACAATAAAAAGGAAGGTGTGGAATAAAGAGCTTTTCTTTCTGTCTTGATGCACATCATCAGGCCGTCAGCAGTCCTACCGGTAAAAACACGTCCTCCTCTTCGTCCTTCCTGTCGTTCATCGATCCAAGACTGATCCCCATGTCATCGCCACCTCAGAGCCCTGGCAAGTTCATTTACACACACACACACACAGTTTACACACACTCACACATAGGAACATATTCATCTGTGAGTAAATAAAGCCACTGTTGTATACAATGAATTCTTCCTTTTTTTCAATATCAAGTAGTTTACATGAGAGAGTCAGGTGAGCTACGCTGTGCTCATGTAACCACACCATGCATTGTTGACGTTGTGGTTTTGTCTCCACACAGTGGGCAGTATAGGTGAGCAAATCAAGAGGGAAAACCACAGGAAGGGCTCTGTGGTGAACGTGAACCCAACCAATATCCGACCGCAGAGCGACACGCCGGAGATCCGCAAGTACAAGAAGAAGTTCAACACCGAGGTCCTCTGTGCTGGCCTGTGGGGTTTGTAGTTTTATTTTGCTTGTTTTTTGGACGGCATGTCGTGTTGTACGTTATTGTTTTCTGGACAGAGTCCTTTACCTGATACCACGTGTTGCATTACAGTAGCTGGATGCATACGCTGCAGGTTGGCTGTGGGCTTTAATGAGCTCGGTGTCCGCTGTGTCCTGCAGGTGTGAATCTGCTGGTGGGGACAGAGAACGGCCTGTGGCTGCTGGATCGGAGCGGTCAGGGGAAAGTCTACTCGCTCATCAGCAGACGCAGGTTTCAGCAGATGGACGTGCTGGAAGGACTCAACGTACTGATCACTATATCAGGTACTCGTACCTCAAAACGCTGACACACAATGAATGCATGCACGCAGTACTCAGCGGTCATATACTGCCCTTCATATGAAAGCTGTAGCTCTAGAAGCACTTACCTCTCCCTCTGTGTCTGCAGGTAAAAAGAACAAGCTCCGTCTGTACTACCTGTCCTGGTTAAGGAATAAAATCCTCCACAACGACCCAGAGGTGGAGAAGAGACAGGGCTGGACCTCGGTAGGTGACCTGGAGGGCTGTGTACACTACAAAGTGGGTAAGTACACACTGCCAAGGGAACACTGAATGGTACAGTTTGATTTCTTTTTCCAAGCTGCAAACTAGAAAATACATGAACCACATGTATTGTTTTATTAGGCGTCTATGAGAGCCACACGTACAGAGTGAGGGTGATCAGGTAACGACTTCTTCTTCTTCCGTCTGGTTTCTTCAGTGCGCTACGACAAGATAAAGTTCCTGGTGATAGCGTTGAAGAATGCTGTGGAGGTGTACGCATGGGCCCCCAAACCCTACCACAAGTTCATGGCTTTCAAGGTCTGTAACGTTTCAGTCAAATGTCACTTACGACGTTAACATGCACGCTAATGTTCCACTATTGCTCCGAAATATGACAATACTCTGCATATTTGTGTGCAGATATTCAGAATTCGGCCTTATTCCAAATACAGCATTTTTCCGTTGAAGACATGTGGGTCATGCCGATGATATTCAGGTTTGAGGAGCATGTATAGAGTGCATTCAGAAGATGCGTCTCTGTTTATAGTGATGCACGCTCTAAAGAAAAGCCCACATGTCTGGTCGGAAGGAGAAACATCAGCCATGTAAACAGCTTCGTAGGTTCATTTTCTTTTTCAGAATATGGACAGAAAGCTGAATATCTTGTGCATGTAAACGTAGCCAGTGTGACAGAATAGAGGAAAGACAACGTTTCCTGTGAATACCTTTTGATCTTTTGGTCACACTAGCTGCAGGGCTTATAAGGGATGGAGATGCGGACCTGTTGGTCTGTCCTGCCCAACACTTTGGTCACCAGTGAAATACCTGAAATACCAGATGGATTGACATTCAGTCCCTCGAGGACGGATCCTAATCGAGCATATGGAGTTACATGCGAACCCCAACCCGCTCAGCTAGTGTCCTCATTAAAGGGTTAAACCACCACCAACAAGTTAGCAATACTCTCCTCCATTGTCTTTTCTGTCCTTGCCACATCTTTGCACATCTAGGACAAAACATTGATAAAAACATGTAATAGGGTCACTACCACAGCCAGACACGCGCACATCCACAGACCTGACACATCCTGGCTGTGAGAGGCACACACGCACACACACACACACACACACACACACTCTCTCTCAGCAGAGCTGTGTCCCGTTTCTGTCTGTCCTTGGTGGCCTGAGCTGATTTGTTCTTCCCCGTAGTGTAACCCTCTCCCCTCAGAAGAGACCCAGAATACACCACCTCGTGGAAGTATGAGCTCCACTGTCCTAGGATGTGATGCAACTGCTCTTCAGATTGTCAAAGTCACTTGTTGATTACATATTAATGCAGCAGTTCCAGTTAGATTACTGGTCTTACACTTTATTTTCAGAATTAAAGGTTATGATTGGAATGTTTACTCAAAGTGCTCAGACCACCCTTACTAACTTGTTTTGGTGTGTGTGTGTGTGTGTCTACCCCAGTCCTTCAGGTCCCTGCCTCAGAAACCACTGTCTGTTGACCTGACGGTGGAGGAAGGTCAGAGGTTAAAGGTCATCTACGGCTCCTTGTCTGGTTTCCACGCCATCGATGTGGACTCTGGAACGCCGTACGACCTCTACCTGCCCACACATGTGAGAGGCTGCTCAATATGTCTGTCTGAAGAACACGTGTTCACGGCTGTTTGTATGTATAAAAGCTTTCTTTGTGACTTTATGTTTCGCTCTCAAACAGAGAAACGTAGAGTTGAAGTCTCCTCGGGGTGTCGTGAAAACCATTTTGGGGGTTTTGGGCGCTTCAAAGAGGGCATGGGGTCCCACTGTAGTCAGGAGAGAGTCCTCAAACTCTTCAATGATTGCATGTGACCTCGTCTTGAAGTCAACGGGTTGTGTGACTGGGTTTTCTGTTAGATGCCTGAGATAAGGTCTGAGGTTAACACAAGCCTAACAGATTATAAGGTTGTGTTCTGCAATATAACAACATTTTGACGCGTCTTAAGAAGGCGGTTGCTAACAAGTGGCTAAATGAATCTACACGTCATCAAGCAGACTGCTCTGCCTTCACAGCCTCGCTGTGTATATCCTCTCACGTTTGTTAGAGACGACTGCACTCGCGCTTTAAAAATCTAAGAAGTGGTGTTCATTGGTGGAGATTATCTCACTGAACAAAATCATTGCAGCAGATCTCTTTTTACTGCAATATTCCATAATCGGAAGACTCCCATTGGCTGTTATTTGAGGGAACCAGTGTTATTCTACAATACCTCATCCTTGCAGCGCACTCCTCACGTAGCAGATCACAGTGAGGTTGGTAACAGTGGTTGTGTCTCCACAACATACAGGCCGGCTCACTGTAGGCCATCTGTATTATTCTCTCACCCGTAACACCCGCCTATGCACGCACACACACACACACACACACACACACACACACACACAGAGGGAAAGAGATGGAGAGAGCCTCCTCATCTTTACGAGCGTCAGTCGCCTCTCATAGAGATACAGCTGCTGGAGAAAGTGTCTTTCTCTTGTGGCAGGTTGTGTCGGAGTATACAAATGTTACGTCTTGTCACACGGAGAACCCTGTTGCGGCCAATCAGGCTTGAGCCACGATACGCCCGTGCATTAAAACGATTGGTTGGGACCAGTGGCGGCTGGTGGAAAATGTTCTAGGTAGGGCCATCCTATTAAATGTTAAATTAAGCTATGATGAGTTTTCACTGTTAATTTAACATCTGTAGGAGCCAAATTCAATGTGCTGTTAAATATTCACTTGTATTTACATGTTTAACTGTAATCACTTCTGTTTCTACTTTGAATGTTACAAGGATGTCGTTATAATTTGTTATAGTAAGAAATACATGTAAGTGACAGACAACTGTGACTTTAAGGACACTGACAGTTACTGACAGTGGTGAGTAATATCTGAGTCAGTATGGAGCCGCACAGTTTTCCACCGTGTTAGGAAATGTGTTATGAAACGTGTTAAATGGAACGATCTACGTGCATTAAGTTGTGGATAACCTGTGGATACGTATGGTATGTCCAAGTAATCAGCGTACTTTTAGGAAGAAAGGAAGTTGATTGACTGACTTGTACGAAGTAGTGAAGCTTCGCATGTAGTCTGCTGTCTGATTGTGAGGTCAGGCTGATCTGATATCAGCTCTTTGGCTGCAGAACCTCCTCAAAGTTCTCCTCTCAAACGGGTCTTGGAGGAGGAGAGCTCGCCTGTAGAGACTTCTCCTGACGAGAACGCGCAGCTCCGGGGCTTGATCGTTCTGGCCCACAGCTGAATCTATTTGAGGCGCTGATTGGCTCAATTGTATGTCACTCATTTATATCTTGAATCAGCAATTGGCTAAACGGCTTCATAGACCCGTCTCTTTTGGGCTAAAACGATCAGGCCCCCCTCGCTGCGCGCTCTCAGACGTGTCGTGCACACAGACAGAGAGCACGAGCAGACGAGCACACAGGGGGAGAGCACGAGCAAGAAAAGCATATATTTTGCGCAGATATCATATTGTACACACATTACTGGGTACATTCCATAGTTAAAAAACACAAATATTGACAGTTTGTATAATTTATGATTATTATAATTTTTTATTTATTTTTTTTTCGTGTGGCTCATGGTGGGGCCATGCCCCATGGCCCTCTCTTGACCAGCCGCCACTGGTTGGGACGATGAGACAAGCTGTCGAACTTTCCTCGAGCCCGCGCTCATTACACAAAAATAAGGAATAAATAAAGATTATCTTAGCAAAACGTTTTCGTTTTTTAATCTTAAACACCATAATAACATAATTAAATGTATCACGAACTTTTTTCTCACCTGCCTGGCTGGGCCTCCGTAGAAAAGCCGACATAGACAATAACTAGTGGATACTGTGACATTAGATATTTATAGATCATAGCGTATGGAGACCTCTGAGGTTGTACATGATATAGATGGTATTCTCTCTATTATACCTCACTGTTACTTTGTCTTTCCATCATCATTGCTCTATTCAACCGTATCGCCTCATTCTACTCAGTCTCCCAGGATGCACTTTTCCTCCCCCTCTTCCTCCCACTCGCAGTCTCTCGATGCTCATTGCTCTCCTGTTTCCCTCTCTCCTCTCTCCTCCTCCCACTCATCCTATAGCTGTCAAACACTTCTCTCGTTCAGTCTCCTCCTCTTTTCCTCCCACTCTATCGGCCAGTGCTCGTTTTTCTCCTCATTTTGATCTTCTCTCTCTCTCTCCTCTCTTCAATACGTCTTCTCCTTTTCTAGTCTCTCCATTACTCACAAATAATAAGCAAGTTCGTGAATACTTTGTGGCTAAACATGGCAAGCATTCCTGTTGGTAATATGTGTGAAATGTTTCTCTTCGATTTAAACTTCCCTGAGTTACAATGACTTATGGGAGTCTGTGAATCCATCTCCACCTCCAAAAAGAGGTTTGTGCAAAATGAATCTGTGCCTTTAAATCTGAACAAATCACCCACTGCCTGTACAATTAGAGATGGAGCAGGTCTTCTTTCATCTGTTTGTGGGCAAGTACATGTAGCTGTAGCCTCTGATGAGTCACATTCTGACACATCTGATTAAATGTGTTTTTTTTCTAAAGAACTAGAAGTATTTAAACTGACATTTTGAAACTCTTTTCTTGAGCCTGTTTTCTCCGACAGTATGAACAGTAAGGAGCTGTACCACATGGTGCTGTGCATTCACATGGTGCTGAGTGGGCGGCTGCAGCAGCGAGCAGGGTTCCTCTGGTTTCTATGGTTTATGGGTTATTTAAAGATTTGCCTCAACTTTCATTTTATCAAAATGTGGCAATGAAGGATTTTCTCATTTTGGATCTTAGCCATAGTTCAAGACACAGAGGTCAACCTGATGACTTTGTGTGACTGACTAGACTGAAAGTGATGGAGTTTTTTGGGGGGAATTACATCCACATTCTTCAAAATACTCCTTACTATGGAGGAGATTTCTTCTACATGTGCTCCTTGCCTCTCCAACATGTTTGTGCTGTGGAAGGGTTTTATTGCCTTCTCTGTCTCTCATTCATGTTCTCAACACCTTTCTCTTGCTCATCCACACACACACACACACACACCCCAGACACTCTTAACGTGTGCTACTTTCTATTCGCACAGGGAGTTGGAGCATGGTGAGGCAGAGAGAGACTTGCATATGAAAAGACAAAAATACATCCCTCCTGTCCTTTTCTCGCCATCATTAACAGAGTGTGTCCTGACCTGTTTCTTTTTTGTTTTTTCCTCTCACCTCTCTGGTATATTAAGCCAGTGTGCACACCGCCCCCTTCTACACCGGTGCCTTATACTGCTGCTGTTTGCAATATCATTTCAGCGCTTCAGCCTCCTTTTTCCATTTCTCTCTTACATATACATCCAAGCTTTCAACTCTCGTTCTTACACACACACACACACACACTCTCCGAGTGCTTTTAAACCCACCCACTTACACCCAGACATCCTCATAGTTCACTTTATGTGAACTCGCCCACTTGAAGAAACACACACACACACATCTTCCACGGTCGCCTGCGAGCTATGCAACAATGCTGGTTCCAAGGCAAAGGATTAAGATCGCGCTGCCTCTGTGGATGCCTGTTCTGATGCTCAGGATTGTGATGGCTCACACTCTGGTACAGTATGAAACACGCTGACTTCAACCCTGTTCATCCACTTTATGGAACATAACCAAACACTGCCCGACTTCATTCTGTTCACTGGAGGAGCTGAGACGTGTTTATGAGCTGGTTAGAGACGTGTTTGTGAACTGGTTAGAGACGTGTTTGTGAGCTGGTTAGAGACATGTTTGTGAACTGGTTAGAGACGTGTTTGTGAGCTGGTTAGAGACGTGTTTGTGAACTGGTTAGAGACATGTTTGTGAACTGGTTAGAGACATGTTTGTGAGCTGGTTAGAGACATGTTTGTGAACTGGTTAGAGACATGTTTGTGAGCTGGTTAGAGACATGTTTGTGAGCTGGTTAGAGACGTGTTTGTGAACTGGTTAGAGACATGTTTGTGAACTGGTTAGAGACATGTTTGTGAACTGGTTAGAGACATGTTTGTGAGCTGGTTAGAGACGTGTTTGTGAGCTGGTTAGAGACATGTTTGTGAACTGGTTAGAGACATGTTTGTGAGCTGGTTAGAGACATGTTTGTGAGCTGGTTAGAGACATGTTTGTGAGCTGGTTAGAGACGTGTTTGTGAACTGGTTAGAGACATGTTTGTGAGCTGGTTAGAGACATGTTTGTGAGCTGGTTAGAGACGTGTTTGTGAGCTGGTTAGAGACATGTTTGTGAGCTGGTTAGAGACGTGTTTGTGAGCTGGTTAGAGACGTGTTTGTGAGCTGGTTAGAGACGTGTTTGTGAGCTGGTTAGAGACGTGTTTGTGAGCTGGTTAGAGACGTGTTTGTGAGCTGGTTAGAGACGTGTTTGTGAGCTGGTTAGAGACGTGTTTGTGAGCTGGTTAGAGACGTGTTTGTGAGCTGGTTAGAGACATGTTTGTGAGCTGGTTAGAGACATGTTTGTGAGCTGGTTAGAGACATGTTTGTGAGCTGGTTAGAGACATGTTCGTGAGCTGGTTAGAGACATGTTTTATAGTGGTTGCTGAATGAAATCTCAGATGAGTGCTGCAATGCCTTAATGCAAAAGACTTGTTGAACGATTGTACTGTCATGTATTTCCTCATAATAAACTAGCAGTATGAGAGTTTTAGTCACCTCCTGCAGGATGTCATTGAGATTCATATACAAGTGACCTTTGGACTTCAGTGAGAAACTTCATTTTAGTTCTTATTAAATCTCATCTTTGTTCAGAAGAACCACATATCACTCTCTTTCTACTCAGAAAAGTGTACGTCATTGCATTTCAGGAAAATCCAATGAGTCCCTCTCTGAACCTTTCTGTATTTCTTTACTTAAAGTTATGTAAAATGTAAATGTATGAATCGCTTTGTATTGCCAATGTGTGAACGGATTATATCGTCACTTAAAAACTAAGACGTTCTCCGACAGATCTTTAGAGTGTCTTGTGGCTCTTCAGCTCCGCTTGTGTGTGTGTGTGTGTGTGTGTGTGTGTGTGTGTGTGTGTGTGTGTGTGTGTGTGTGTGTGTGTGTGTGTGTGTGTGTGTGTACAGCTAAGTTACAGCTAGCTGGCTAACCTTAGCTTGCTAAGTGGATGTGTTTTTCAATGGCTAGCTATCCAAACCACTTCAACAGCTAACATATTACATTAAACAAATTTATGTTATATGACTAATGGTGTTGACTTCAAGTATAACTTCTACTAGCCAAGAGCAATGGAAGGCAGGGTCTAAATGTCTAAACTAGCTAAATGTTACCGAAGCTAAGGTTAGCCAGCTAGCTGTAACTTGGCCATGCAGCATGGATCTTGAGTTGGCTGCTTCATAATGTTAGCTGATGAACTAATTTGCCAAAAATATGATGTTTTACTTAAATGTAACACCGCGTCACTGTGTGGGCCGATGGACTGCGAGTGTGAACAACGCGATGCTGCAATTCACTGAACAGCCACCAATGTCATTAATAACGAGGGTTTTTCTGATATTCCTGATAGTATCTCTACACTTGCTGTTATTTTGATTGTTTTCTGTATTATTGTTTCTTAGCTTTAAAAGGCTGTTATGATTATGACCTAAGAATTGAACCCTCTTTGCTTCTGCTTGTCAGATAACATCTGAGTAACAAAATAGACTTGTGATGACAACTCGAAGACAGTTGGCAGAATACTGCATACAATACTGCATACAAGTTAGTGTGTTATGAATAGTAGAGGGAAGCTTTATGTACGAAGACGTGTCCAAACATTGAAACACACTTAACTGTTTGGGTTCTTTATTACCTTTTCTTGGGGGGGGGGGGGGGGGAGTTTAAAATAGTGCTGATTGTGTGCGTTTGTTTTGTAGATCCAGGGCTCCATTCGCCCCCACGCCATCATCATTCTGCCAAACAGCGCTGGAACAGAGGTGCTGGTTTGCTATGAGGATGAGGGCGTCTACATCGACACCTACGGCCGCATCACCAAGGACACGGTGCTGCAGTGGGGGGAGATGCCTGCGTCGGTCGGTAAGTGTCACTCATCGTTGTGACTTACTGATTCTAGATCAGCAGCTCTCCCGAGCACTGAGAACCTACCCTGAACCAGATTCTGTGACGACGGATTTGGGACACGGTGGGCTAAAATTACGATGGTAGTGATTCTGTGTGTGTGTGTGTGTCTCCAGCCTACCTTCAGTCTAACCAGGTGATGGGTTGGGGAGAAAAGGCCATCGAGCTGAGGTCGGCCAACACAGGGAACCTGGAGGGAGTCTTCATGCACAAAAAGGCCCAGAAACTCAAGTTTCTGTGTGAAAGGAATGACAAGGTAGGAGTTCAAGTCGTTTAAGATATGCCTTTAAATATCTGCTTAAATGCACAGCTGTATTAATAAAAAACATGTAACATAGTTCCTAAACCTGCGTCTCTCTCCGGTTGCAGGTCTTCTTTGCCTCCGTGCAGGCAGGAGGCAGCAGTCAGATTTACTTCATGACTCTGGGACAGAACTCACTGTTCAATTGGTAACGACTGGACCTGTTACTCTGGGATCAACCGGTGGTGTCTGGCTTCATCATTCTGGGGTTTTCCTGGCGATGCCTTCTTCATATTTGCACCGTCTGATGCTCATCTCCGTGGATACTGGACCCCAAACAAAGATCAACAAAATATTCCTGGATGCACAGATGAGTTGATCACAACTCCAGCTTGAATCCATCTCTTTACCCTTGGATACTGCAGCGACACCAAAACCTGGACCCTGAAGTTCACTGCCGCCTCAGCCATCCCTGCAAGCGCTAATAGGTACAGCTAGCAGTGTCGCCATCCGTAATGTGAAGAGCACACAGAGGAATGTTCTCATGCCTGATCTCCATAGTTACCCCTGGAGTCTTTCTCAGCAGGATTCAGGATGCAGAACCAGCACCAGCATGGCAGAAGTAAAGACTCCCACCATGTCCCGTTTCATCCAGATCAACCTGGAAGCAAAAAGCGATTGAGCTGATTGCGTGTTGACTTCTAATGAACACCAGTGAACATCTGGACTCAAGATCCCGTCCCTCCTACTCTCATCTGTGAGCGCTGGAGTCCACAGTTCAGTTTGTTCCACAGTCAGCTCACATCTCTCCCACTTCAGTTGACCCTCTTTTGTTCTTTTCTCTGAAGGAAATCAGTCGCTCAGCTATTTATGTCAGTTCTTCACTCATATTAGCTTTAACAAGGCCTGGCTGTGGTGTGTTACTGGGTCGACTGAATCATCGGATGAAGTCTTGTTCTCCCAGTACAGACCAGAGCTGTCCAGCTGTATGTCTGGTTTGTCTTCATGTAAGCAAACTGTGTTCAAATAGAGTGCAGTCCTTCATTCACTCCATGGACATCATCTGGGTCGGGACCTAAATGTGGACCAAGTAGGACAACTATCCATGTCATTCCATGTATCGTCATAACTGCTTGCCATTTCTCTCCTAATGATTCTTTAATCGATTTCCATATCCATGAACCACCGTGTCTGCAATACCTCAGCAGTGTTATTCATGAAGGCCTTCAGGAGTGTTCTCTTCTTCACTGCTACAAGCAGACACCAAGGACCCAAACACATGAGTCAGTTACTGTACTGAATCCCTATTCTGTTGATTTCCATATCCTATTATTAGCCAGTGTTATGATATGCACTATCAAATGTTGTATTATTGAGAGTAGAGTTCCCTTTTTTCTTGACTGAGGTTATGTTTAACTGTCACTATACCATCCACGTGAGCCTTATAATAAGGCAAAATGTCTTGAAGAATTGAATCACTGTCGTTTAGACAGCGTTCAATAGCTTTAGGCTGTTCATGATGTCATCCCTTGTTATCACCTGGAAGTCCATGTTTCTCCGTGTCGAGCCTGACGTCAGTTGGCAGTTGGGCCTAAATGATATCTTGGGATACTTGCTGCATTGCACACTTTGCATTAAAATGATTTGAGTAGGTGTTTCTGCAACATCATCTTAAAACTGATAATTCTCTCCTCCACACATCTGGACCATGTCATTTTATTTTGTATCATTCCATCATAAGTAGAGATATAACGCCGCTCCACCCTAACAGGCTTAGAATTATTCTTGTACAGCTTTGGATGTCTATATTCTTGTAAGATGCACTGTTTTCTAAATATTTGATATGTATGTGTACAGAATTATGATCAGGCTTATGAATGTGAAACTCCATCCATCCCAGAACAGAGGTCCTAACGTGTTGTTTTTACGACCTATGAAAAGAACAAAAGAGGTTGTGAACATGAACATGAGCTGTTGACGGGGAACTTGAAGATCAGGTCATGTATCATATGAATTTCTGCCCGGCTCTTTGCACACTGGCCACATTGTACATGTTCTCTGTAACATACCCTTCTTTGAAATTACTTATTTTTTGTTTATTTTTTGTTAAAGTGGAAAAATTTCACACCATTCTGTCGTCAGTATTGAAGATATAAATGCTTTGGATCAGTATTTCTCACAACTCCCACACTTTGTAGTTTATTGTAGATGTGATGAGATGCAATGATCTGGGCCGTTGTACAGTTTCTGTTACACAAAGAGGGTCAAAGCAAGAGGACCATAGATAAAGGCTTTGATGTATTGGCTCCCTTGAATCCAACCGTGTAACTAATCACAACTGACTGGTTTTGAAAGTTCAATGTATATATTATTATACACTGTACAAAAGATGCCAACTAGACCAGTACATCAGACACCACGATGGGTCTCGCTACATCACAACAAAAATATATGCAATTTAATGTTGCTGGTGTTCATATATTTAATATCTTACATGTATGCATTAGAGAGGGCTGCAGTGAAGAAATAATAGGTTTTACCTTCAAATGTGAATTTGCAACTTGTCCATTCCCGATCCGTGTTCATTATACTCTTTCATCCATCAGATGTTGTTCATCTTCGTTATGTTTTATGTCACATTATCCTCATATATCATATTTACTCTTGAATGTTTGTGCCAAATGTTTTATATTCAGTGATACTTGAGTGATGTATGAGTTTATTTCTATGGACTTGATAGAAATATTGCAGCTGGTTCTGTGAGCATATTTCAAACTGGAAAATGAACTTTCTGGCGATGGCTGTCTCGTTGCTAAGTTGTTACCAAATTTCACACAGTGTTGGTTTAATGGTGGGAAAGTGAGAAACCAGAGCGGATAGACCATTAGCATGGCTACAGTGCATGGACATACAGGAGGGCAAGCTAATGTTAGCAGGCTAGCACACCTAAACTTGATCGCTAACAGGGGCTAAACCAGGGGTCTCAAACTCCCGGCCCGCGGCCCGCTACGTCATTTTATGTGGCCCGCGAATCCGCCAGCAAAAAAAATCTTAAAAAAAATCTTTTTTTTAAGTTGGACTTGATAATAAAAATATCCCCATAGTCGAAGTTATGCGATAGAAAGTCATAACTATGATAGAAAGTCATAATTATGAGATAGAAAGTCAAAATGAGAGATACTTAAACACACAGTCACAGGAGCAGCTCTTTGGCTGGTTACTGTAAATTTGACATGAAATGTATTGTGAGTACATTGAAGACTACTGTAAACATGGCTTTACAACACATGAAATACTTCACGTGGGATTGTGCAAACGCACCCTTGAAAGGATTTTAAGCATTGAACAAAGTTATTGTAATAACTTGTGTTTGATATTTGTCTTTGCTATTTTCTTTAATAGTTTGATCTTTGATAGAGTAATGTGGGTTTCTTAACCCTAAATTAAAAGGATTTAAGTTATAACAGAAATGTGCTTAAATATATGTTTACATTTATATAACTGCATGTACAATATTTTTACACTTGAATAAACAATAATCAAATGCAGAGAGTTATTTAACAATATGTTACGAGTAGTTACATTTACAACCGGCCCTTTGTGGGCGACCATGATGCTGATGTGGCCCGGAGTGAAGATGAGTTTGAGACCCCGGGCTAAACATTAGCTTACATGCTAGCTAACATGGCTAAGATAGGAGGGAGGTTTGGCTAGCAGCTACAAAATACTTTCTCCCTTTATTTGCAGTTGCTTATCTGTGTGTAAAATGTGACACAACTGTATTTCAAACACCGTAATTCAAGACATGTCAAATTGCAAAAGATATTATTCCAAAAACATTGATTTCAAACATTTTTTGGACGCTGGAAGCTGATAGCAACTGCAGTTGAATGTGATTAAAATAACATCACTTAAGACACAAGTGTTGAAATTGTTATTTTAAAATCCTCACATAAATGTGTTCAGATATCTTGTGAATGACATCAGACACTGTGCTAGCTCGGGGTCAGCTCAGCACAGACAGGTTTGGCCAGGTTCCTGACCCAAGGCCATGGCCATGGAGACTAAACTACCACAGTGGTTCCACCTTGTGTTCAGCTCCAGCTTACATTTACACGGACAATGTACAGTAGCTCGCCTGTATGTGCTGCACTCCACTATCCAACACACATGTCTGGTGGTCAACAGTACATGTAAGCACAAACTAGTCCATTCATTAATCAGCCTTTTGATTTCACCACAAAGTCCGAATGTGTGCGAATGTCGTCACAGTCTGATTCCATCTCCCTGCTTTCTAAAGCAGCAATGTAAATGTTTGAGCACCAATGGTTATGCAGTTATATAGCTACCTTCAGATGAGGTGTAATTTGGCAAATTTATGAATTCAGTCTTGTAACGTGTGATATATGAATTTAGAAAAACGGGTTGCTGCCCTTATACTGTGGAGTTTAAGCTGAGAACAAAGGTTACATTGTTTGATTGGTAAGTCGATGTTCTCTACATTGTTTCACTTTAAAGCCCGTACTCTGAATGTGCCGGCTCTCCGTTCATGTTTCCTCTGCTTCGTTCTTCATCCTGCTGTAAGAAACAACATGGAAGTCAGTTATGTCCCAAAGATGCACGAGACAGAGAGATCAGCACCCTTCCGCCTACACCTTCCACCCGGTTAAGACAATGATAGATTCTGTTTCAGACCCGCAGTGACTCACATCTCTTCTTGTCAACTCGTCTCTTTCATTCCCTCTGCATCTTGTCTTGCTCTCGCTAACATCTTCCAGCATTCTACAGCTGTTTGTCCTCATGTGTCACTCTCTCTGTGGCTGTCCATTGTCTGCATCCACCACCAGCCCGTTAAACAGTCATTTCTTTCATGTGAAACATACCATTACCCATCTATATTCCATCAGTTACATACTTAAATTGGCCCAACTCTGTTTTTTATCCTGATTGGTGGGATGAAGAGCGATGCAGATGAAATGCTAACACAACGCAGCTTGGATTTGAGGCACAACATCTGCAATGATGTGTTAAAGCACGACGATGTAACTTTGGCTGAACTGTGACTACAAAACAAACGGCATAATCATAGCACAAGTTAAAAAAAAGACACAAAGTCAGTGAAATAGCTATCTCAAGCTTGCTAACATTAGCTACCATTAGCCACCATAAGCCTCTGGTCATACCACGGCTAAAGAGACAAACTACCTGAGTATTCTAAAGGGATCCAGGGTGCGTCAATTTGCTTATTAATTAGAGAAAGAAAGCCTTATTTCTGCTTTCAAGAGATCGTTCTGCGCTGCTGCCGTTATTGTTTTCAGCCTGTGTAGGAAATAAAGCCTGGATGAGCTTTGCAGTTCTGAAGAACGTGTGTGTGTTTATGTGGGAGGGTGTGATGAGATGGGAACAGGTGTTCAGTAAGCAGTAAATTCAGTCTGCAGGGGAAGGAAGGCCAGAGTTAGAGGAGGTAGTCGGTGGCTGGAGTCAAGTATCGGTTCACAGAAAGAACATGGAGGTTGCTTTGAATATTTTTTGTTGATTAGTTCTTTGCTGTAGCCTCAAACGATCCTCATTGAGAGAAAACGGTGGGGGGGGGGGGGAGAAGGCGAAGCAATTCATTTAATCTGCTAACAGATGGGCCCGCTCTTCACCAGAGGGCGCCGAACTGCACATGTGCAGCAAGGATTTGTACATGATGGTTATGATGAGGAGGTAAGGATGTGAGGGAGTGTTGAGTGATATTTGCCAAACATTTATAGATTCAGCCAACAGTTCATAACTACTGTCACTTGATTGTGGATGAGCTTGATAAAGTTACTCAGCTCTGCAATATGGAGTTTTCAAGCCATTCGACACACAGGACAGTTCTGTTCTTATAAGTTGTAAATTCTAAAGACATCAAATATTGTACAGATGCATATATATGTAAGAGTTTGTACTCCCCTTGACCATATCATTTCTTGCATAGTTTTTATTCTGTGCACTGGACCTATGTTTGATGCATCGTGTACTGTACCCCTCGTGCTTTGAGATGAGAGACAATAAATATGATAAGCGGTGTGCTGTTTATTCTTTCCCACATCTTTATTTCAGAATACGGAAGCCTTGAATCCAGTCACCTTCTGAAACACAGTGGTCTGCTGAACCCACTGCATGTCATTGACACGCTGGACTTTTTCAGTGAAATGTTCGATTCAAAGCTGCCTGTTATCATTCCGGCAGGAGAAACAAGACCGTACAGTGTGATTACATGTTGTTAGGAAAACTAGTTATCAAACATATTTCTAAATCTTCCATCCTCAGGGATTTTTATGGAGGGGAATGTAGGTTTCTATTACTTTGGTCAGAGAAGGCTATTCAGTGAAAGGTCAGACTTTCTACCCACTAAGTCAGGGGTCTTCAATGTTTTTCAGGCCAAGGACCCCCAAACTGATAGAAAGATGGAACAGGGACCCCCGACTATATATATTGTATACAATTGTTTTATATTAAACTGGGCCTCGTGCCATGTATAAACATACCTCTTTATTGTGCATTCAATACTAAGCTATTCAAGTAATACACAGGTTCATATAGTCATGTTTTTATTTTAAACATGTTCAAGGTACAGTGAGACTGCCATTTATAAACATACCTTGTCAGCTGATACCAATGCTAATATCAACATTGTCTGTCAATTGCATGATAATCATGCATACAAGCTATTCAAATTGATGTTTTTATTTCAAACATAAATGTGGAAATGAGTGATGGCCTATTAGTGCCACTGCCATGCATAAACACACCTGTGTTCTTGCATACAATACTGAACTACTAAACTATGATGAAGATACCCTGTTGATGAAGATACTCTGTTGATGAAGATACTCTGGTGATGAAGATACTCAGGTGATGAGGATACTCTGGTGATGAAGATACTCTGTTGATGAAGATACTCTGGTGATGAAGATACTCTGGTGATGAGGATACTCTGTTGATGAGGATACTCTGTTGATGAAGATACTCTGGTGATGAAGATACTCTGGTGATGAGGATACTATTGTGATGAGGATACTCTGGTGAAGAGGATAGACATCTGATGAAGAGGAAAATCATCTGGTGATGAAGATAATCATCTGGTGATGAAGATACTATGGTGATGAAGAAACTCTGGTGATGAGGATACTCTGTTGATGAGGATACTCTGGTGATGAGGATAATCTGGTGATGAAGATACTCTTGTGATGAGGATGAAGATACTCTTGTGATGAGGATACTCTGGTGATGAGGATAATCTGGTGATGAGGATACTCTGTTGATGAGGATACTCTGGTGATGAGGATACTCTGGTGATGAAGATACTCTGATGAAGAGGATGAACATCTGGTGATGAGGATAATAGGCTGGTGATGAAGATACTCTGGTGATGAGGATACTCTGGTGATGAGGATAATCTGGTGATGAGGATACTCTGGTGATGAGGATACTCTGGTGATGAAGATACTCTGGTGATGAAGATATTCTGGTGATGAGGATAATCTGGTGATGAAGAAACTCTGGTGATGAAGACATTCTGGTGATGAGGATAATCTGGTGATGAGGATAATCTGGTGATGAAGAAACTCTGGTGATGAGGATACTCTGGTGATGAGGATAATCTGGTGATGAAGATACTCTGGTGATGAGGACACTCTGGTGATGAGGATACTCTGGTGATGAAGAAACTCTGGTGATGAGGATACTCTGGTGATGAAGATACTCTGGTGATGAAGATACTCTTGTGATGAGGATACTCTGGTGATGAGGATAATCTGGTGATGAGGATACTCTGTTGATGAGGATACTCTGGTGATGAGGATAATCTGGTGATGAAGAAACTCTGGTGATGAGGATACTCTGGTGATGAGGATAATCTGGTGATGAAGATACTCTGGTGATGAGGATAATCTGGTGATGAAGATACTCTGGTGATGAGGATAATCTGGTGATGAAGAAACTCTGGTGATGAGGATACTCTGGTGATGAAGATACTCTGGTGATGAAGATACTCTTGTGATGAGGATGAAGATACTCTTGTGATGAGGATACTCTGGTGATGAGGATAATCTGGTGATGAGGATACTCTGTTGATGAGGATACTCTGGTGATGAGGATAATCTGGTGATTAAGAAACTCTGGTGATGAGGATACTCTGGTGATGAGGATAATCTGGTGATGAAGATACTCTGGTGATGAGGATACTCTGGTGATGAGGATACTCTGGTGATGAAGATAATCTGGTGATGAAGAAACTCTGGTGATGAGGATACTCTGGTGATGAGGATAATCTGGTGATGAAGATACTCTGGTGATGAGGATAATCTGGTGATGAAGAAACTCTGGTGATGAGGATACTCTGGTGATGAGGATACTCTGGTGATGAAGATACTCTGGTGATGAGGATACTCTGGTGATGAAGATACTCTGGTGATGAAGATATTCTGGTGATGAGGATAATCTGGTGATGAGGATAATCTGGTGATGAAGAAACTCTGGTGATGAGGATACTCTGGTGATGAGGATAATCTGGTGATGAAGAAACTCTGGTGATGAGGATAATCTGGTGATGAAGAAACTCTGGTGATGAGGATACTCTGGTGATGAGGATACTCTGGTGATGAAGATACTCTGGTGATGAAGATACTCTTGTGATGAGGATGAAGATACTCTTGTGATGAGGATACTCTGGTGATGAGGATAATCTGGTGATGAGGATACTCTGTTGATGAGGATACTCTGGTGATGAGGATAATCTGGTGATTAAGAAACTCTGGTGATGAGGATACTCTGGTGATGAGGATAATCTGGTGATGAAGATACTCTGGTGATGAGGATACTCTGGTGATGAGGATACTCTGGTGATGAAGATAATCTGGTGATGAAGAAACTCTGGTGATGAGGATACTCTGGTGATGAGGATAATCTGGTGATGAAGATACTCTGGTGATGAGGATAATCTGGTGATGAAGAAACTCTGGTGATGAGGATACTCTGGTGATGAGGATACTCTGGTGATGAAGATACTCTGGTGATGAGGATACTCTGGTGATGAAGATACTCTGGTGATGAAGATATTCTGGTGATGAGGATAATCTGGTGATGAGGATAATCTGGTGATGAAGAAACTCTGGTGATGAGGATACTCTGGTGATGAGGATAATCTGGTGATGAAGAAACTCTGGTGATGAGGATAATCTGGTGATGAAGAAACTCTGGTGATGAGGATACTCTGGTGATGAGGATACTCTGGTGATGAAGATACTCTGGTGATGAGGATACTCTGGTGATGAAGATACTCTGGTGATGAAGATATTCTGGTGATGAGGATAATCTGGTGATGAAGAAACTCTGGTGATGAGGATACTCTGGTGATGAGGATAATCTGGTGATGAAGAAACTCTGGTGATGAGGATACTCTGGTGATGAAGATACTCTGGTGATGAAGATATTCTGGTGATGAGGATAATCTGGTGATGAATAAACTCTGGTGATGAGGATACTCTGGTGATGAGGATAATCTGGTGATGAAGAAACTCTGGTGATGAGGATACTCTGGTGATGAAGATACTCTGGTGATGAAGATACTCTGGTGATGAGGATACTCTGGTGATGAAGATACTCTGGTGATGAGGATGACGATACTCTGGTGATGAAGATACTCTGGTGATGAGGACACTCTGGTGATGAAGATACTCTGGTGATGAGGACACTCTGGTGATGAGGATACTCTGGTGATGAAGATAATCATCTGGTGATGAAGATACTCTGGTGATGAGGATAATCTGGTGATGAGGATACTCTGTTGATGAGGATACTCTGGTGATGAGGATAATCTGGTGATGAGGATACTCTGTTGATGAAGATACTCTGGTGATGAGGATACTCTGGTGATGAATAAACTCTGGTGATGAGGATACTCTGGTGATGAGGATAATCTGGTGATGAAGAAACTCTGGTGATGAGGATACTCTGGTGATGAAGATACTCTGGTGATGAGGATACTCTGGTGATGAAGATACTCTGGTGATGAGGATGACGATACTCTGGTGATGAAGATACTCTGGTGATGAGGACACTCTGGTGATGAGGATACTCTGGTGATGAGGACACTCTGGTGATGAAGATATTCTGGTGATGAGGATAATCTGGTGATGAAGAAACTCTGGTGATGAAGACATTCTGGTGATGAGGATATTCTGGTGATGAGGATAATCTGGTGATGAAGATACTCTGGTGATGAGGATAATATGGTGATGAAGAAACTCTGGTGATGAGGATACTCTGGTGATGAGGATACTCTGGTGATGAAGATACTCTGGTGATGAGGATACTCTGGTGATGAAAATACTCTGGTGATGAGGATACTCTGGTGATGAAGATACTCTGGTGATGAAGATATTCTGGTGATGAGGATAATCTGGTGATGAGGATAATCTGGTGATGAAGAAACTCTGGTGATGAGGATACTCTGGTGATGAGGATACTCTGGTGATGAAGATACTCTGGTGATGAGGATACTCTGGTGATGAAGATACTCTGGTGATGAAGATATTCTGGTGATGAGGATAATCTGGTGATGAAGAAACTCTGGTGATGAGGATACTCTGGTGATGAGGATAATCTGGTGATGAAGAAACTCTGGTGATGAGGATACTCTGGTGATGAGGATACTCTGGTGATGAAGATACTCTGGTGATGAAGATATTCTGGTGATGAGGATAATCTGGTGATAAAGATATCCTGGTGATGAGGATAATCTGGTGATGAATAAACTCTGGTGATGAAGAAACTCTGGTGATGAGGATACTCTGGTGATGAAGATACTCTGGTGATGAGGATACTCTGGTGATGAGGATACTCTGGTGATGAAGATACTCTGGTGATGAGGATGAAGATACTCTGGTGATGAAGATACTCTGGTGATGAGGACACTCTGGTGATGAAGATACTCTGGTGATGAGGACACTCTGGTGATGAGGATACTCTGGTGATGAAGATACTCTGGTGATGAGGATACTCTGGTGATGAGGACACTCTGGTGATGAGGATACTCTGGTGATGAAGATACTCTGGTGATGAGGATACTCTGGTGATTTGGGACCCAACACCTTCAAACGCATGATGGCCATCATGACTTGGATTAAAATGCTGCTGAATGCACATTTGCCATGAGTTCTGCCAGTGGAAATCAACATAAAATAAGTTATTCATTTGGCCATATTTATTGCATTTCATTGAGAATTTAGTTAGATATACTATCATTCAATTTTCCCTTCAAGCAAGCCCACTGTATGTCACTTGTGCTGCATCAACAGCAGCATGTGGCTGTAGTGGTGGTTGTTAAAAGATCCAATAGTGAAACAGTAACACAAGTCGAGTCATTAAAGTGACTGCATGTCAGGCACAGACCAATAGTTTACATTAGCTGATGTTAAGCCACTGGTCATATCAGACCAAATGGGTTTGACCAGCAATGAACTATGGGAATACCTGTGTTCTAATACCTATACTACCATACTATTTAGTATGCAGGAGAAAGATTTAGTATGTCCTGATACATATTCTGTAAAATGCAGTATCTTAAAAAAATACCAGCATATTCTACTCATAGACTGTATATAAGAAGTGGACGTATTCGTTGTGACGTCACCCATTGTTTAGTGCACTACGGCTTTGAAGCCTCAAGTTTGGCATTTTGTCCGTCGTCATCTTGGTTTTTTTTCACCAGTAAACGGAAGTGACCATATTTGGATTGAGGAGGAGAGACGTAGAGACGCCGTATACGGCTCTGGTAGAGACCTGTCAATCACAGTAAACCCGCCCTAAAGCATACTCTGTTTTATGGTCTGTGTGACTCTAAATGGACCATAATTTACAAAATGAACATCATGCTGTATTGAAGAAGACTTGAAACTTGAGATTGAGACATAAACTCATGTTTACAATGTTTACTGAGGTAATAAATCAAGAGAGAAGTAGAGTCATTTTCTCATAGACTTCTATACAACCAGAGGAGTCGCCCCCTGATGGTCATTAGAGAGAATGCAGATTTAAGGCACTTCAGGGCTCAATAGTGCATACTTTGTGAGGGCAGCTGCAGTATGTACTGAAAGTAAAAAGCAAAAGTATGCGATTTAGAACGCAGTTTATGAGTGTCCACCTTGTAACAGGAACTTACTGGGGGTCTCTGGAGTAGGCTGGAGTTTCAAAATAAAAGCTCCCAGACTGTAACAGGAGCATATGGCAGGCTTCTGGAGCGCTGACAACTTTAAAAATACAATCTCATTGAGTTTTGTATTTTCCCTTTCCCTTTCCTTCTCTCTGTCTGTCATTGTTCCTGTCTTTCTTTCTTTCTTCCATTTATATTCTTATTTTACTGTACGTTCACAGCTTCTCATGAACTTATAGATTTGTATCGGTCAGTAACCTCTAAGGGCTTTGCCATTCCATTTCAGGTAATGCCTTTTCTAGTTGTTTCTGATATTTTGTCATGTGTTCCACTGCACTGTATATGCATTCAGCACTAACCAAATTGGTTTCTGCCTTAATTGGGGATAGCTTAAGATCTGGGTCAGGCATCAGTTATGAGCAGTACATACCGCTAAATGAAATACTATTTGCTATCACTATACCTTCCACTGCACTCTCATGGTTCTGTTTGTGTTGGTGGCTCTGTGTGTTTAACATAGCGTTTTATAGAATGTCTCTTTCGGTCTGTTGAATCTCTCATTTCCAAAGGTCTCATCTCACGTGGCCCCTGAAGACTCCCTGGCACCAGCTGCAGGTTTCCTGGCTCCTGTCTCACACTCTTGGATTAAGATAGGATCACCGAGCCTCCAGCTGCCACATATCGGCCACATTGTCATCTTTTGAAATCCACTGATTGTTGTGATCCGTGCAACGAATGATCCCTGTCTGGAAGGACTCGTTGGAGCAGATCTGAGCTTCACTCCTGTTTCGTCACTGTTGACGAACACCACACTCTGCTCTAAATCTGGTACCCCTCCCACTGAACCCCTCCTGCCCTCCTCTCACCAGCCTCATATTCCCCCACTGCAACCCCCCCCACGCAACCCCCCCCCCCCCACAACGCACAAATGCCGCTGTCTGTGTGTTTGTGTGCAAATGTGTGTGTCAGCTCTCCCAGAGTAGGGAACGTCCGGCGACCAGGCCGTGACTGGCAGCCACACAGTCACTTAGCCCTTTGGCATTTAGCTTTTGGATGGTTCACACTTTCCTTTTGGATCAATACATTTGTTGTTGTTGTTTGTTTTAGAAGGGAAAAGTCCAGACAGGTAAGCAGAAGAACATTTTGTTAAAGTTTTCCACATATTGGGTTAGAACTGTGTGTTGAAGGTGCAGCTGCGCCTGTTTTACTGCTACACGCATGGTTGGATCGATACTAGAATTGCAACACAACTGTAAGATACAATCATGGCGAGATCCTTTCACTGCAGGGTGGAGGCACCCGTCTGATCCAGTTGAGGCACCATATGTTTCTTTGTTTTTTTTTGTTGCACATGGACCGGAACAAACAAACAACAAGTTCTGGCAAGGGTGAAAAATTCAATGGAGCAAAGTTCTGTGTCATGGTTCTGTTGTGATAGATACTGCTTGGGTAATCAGATGATCACATGTTGCAATTCACTTGGTCAGGGGCCATGTTCCTGATACTGCATGCTATTGATACTGCGGGCAAGTGTTGGATTGAATGTGGTGAATGAATTTGAAGTCAGAGAGAAGTGGACAGCTGATGATCTGTCTGAAGCTAAATTTATATGCTGTGTCATGTGTCCTTATACCACTATCTATCTATCTATCTGTCTATCTGTCTGTCTGTCTGTCTGTATTTATATCTATATGTATTTATAAATATCGATATGTGTCCCCCTCCATCAATCTGTTACATCCGTTTGGGAGTTTAAAGGGTAGAAGTGAAAAAGTGTGTCAATTATATAGCCAGCAGGGTGAGGCAACACAAGACATCCCAGCCACAGCTGAGTGGGTGGTGTGTGTGTGTGTGTGTGTGTGTGTGTGTGTGTGTGTGGGGGGGGGGGAGGGGAGTCACAGTGCAAGCCTGGCATGCCTGTGTGACGCAGTGTTCAGCCGCTGAGCCGTGGTTGGTTGACAGAGAGATCAGCTGATCCCATCCGGGCTAAATCGGTCCCGCTAGCACACAAGTTGAGTTAGGAGAATTGGAGAATTGGAGAGATGGAGGTGGAGCTTTTTTCAGAATAATGCAAATGAGAAAAATTCAAAATAAATTCCAATCCCAGTGAACCACATTTTGAACTAAAAATGAAAGCTGCTGTAGGCAAGATATATAATAGTAGAGAAATGTGAACCTCAAAGTGGGGCGTGTACGGTGAAGGTGCAGCAAACAGGTCAAAGTTTGAACATATCCAATCAAGTATGTTAACATCAATGGACAGCAATCTTGTACAGAGAGTCATGGTTTCCAGACGGTGAACCCTAAGGACTTTGGTGATCCCATTCATTCTAACGCATCATGAGATAAACGTTTTAATTCCTACAATTCTTTGGTTTATAGACAAATACCTGCAAAACTAATAGAACTCCATATCATCATCAGCTGTGAGCTGCTTAGCAATGGTTAGTATGCTGACATTCAACACTAAGATGATGAAAAGGATACACATCAGCATGTTGTCGTTGTCATTTACACGTTAGCATTTAGCTCAAAGTACTGCTATGCCTCAGCACAGCCCGTTTTATTCAGTCCATGATACAGCCTGACAGAGCCGCTAGCAGAGCAGTACACTTTGGGTGTTGTTGGAGTTTTTATGTAATTTCTTACTTTAAACTTCACCCACTAGATGGGTTAAACGCTGAGGTCAAATGCCATGCACATATATGAAGATTGAAATAAAGTTTATATCAATCAAAGTTTACATTAATCCCAAACGGTCCCCTCTGAAAACTGGTCTTGCCGGAATAGCGTTAATTTAAAACAGAGTATATATATATTGTGTATATATATATATGTTGTATATATTATTCCAATTTAGTGCCACCCAGAGATTCTTTCAGTCAATGCACAGCAGGTCACATGTAAAAAAGTTAAATTTGTCATTGAGTGTGTGATCAGACCTACAGTACATGCAGAATTAAGATTACAATCACAGATTGAGAATGAATGAATATTTACTGAAAACTATTTTTATTGAAGGGAAATCCCAACTTTAACGATAACTCGTACTAAATTACAGAATTATTCACAGGAAACTAAAATGATTAGGAAGTTGCATAAATATAATGATTTGTAATTTGCTGCCCTCGATGCTCAAAATATCAATTTTCCAAGTCTACATAAAACACTGTTTTCATCACGACAACGATTCGGTCGCAATTTATTCCGTCTGGTTTAATGGTTACAAAGAGTTTAATTTGAGGTTTAAGAAACCGAGGAATAAAAAAAACAACTGGCAACAACAACATATGCACCACGAAACACTAGTTTTGTTATATTTGCAATAAGTAAAGCAACAGTTTGTAGTTGTGTACTGTTTAGATTCACAGTGATGTACATGCATGAAGGGTGCACAGCAGCTTTACACTCTGCATATTTGTATAGTTGTTCTTATGCTTTTGACTGTCGTTTGGCCACTGGATGCAGAATCTGATTTCATTGTTCCATAGATTTTGATGCCCTGTCAATCAAAGAAGAGCCCACAGACTTACGTATTGATTGCTCACTGCTACATTTCCACACTCATCCCGCTCCGGCGCTGGAATATGCCGCTGCTCTGTCCACAGCCGAGAGCTGCTCGGGGCTGGAGGGCTCGAATTACCCATGGGTGGTTTGTTTCAATTTAACAAGGTGGATTGTGGGTAGGCGTTAGTGTTGGTATCCTCCTTTTTCCCCCTGAAATCGGTCGGTAGAAGTCAGCACAGTTCATCTTTCTGCAACGAATAATAACAATGCAGACTAATCTAAATTAAGAAGTAGTGCATGTTTTGTGTTGTAATGTGTAGATTTGGAAATACAGGGAATTCATGTGACTGTTAGTATAGAGTCCAATGCACAAGCCAAAAAATGATGCAGCCAAGAGGATATTTCCATAGCAACAGCTGACACGTGAGTCACCTTGCAGTGTTTTCCTCTGTCTCTCTACCCATATATACTGACAGATTGTGAACACTTTACTGTGCAGAGAGGAAACTGAATGACGAAGTTCCCCATCGTGACTCACACTGAACGTCTAACTCTCTCTCGTCTGGTGAGAACGGGTGGCAGTGATATGCAGCTCCGAATGTCAGAGAAAGTGCAGCCTTTGTAGCAGAATATGTGGGATGATGAACATCGTCTCAGGAGGATACCTGATTAAAAACACCAGCCAAAAACAGCTGTTTGTTAGAGCAGACGTAATATTAAGAACGTAAACTGAAGTCAATCACAACTCAATTTTTCCATTTCTGACTCGTCTAATGACTATAAGCAACAGCACAAAGGTCACACTCATTTCATCCCAAGTCTAAAATAAGTCAATTATAGATTATATTGTAACTATTACAGCTGCTGTAACCATCCAGGCCAATATAAAGCCTGCAGGAGGGTATGTTAGGAGCTATCTGTCAATCTGTTTGTACAATGTGTATCTTAAATTAGGGATGAAGATCCAAAAGCAGACGGCAGCTTCACACATGACTTCAGGTCACTGGGGGAGTTCATTGGGTCAGTCAGGGACCGTAGTACACTTGATTTCGTCTCCCCACAGATGCAGAGTGGGCTTGTACTGATGTATTACGGTGTGGATGTAATAGTAGTAATACTGTAGATTACTACTAGTAGACTAGTAGTCTTTGAATGACAGATCTGGTTCAGCCAATATCGTCCAGCTCTGAATTGACCAAAACTTGATGTACTTGTTGTAAATAAGATGAATGAATGTCAATTCTGCAATAGATTCCATACATTCATGACACCATAAACCGGTAGTTGTGTTGGTTAATAGATCATGAAATATGCAATTCACCACCGTGAAACACGTGGGTGTTTATCAGAAGGTCTGGAGAGTCCCACCTAACTATTCACATGTTTTACAATTCTGATTTCCTCTCAATGAACATAATTTGATGATTAGGAAATAAATGATCATATTTATATTTAAATATTTGCTTTGATTTAAGATATTGACATTGGCAATTCTACTTATATAGTATTTGTAAGTTAAACAGGTAATCAAATTCTCTCTAATATGTATTTTATACAAAAGAACCTACATTTTACTAGATTACATTTGAACACATCACGATAGTGTTATAATTTAACTTCACTCAATACAAATGTTTACTAAGAAGAGCCGGAACGCATTATAGTGCAAGTCAATGCAACCTTCGTTAGCTGTTAGCTCCGTTAAAAGAAAGCAGAGTGCCAAGGAGGGCTTTACATTCTGAACAATGTGTGCTTGTTAAAGCCGTGCTTGAACCTGTCCTCCACTGCCTGCATGTCTCCATCCTGCAACATGTCAGAGTTGATGCGTGCAGCTTGGTGCCGCTGCTATAAATCCTTTGGTTATGTAACGGAGAGACAGTTGATACGAGGGTTCAGCTGCAGCTGTTGTTTCATCAGCAGCAGGCTTCCACCGAGGTGCACGCAGACGCACAAACACACCTGCTGGCAGTGATTATCTGAGGGGACAACTGGACGTCCACATGCTGCGGCTATTTCTTCTTAAGCTCTGATGCTCCGGTTTAGACAGTGTTTAGTCTTGGTGGATGTCAGTGTTGCGATCCCTTTATAGTGTATAACAGACAGACAGGGACAATTCAAATGAAGGACATTAAAGACCTGGTGCTACTTGTCTGTGTGTGTCTTGTTTAATGTGGACGCAGATTTATCTCAGGTCAGAGAGCCTCTGCTGTGCTCAGGAGGTGGCGGAGTTTAATTTAGCCTGGAAACCTGAACCTGTGCCTCCTCCGTCAGCTCCTTCTCTGGGCCCAGGGCAGACCCCAGAGGGCTGCATATGTGGGGGTGTTATGCGTGTGAAATGAACGATTAGCTGCCATCGCTCATACTGTTGTTAAACAAAGTTAAACCACAATTATGACATTTGACCTCTGCATGTAACCCATCCTAAGCATTTAAGAGCAGCGGATCTCTTCGCTTGTCAGACAATGGGTGGGGAGGTCCGTCAGCTGACGATCAACTTCCTGCAAGACTGAGAGCCGCCGGGGAAAGGCTGCGGCTCAGAGGGAGAGCGGCTCGTCCTGATGGGCAGTTTTGGCCAGCCTTGAGTGTTTGCTATACAAATCCATTCATTCACCATTCACCCCGAGTGGATAGGAGGGGTCATCATCACACATTCCACATTTAGATTTGAATGCTTCACTCCCCCTCCTGACCTGAAAGGTGATATAACTGCGACATTCTGTGTGTGTGTGTGTGTGTGTGTGTGTGTGTGTGTGTGTGTGTGTGTGTGTGTGTGTGTGTGTGTGTGTGTGTGTGTGTGTGTGTGTGTGTGTGTGTGCGTGCGCATTTGTGTTATAGCGCACATCTGGGTTGGGCAGTATACATGCACACATATATATATATATTAGGAACCGTTCGGTACGAGGCTCACGGTTCGGTACGCGTGACGAACCGAACAATACGTTTGAATAAAAAAAATAAAAAATATTTTTTTTTAAAACCTTTATTTAACCAGGTAGTCCCATTGAGATTAAAAATCTCTTTTGCGAGATGTAAGTAACAATACAAGATGTAAGTAACAATACTACATAACATGAAGGAGCAGGTTGTGTTTTTTATGCTTATGTGTTGCTAAGAAGACACCTCAGAAGATGGGTCACTCAGGTATAGTTCCATCATTGTTCAAAGTCAAAGAATAACTTGATGATGTTAGTTGTAATGAATAAATATATTTTAAAATCAAGTACATTTCTCTGGCATTCATAGTTTTCTACTGTACCGAACCGTACCGAACCGTGGCTCCACTGTATCGTACCCAACCCAACCGTGGATTGTGTGAACTGCTACACCCCTAATATATATATGTATATATCATCATATATACTCTTCACTCAGGTAACACATTGTGTAATTGCAGATATCAGACTTAAGCTGAAAAGTTAAATCAGAAGTACCACAGAAATAAATACTTACAGTGTGTATCCTGTGTCTTGTACCTTGTGCATGCTATTCATGATTTGATTTATTTAATTGAATTGTATATGTTTTGTCTTCAAACGAAAACACGATTGAATCTGTGTTTTCAGTTGTTTTTACTTTGTGTCTTATGAATATTTGGTGTTACATACATATATAATTACAGAATCAAATGAAATCGACCACCTGGTGTTCCCTGTATCATCTGTTGGAATGTTGTTGCTCCCACAGAGAATAGCACACAAGCTTCTTCTTCTTCTTCTTCTTCTTCTTCTTCTTCTTCTTCTTCTTCTTTTTCTCGCACTATAACTGTTCCGCTGAGGTTTGCAACCCTTCAGAAGGAGCAGATTGTGCTGACAGCAGGATTTGGTGTATATTGTTAGCGCTGCATTCATTTTGATGATGGACAGGTACAGAAACAGTCAACTGTAATTTTGTTTTTGAGGATTTCTGCCACTCGGTGTATTGTTCAAATTCACACTGCAAGTATATTAATCTCAGGAACAAATTCTAGTTTGTCAATCAATTAACCACGTTGCTTCATATCAGCCTTTGTTAGATGGCTACAGAACATAGAGCTGGAGTCTTTCCTAGTTCTTTTAGTTTAGTGTTAACCATAACATCTACAAACACACACTGTATAAAGCTTTCATACTAGCATTTTGCCAACAATATGTGTAACGGCATAGGATAGGCATTGATATCTCACTCCCTTTCTCAACGGTGCCTTTTGTGTGTGCAGAGATCTCCTGCATCATGCAGCTGCTATGTCCCAACACCTCTGTGGTTAAAGAGCAAAACTGTTAGTATCTGAGGAGGGATTTAGCTTGACCATGCATGCCCTCCGGACCCTACTTAATATTTAGCTCAATGTATTCACACCTGGGTGTCGGCAGCAGCACAGGTTTCCACAACACTGTGATGAAAGCTGAGGGGAGGAGAGAGAGTAACATGTCTGTCTCTCCGCTTCTGTCTTTGTAGAGAGAACAACCTCCATCGCTCCCCCTGGAACGCCTGAAACATGGCTCAGTGAGTTACACACACACACACACACACACACACACACACACACACACACACACACTGGCAGACTGGTTCAATTTAAAAGTAATTTCCAGTATGCATATATAGTCTCAATAGCATTTATATATATTTTTAGCTTTTGGTAGAATAACAAAGTTCCCCAGCCACATATCTGAGAGATACAACGTGAAGTGCAGAAGAAAGCAGAAAGCATAAGCAGATATAATGGTTTCCCGTTCGCTGCTGATCTGTGCCGATGTGTGACTGTGCAGCGTTCAGAGGGTGCAGAAGAAGACCAGCACCATGTCCCTGACCATCTCCTCTTCCTCCTCTGCGTCCTCCTCTCGAGGGCTCCCCTCCAGCTCCTCCTCCACCTCCTCCACCCTCCTGGCCCAGAGGCACTCCAGCCTGGTGCAGCCTCTGTGTGTCAGCCCTCAGAGGGTAACTGCATCCCGCTCAAATGAATCCCCTCGTTTGATGAACTTGTAGATGAAACAATGGCTCAACATGCAGTTAGCTGATTCAAAACGCCTGTTTTTGTGTTGCGTTACACTTTAACAAATCACCAAATGAATGAAATGATTGTCACACAACTTGAATTAAATGTATTGTTTTCCATTTCCAGACTCAGAGTCCCGTCTACGATCAACAGTATTCAGGGAATGGAGTGGCCCCTACTTTTGTGAAGGTGAAACACAGTTTAATCTACGTGCACATACAATGCTAATGCACTTCGTCATAAACATCTATCTTATGCAATACATCTATGATTAGTTTTCTTGTATGATCTTGTTTTTGTCTTGTTCTCTGTTGCTGCTGGTCACTGAAAGTTACCAAACATCATTTTGTTGTACATATGACGATAGAAAGTCTCATGTCTGTAAATTAGTATGAAGAAAGTATTATAAAGAGAATGTTGGTATGACATATACATGAAAGATTACTGCTCACATCCTCTCTCTCCATCCTCTCATCCCTCCGCTGCCAGTGCCTCCATGATGTGTCCACGGTGAAGGGTCAGCTGGTGGTCCTGGAGTGCAGGCTGAGGGGAACCCCCCCCCTGCAGGTCATGTGGTACAGAGAGGGCGATCAAGTGCTGGACTCGGACGATTTCAGGATACTGCGCAAGAGTGAGCGCGTGTTCGGCACTGGGCTGGGGGGGGGGGTCATGTGACTTGGACGGGATTTTAGCTCCAATAACCGAATCAAAAGTATTTTTTGAAGCTGTATAACTTCAGCATGATATGAAGTTTATTCATTACAACTAACATCATCAAGTTATGACTCTATATGCGGCAATGTTATAAGATGAGAGTAAAGCGTGATTAATTTCAGACGTATTGCTATCGATGGTGATGAGTTCACTTCAAAGACAAATGACTTTTCTCTCTTCTTGTGTTCCCAGAGGCCAGCTCTGCATCAGTGCCAGGTAGAGTATTGGCTGTTCAATAATTGTTATAAAGGAAATTATGATCCTTCGTGAAAACATGATCTCTGGTTGAACAGCTCACAACGCCAGACTAGGCCATGCCTGTGATAAGGGGTTGTATATATATATATTTAATGATTAAAAAACTACATTTATGTTGTGGTGTCGCCCGGCTGCAGAGGAGCTGTGCACCCTGGTGATCTCGGAGGCCTTTCCAGAAGACTCTGGCCTGTTTAAATGCGTGGCCTTCAACTCCTTCGGCACGGTCTCCTGCTCAGCGCTCCTGGAAGTTTACATTGGTCAGATGGCTCATTCATACAGCACATAGCTCACCTGTCGAACTGTGTACAACAATAGCAATGATCAGCTTTCAGAGTGAGTCATCTCTTGCTCTGCACCCCGTCATGCAGACCTGGAGGAGCAGCTGGAGGTGGAGGCCGCTGGCCAGCAGGAAGAGGAGGCAGAGTTCCAACAGGACATGGACTTCCCGTGTGAGCTGTCCGACTCCATGACCCTCCCGCCTCCTGAGTGGCCCGACAGCCCTGTAGAAGATAACATACCTGTAGCAGAGTGAGTAGATGGTACACACACACACACACATACACACACACACACACACACACACGTAGAACACACACATCAGTCTGTGAACACTATTCACTGACCCCAGTGTTTATGCACAAACCGTTATTTTAATGCCAGCAATGTGCTGCTTCTTTTGTGTGATAGTGAGCACGTGGTGCTCCACCGTGCTCTACAATTGTTTTATTGTGGAGTAAAAAAACAATCCTTTATTTTACCTGCACTCATTCCCCACATGCTGGAATGACCTCTGACCCTTGACCTTATTCTTAATAGTTACTTGCAGTCAGTCTTGTCATTACTGCAAATAATGGTCAATTGCATTGTGTCTATAGGAAACACAAAGTATCATTTCAGTTCATGGAACAGGCTTATAAGTGTATTTATGTATCCATTCATTCACACACTTTGTTTTGTTACAATGTAGTTTCAATGTGTGTTCAGGAGCACACGTTTCCAAGAAATGATGTTTAAACTGTTGCAGTTCCTCTTTAAATCCAGACGAGGTCGCTGTTGTATAATTCTACAATTTAAGAAGAAGACCGTTTTCAAGTTCACCCTTCTTTCTTTCTGCTTTTCTTTCTTTCACGAGAAATACCTAATAGGAGCAAGTGAGAACTTAATAATAATAATTAGTACACTATATTGATTAGGCGTATCAAGGATGCAGCTTTTGAGAAGGGCTGTAAAAATACAAATTGATGTCAAACTAAATTGAATAACAAAAAGAAAAACATATTTCAAACAGGTGAGTGTTGGTCAGAGAGCAGCTGTGTGTGCACTGAACCACTGAGCTCACACACATGTAGTTGTGATGATGACGAGCCTGAACTTTTGGAAAAGAGTTAACCGGTCGGCGGGACCCGCGCGACCCTTTCGTCCCACTGCCTCGTGAGCGCGCGGTGTCACCTGTTACAATCAGCCTCCCACTCTCAACCCGGTGCTGGGATTCCTCTTCACGCGGGGAAAGTGCGCTTTGTTGAGCCAGTATTAAAGGAAAGTGGTGCAGAAACAAGGTAAGAAGATAACGTCCCGTTCCAACCTGCCGGGGACTTCTGTTGTTTGGAGTCATATACTTTTAACCTCTGTGGTGTACTTCTACATTCACGTTAGTGTCTGAACAAGCTAACTTGTCTGACTTGTTTATATCATGGAAAAGTAATACGTTAGTCGTGTCCTCCTGAAAAGGTCGAACTATGTTTAGAGCACTAGGGACGTGGACTTCAGTCTATTCTGGGGCTTTGTGTCATCTCAGCCAGCCGGCGTCCCAATGAAGCTAACGGGACACAGAGACGGTCTGACGGTAGTCCTCCTCGCTTTCATCCAACACGTTTATTTGTCAAAATAAACCAGGTTTACGGGGTCGTGTTTTATATCAAGCGGCAGTAAATTCGACGCCTGTTGGTAACGTTACTGATGCATGTAATGTGATATTCACTCTCTCTCTCTCTCTCTCTGTGGGATGTTGTGGAGCTGCTTCCGGTCTTTATTGTACTGTGGACTTGTTTGCAGTATGACATACAGCACATACTGACAGCTAATTGTTCTCTTTTTATACTGAAAACGGAATGGTGCGTTATGAATAATGTCTGCCATATGCATTGAATGTGTTGAAACTCTGTTATGATGTTCATTCTGTACACATGGCATCTATCACACTTCACCCTGATAGAGGATCGCTCCTCTGTCTCTCCCTCTTTTCTCTCCATTAAGGGGTTATTTGGGGAGTTTCTCCTGTTCTGATGTGAGGCTCAGAGGATGTGGCATGTGTACAGATTGTAAAGCGCTCTGAGGAGAATTTGTGATGTTGGGCTCTACAAAATAAATTAAATTGAATTGCATTCACGTGCAGGCGTATAATCAGACACTAGCTTTGGAATACAATGTTGTTTTTTTGCAGTTTTTTTTCATATTTCACCACAAATAAATGATCAGCTTGTTGGAAAACACTGGATACGATATTCAAAACTATCCCACCCAAAGTGCATTCATATCACAGCACATGTAAAATACCACAGACGATAGTTAATATTAGGTCATACTTTATCTCTTGAGCTTTCTGTGTCGTTGCTGATTGATTCAGCGAGTGTGTCTTTAATGGTGACCAGTGAGTGTTTCATGGTGCTACAGGAGAGTGTTGGTGATCTCATGTGGAGAGCACACATGGCGTCGGTGTCCTTAATAATGACGTCTGACGAGAAGGTGTTGACGAGTTATCGTTGTCGTTTAAAGATTGCGTCAGCTGTGAAAACAAAAATTCTTGGAGGCATTTCGTATGGCATGTTGGGCTTTCACTATAATAGCTTAACAGCTTTACGGTATAAAGAAGTTATTCAACCTGATTGATCAGTTTGTTGGCTAGCACGGGGAAAATCAATTATCGTGATATTTTTGATTGATATTGTCGGGATGACCATTGGTGCTCTCACTAAATATTTACAGAAAGACATCTTTATTCAATGATCATAAGAACGTGGCTATAATGACTGAGTGGGTAAAGTCAAATAATGGAACAGACACTTTAAATGACATCACTTTATTGTAATGCAGCCTTTAAAACAAGGAAACTACAACACGTATGCCCTATTATATTATGATATCCAAAATCGAATGTCAAGTCTCGTTTCATGATATAAAATCCATATATTGTTGATGGTAACTTCCCTCCTGTTTTTCACCGCTCATACAGAGGACTTAGGGCAGCTTAGCATTGTCCTACCCACAATGCCATGCAGATCTTGTGTGTGTTTTAAAAGGATTGGCTCACCAGTAGAGCGCCTGCACCTGCCAGCTGATGTCCGAATTCCAAGACCAATATAGCTTCGCCCACTTAATTATACAAACACAAATACACATACTGTGTATACCATCACCATACTAAATATCACACACACACAGTCTGGTCTCCCACTCGCGCACCAGAGACCACATCACCCCAGTCCTTCAGAACCTCCTCTGGCTCCCCTCACAGCAAAGAATCTAGTTCAAGATTCTCCTCATCACACACAATGCCCTTCATAACCCTAAACCCCTTCATACCGTTAGACCTCCTGCAGCGACACACACCCAACCGCTGACACCAACCTCCTTACCCCCCCCCCACTCTGTCCAAGCATCGGACCTGGGGGGGGACAGGGCCTTCTCCATTGCTGCCCCCTCCCTCTGGAACTCTCTCCCCCAACACCTCGTTCTGTCACTTAAAACTCACCTACGGTATATCTAAGTTAGAATGTCATCTATCTCTCCCTTGTTTATATTGTACTAGCTTCTATTGTTTCTGTTTTACCATGTAGAGTACCTTGAGTACCTGTAAAGCACTATACAAATACAATGTATTAGTATCATAGTAGTATTTAAAGAACAGTAAGTACAGCACAAACTGATAAACACGGGTTTCTGTGTATGTCAGATTGACTCATATTGACTGTGATTGATAACCTAAGTCACTGGTGCATCACATTCAGGTGTGACGCCTCCATGAGCCAGGATCACTATCATCACTACTGAACCTGTGCTCTGTCTGCTATGGAACATCTCATTCTGATTCATTGCATCAGTTTGGGCTATATGACTGCCAATAATTCACAATGAACGTCCTTTCAGAATACTATAAATGTGTCTCAGGTAGTGTAGAAACAGGTGTACACGGTGTATTCCCTGAGGAGCAGCGCAGGGTTTAGCTGTAAAATCTCACATTTCATTATGAACCAAATTTAAGAGATTCTCATCAGAAATTGTCTACGAAAAAAACAATATCAATATCATGTGTCTTTTAGATTTTGGCCACATTTTGCTCATTATTTGCATGGAATAGAATCCAAACTGATATTCAGTGGACAGCTTGATCTGACATGTATCCATCCATGACGGCCACTTCCCACCACACACATTGAGATTTCGCTGTGTATTTCTGTCAGACTCTGGGTCAGCTGATGCTGTCCTGTGTGTAACACGACTATTCATGAGACGACCCTGCATCTCGATCTAGTCGATCTAAATCATGTCCTCAGTGTGTGTTTACCATGTCATAAGCAGACAGAGACAAACCTTCTACCATATCATAAGCAGATGATTTACACAACAACAAACATCCCTCTGACCCCCCCCCCCCCCCCCCTCCCTCCCTGCCTGGGAGGAGTCGCAGCATAGTTGCAATCCAATTCAATGGGCACACTTGAGACATAGTATTGCTTCTTTATGTCCTCCCCCACTCAATCAGTTCGCACTTAAAGGACTCTCAGGTTCCCTGCGCTCTCTCGTTGCTCATCCCAGAGCTGGTAGTTTCTGGTAGAAGTCCTAATCTTTACTTTCATGTCTGCTTCTGTCAGTTATCCAGAGCCTCAGCCGGCCGACCACCCCTCTGAAGAGCCCTTTGGTCGCAGCGAGGAGGAGCGCGCCCCGAGCTCAGGGGGCCAAAGGTCACCAGGGGTCCCCGTCCGAGCCTATACGCCCAGCCCTCCACCACCAACCCAGGTCAAGGAGAAAGCCCAAACGCCCAGGCTGTTCAGCCCATCCAAGCTCAGCTTCACTGTAAGAACATGTCTTACACAATGTGTTGTGTTAAGTAGCTTCATTCCTCAATGTCCTGTCTTCATCACAAATGGTAGAATTCCACCTTCATTCAGTTTTTCGTGAATGTGTGTGTGTCGTCTCCCCCCAGCCCCCCCAGCCAGCAGGCCCCAACATGAACCTGTCCGACCTGCCGACCTTCACTCCCAGCGTCTTCCCCCCCAGCGCCTTCAACTATGAGCGACCGCGGCATTTCATCCAATCTCAGCCGGCCTTTCAGGCCCCCAGCTACGACAGCGTTCTGAAGGAGGCCCAGGAGAATCAGAACCACTCCCAGCAGAACCTCGGCCGGTCTCAAAGTAGTTTGAACGTCACGGAGACACAGAGTCAAGCTAACATGACGTCCACGCAAAGTCAGTCTTTCTCTCAGACTCAGTCAGTGTCCAAGTCCTTGTCACAGACCCAGGCGCAGTTTCAGTCACTAAACCTCAGTCAGAGCCAGGCCCAGTCTGTCGCCCAGACCCAGGCCCAGGCCCAGAGCCAGACCCAGTCTGTCGCCCAGACCCAGGTCCAGGCCCAGACCCAGTCTGTCGCCCAGAGCCAGATCCAGACCCACGGCAACGGCATGGGCAAGTCCTCCCCCTCCTCTTCAAGTCTCAGCTCTCCCATTTCCACCCCGGCCTCCTCCTCTGCGCCTCCTCAGTCCTTCACTGCCCCCATGCTGAGTCCCTCTGCCCCCACCATCCCGGCCTCCTCAGCCTCTCTCCCCCGCACCACCATGCGCTCCACCATCACCCTCACCCCCAGCATCCCCAGTGCCACCGGCCTCGGCAGCGCCACCCTGCCGGCCAATCAGGACGCCATATCGGCTCCCGCTGCCTACCTCTGCTCGGTGCTGCCCTCCCTGTCTGCCTTCTCCCCTTTTTCCTCCTCCAAGCTGTCTCCCAACTCCAACCGTCCCCAGCTCTCCCTCTCCCCCTCCCGCTTCCCACCCGCCCCCTGCAGCCCTCTCCTCCCCATGACGTCCCAGCAGCCTCTCCCAGTGTCACCGTCCCTCCCTTGCTCCCCTCTCTCCCCCTTCTCCTCCTCTCTGCAACAGCCCACCACTCCCAACGGTCAGAACAGAGTACCTCCTGCTGTGGTCTCCTTGCCCGCCAGCTACAAGGCAGCGCCAAGCATGTGAGTCAAAGTATACGGCAATTTGGCATTTTTTCATACCAAAACAGGAGTGGTGTTATTTGATGGAATCAAGCGTGGAAGCAAGCGTGGCCACCAGTTTTTTTGCAGTCTCTGTATTAAATGCATTTAATAGCATTTATTAGTCAGAAAAGTTCACCCAATGAAGCGCAACAACGGGTCCAGGTCACTGCAGGGTTAAACTGGTCAGCTACGGACAAGCGCTGGATACAAGTTTCTATCTTTACTTCCTTACTTTGTGCGCTCTAACTTGTGTTTCGCCCTCCTTTGTATCTCTCCACCCTCAGCCTGCCCAAGCCCATTGTGAAGAAGTCTGTGGCTCCTCGGCCATCTTCCTCTCGCTCCACAGACGAAGACATCCAGGGCTCCAAAGACGCCCTCATCCAGGATCTGGAGAAGAAGCTGCGCTCAAAGGAGGCCAGGAGGAGAAACAGCCAGGTGTGTGTGTGTGTGTGTGTGTGTGTGTGTGTGTGTGTGTGTGTGTCCTGCAGGAAGGGCAAGAATAAAGGAAAAAAACTACAAAACATTCCTCCCACCAACACAAACACTTCAGCCCATTCACAATGGCAGTGTGTGCCTTCTTTAATGTAAAAAAAGACATAGTTGAAATAGTTTACCAAAACAAACTACAGTACGCAACGTCTGTGTGAGAAAGATGAAAGACGACAGTTTAACAGAATCCAGCTTGATTTTCAAACAGAAACTGTCCTACGAGGAGCGCATGGCTCGCAGGCTGCTGGGTCCAGACAACGCCAACTACACGGTGGACCAGGACAGTCTCTCAGACTCCCAACCCGACCAGGTACGACAACAGCCGTCTTCTCTTAGCGAGGGGACTTCATGATTACAGCGCGTTGCACTGAGGTGTGCTGCAGTGCTGACTGTGCTGCACAGACATTTGTGTTGGCTCTGGTCCAAAGCCCATTAGCGTTCACTTAGCTGTTAAGTAAAGACCACACATTATTACACTCACTTGGGTTTGAATGGCTGCACAGGGAGCCCGCCTCCCTCTCAGAGCCTCCTTGTGTGTGTGTGTGTGTGTGTGTGTGTGTGTGTGTGTGTGTGTGTGTGTGGGTGGGGGTGTGTGTGTGTGTGTGGGTGGGGGGGTGTGTGTTTGGGATTGTTCTGTCCGAAATGCCTGTGTCACTCACAGGGCTTTGCACGATCTATTCTCTCTCTTGCACACACAACACATGCATGTACACACACACAGATTTGTCAGCTGCTATTTCTTGCCTGCTTTCTGAGAAGGAGCCCCTTTCACTGGTGACAACAGGACTATTGTGTCAGAACACGCACACACACACACACACACTCACACACACATTTTGCCAGACTAGAATGGGTTGCTTTTCAAAGTTCAACCCTCTGATTACCTCTGCTTATAAGAGTGTGTTTTCTCTTGCAGCCAGACTCACCAGAAGGAAGGCACACAGGTGGACTCTGGTAAATAAATATAACTTCTGTATAAATGTTGCTCATAACATTTTACTCCAATCCAGCAGTATGTATTCACTCCATCCATCTTTAAACAAAGAAGTGCATTCTAATCTGTTAGTCATTTGTGCAGCTCATGAGTATTTGACGCTTGTGAGTGTGCTGTTGCTCTGTACAGTCATGTATGATGGAAACAGGGATTTCATGTTTTACTTTTAGAACTGTATTCTTACCTCATCTCCACATTGTGTTGTGCTATGAATATTACTAGTTGTCCGTCAGGAGGGAGAGACGGCTCTCGCACACGAGCAACCTGTTCCGTCGCTGGTTGTCATAGAGAGTGAGGTCAGGTTGGTTAAATATTCTCCCTCCCTGCAGGGGGAGGCGCCACACAGGGACAGATGAGAGGGGGAACGAGGGCTCAGCTATCCAGGAGAAATGTTACGCTCCTCGCTTCATGCAGGTCCCTGCAGACCTCACTGTGGAGGAGGGACGCTTCTGTAGGATTGACTTCAAGGTGAACACTCACGCCTGTATCATAACAAGCTCATATTAGCACAACTCGTACCTGAAAGAACCAATGCAATTCTGGTGCGGTCCGTGTTCTCAATCCAGGTCAAAGGCCTGCCCACACCAGACGTGTGCTGGTACCTGGACGGTAAAGCCATCCGTCCAGACGACTTCCATAAGATGTTGGTGTGTGAAAAAGGGATGCACTCGTTCCTCATAGAGATCGTCACAGTGCACCACGCCGGCGTCTATGAGTGTGTGGCCAGGAACCGAGCAGGGGAGAGCAAGTTTACCATGAGGCTTCATGTGTTAGGTAAAACATGTCACTGCAGTACACCCTCTATTCAGGCTGGAACTGCTGTCTTTCTTTAATAGAACGTCGTCATCATCAAGGTGTAGCTTAGTAATGCTCGGATTGATTTACTAAGCTATGCCAGCTGTGCTTTGAGAGACTCGAACCCCTGTGCTGTGCGTCCTCCTCTCTGCAGCCCAGGAGGCTCTCCGTCCTCCCATCTTCATCCAGAAGATGTCCAACTCCAGAGCTCTAGAGGGGGACACGGTGCGGTTAGAGTGCAAAGTGGACGCGTCCCCTCCCCCACAGCTCTACTGGAAGAAAGATAAAGAAATGTTGCGCATCGATCCCAACAGAATGAGGTACTTGAAAAGCCTGCTCACTACCTGCCCGCCACCAACTGACAGACGCAGTCTGCTGCTAGCTGGTGAAACATACCTGTGCAATGTGCACAGGTAGAATGATGTGCACAGTGAGCTCTAATGTTATTGAGGATGAAGAGTCTGATTCCTGCTGGCAGGTCACAGCTATACTTTCAACAGAGACATAGAACATAGTTTATACAGTCTCTAGTTCCTCACATGGGAAACTATATGTACTCTGCACTAAATCATTTCTCATATTATTGTTTTTGTTAATTGTGCTTTTGTTGTCTCAGCCTCGTACTACTGACTCTTTGTGTCCACAGTCTGTATCAGGACGGGTCAGGCCGCCAGTGCTTGCTGCTGGAGAGGCTGATGAAGTCCGATGCCGGCTGGTACACTCTATCCGCCATCAATGAAGCCGGCATGTCCACGTGCAACGCCAGGCTGGATGTGGGCAGTAAGTAAAGCATGTGTGTTATCTGGTTACCATGGTAGTGCAGGCAGTAGAATCAGACGGCATATGGAGGACGCTCCACGCTCCAGTGAATCCAGCTTGCAACGCGCCAAACACATGTTGTGTTATGTGATCGAGCGGAAACCTGACGAACGCACGGAGCTCTCCTCAAGAATACTGCAGCATCCACTGAGTCCGAGCATCCACTGATGAGAGAGCTCACTGGAGGAAAGTACACCGCAGATATCAGGTGTCTGCTCCATCACATGACACGCCAGCTGCTGTGTGAGAGGACACACAAACTACCTGAGCTGGACTCTGCCCCTCAGCAAGCAGACCACCACATCTGAACCAGGACTTCACCCAGGACCATTTACAGAGTTACTGCGCATCACTAGTACCCACAGTGCAACACTGCAAACATCACTAAGCACTTGTAGTTGGTGTAATAACTTCCCTCAAGCAGCTGCAGAGTCAGCAGCAAGTGTACAAGGTAGTACAGTTGGCGAAGCATGACTCTCTCCAGAGGACTTCTGTCTGTGTGGGGAGCCGTGGAGCTCTACTGGGTGCTGGTTCCTGTGTGTCTGTCCCGGCTGTGGGGAGCGGGGCAGAAGAGCTATTTTCAGACAGCTGGCATGAATGGAATGATGAGCCAGTTTTCCACCAGTAGGAGCGGTCGCTGCCGAGGGTGACACCAGTGGTGTTATTCCTTATTATTAATATAAATATAATATAAAAGTGTATTTTTCACCCCATGGTGGAGCATTACAGCTTCACTCTCCAGTATGTTATGTACTTATAGTATCAGAAAACCAGTTGTATATTGTTTCTTACAGATAAGTAATCTCCTCGATATGTAACTCTACGTTTGCGCCTCAAGTTTTCAGTTGGTTCTACTGGTCATACTGGAATACAATGATAATATTGTTGGTAATAATAACTGCACGGTTATCTTTTCACGTTTCAAAGTGTTTGCTGTCAGAGATGTGTTGATGAATAATAAAACACATTTGAACTGACCCCCCCCCCCCCCTCTCTGCCCCTGCAGCTCGCACACCCATGAAGACTGCGCCCCCTGGCTCCAAGACGTTGAAGCTGCTGTCCTCTCTGAGCCACGTGCCCGCCCTGACCGCGGAGAGCCCCGCCCAGCACACCGCCCCTCTGTATGAGAGCGAGGAGCTGTAGACCCCCCCCCCCCCCCCACCTCAACCCAGTTACATCCTCAGATAGCGGCAGCACATCCCAGAAGTGTGAAGCTGTATTTGCTGTCATCTGGAGGGCAGGTTTGGTACTAATCATGCTTTGGTTCAGCAGACCAGGACGCAGAACACTTGTGAGGCCAAAGGTCAGGTTCACTGTGGTTCTGTTGTATAAACACGACAGTTTTATTTAAGATTAAGGTACATTTAAAGGGAAACCCTTCAACATATACTACGATATGGTATTTGTTGTTTTTTTTTTGTTTTTTTGTTATAAAAGGTTTGAATTTGCTCAAAAGAACCCGTTAGATGTTTACGTGTTGAGGAAACAACCCTCGCCATGAGGAGCACTCAGTAGTGTCTCCACACTCGCGCTGCCCATCTGCTGCTGTTTGTCTCCACTGTGCTTGTCTGTCTGTTAACGGCTGCAGAGCTGATGTCTGGTCCATGCCTATACCCCTGTCTGCGGCTCTCAGCTAAAGCCTCATGGTCATGGATTTATTCCTAGACCTGGATACGTTGGGGCACAGTCAGACCAACTACAGGACTGCACCGCAAAAACCCTCCGATTCCCCTCAGAACACTGACGACAGCACACAGGGTCATTCAGTACTAGAACAGGAAGCAACCCGAGAGTACAGTACCAACTAGTGCTGAGCGGGTCGACCCACTACCTGCGGGTCGGGCGGGTTTCGGGCTAAACTTACTAGAAGATGTCACGGGTCAAAGAGTGACAAAGCAGGGTTAAATTATTAAAAACCCAAGTCCCCTTGTCTCAGACCTGATGATAGTGCTACTATGATTCATACATTTGGCGGTTTGCGGGTCGGGTGGTTGATTCACGCACATTTCTGCAGATTGACTCTCGTAGCATGTCGGGTGGGCACACCCGTGCATCACTAGTACCCACAGTGCAACTCTGCAAACATCTAGCGCTGCACTTTAACCCTGACGACGGTCTCCTCCAGCCCCCCTGCTCCTCTGTCGATGAGTTGGTGCTCCTGTCCCTGACTGACAGCTGCTGCTTCTGAGGATGTGTGTCCGTAGAGCTCCGCTAACTGAGGACAGCTCAGTTGTCACTCGCTGCGCCGATCCTCTGCTGTGGAATGAATTCAGTCTGTGTGTTTTGCTTTCTAATATACAGCGTACGTGAATGAACTGAAGCTATTAGTTATCGGTGCCCCTCTCTTGGCCTGTGAAAAGGGTGCAACCAGGTGTGTCACACCAGTGAGTGAGACACAAGCCCAGCCTCTAAAGACTGAACACAACTTCCATTTGAGCACACCTGCAGTGTTTTTACACTTTACACGTTGTTTTCCCCTTCAACGCATTGATTGTGTGTGTTCAGTTGACCGATAGATATCAGCCTGTGGACAGATTTGCCAAACTCTCCATTTGTGACCAGATCCTTACATAAAAACAGATGCTGTACATGCAGAGATGATGTGGTATTTAACCACAAGTCCGTGTGCTCATTGACAGGAATCCCCCTTAAGATGAGGCTAAAATATGTACATTCACTCAGAACCAAAGGTTCATGGTGTTTGGATCAAACATGGTGAAACGTTTTGGGGAGTTAGGCCTTTTGAGCTTTTAAAAAGCAGGTAGTGTGTTTTCTCTCAGTATTGTTTGTTGTGTAAGTTCTACATATCACTGGATGAATGAGGAATAAAGTCATGTGACCCTGGCTTTGCCTCCTGTTCTTTTGTACTTTTTGTTTTCCCTGAAAGATGAAACAGGTCCCAGATCAGTACTCAGAGATGCTTGTAGTACTACAGCTGTTCTGTAACATTGTGCCACAAGAGGGAGCCCTTCCTCCATGCAGCCGCTTCTCTTCCAGCAGTGAAATTACTTTTAAAGCTGAAGTGACTGAAGGAATGCACACAGCTGCTAATGAATGTAGAAGCAGACGCTTGTTTACCTCTGTCCATCTTTCTCTCTCTCCAGTGTGTTAGCACATTTTAACCCGACAGTAGTCCTAGCCCTTCATAGATTTAGTTAATTTTGGAGCCGCTACGTCAGTCGAATGATATGCAGCGTGAGCTTTTGGATAACGCGACCTGTAACGGTAGCTCTGCATTTGTACTCTTCCCGCTCTCAGCCACTCAGCGCTGAAACTTTACTATGAATTTGCTTATTAATTTAAATTTATTTTTACTTTTTTAATGACTTGTCAACATACTATGCTTTAACATCTTTTGACAAACTACTACGAATTTTATTATGATTTGTTTACATACTAGAACTTCTGTCATGAAACTATACCGACTCTTTTCAACCTATTATACTATGACTTTAATGACATTGTTCTATATGTATTTTTAAGGATGTCCTATCCTACACATGTTATGACTTTTTGTAATTCTATTATATGATTTCATGACTTCGGGCAAACTATACTATGATTACTAAATGTAATGACATTTTATGATTATTATTTTTATCATACAGTTCTATGGTTTTTGACATAAGACTTGTAATTTGTGACATTTGTTCTCATACTGTTACTTCTTCTACATACTAGGATGTTTCAGGCCATACACGACTTGTTTGACATACTGTGCAATGACTTAATGACGTCATAAACTATGATGTTTTACATTATACTACACATACTCTTGACTTTTCTTTTGGGATCAAGCCCACAATGAGCCTGTGAGGGTCTGGGTGGGACCCAAAGCTGGACCAATCAGTCCGAAGTCATTAAAAAAAATAAATGTGGTTTTAACGCAGAAATTAAAATGTTATGACAACCACCACAAAATGAAACATTTATAGAAAGTACCACCACTTTCATCTTTTCTTTTTAAATCTCATTTAATTAAAATGAGGAACCAATCAAACAGTAACACATTAAAAACACATGCATAAAACAAACTAGTCTACTAATACTACTTATAAAAGCATGCATAAATCAAATAACTACATATAAGATGAAACATCTCTTTTTAGATATAACTGACAACACAAACAGTACTGTATATTAACTGACCGCCCGTCAGTGGGCGAGCTCATTGTACAGCCTCTGCAGGACCTGCTGGGCTGCAGCCCGCCGAGCTTCTTCCAGCGTGGCGATGGCTGTGGGTCCCGGCAAGACCATGACCAGCCCTTTGAAGGCCGTGGTTATCCCGGGGATGTACACCTTATAGGTGAAGTAAAGGAATCCATCAGGCACCGCGTGGCTGCAGTACATCTCATAGAGTGGCTGGCCACCGCCGTTCGCCTCACACAGCTGATGCAAGAGCGCCGTGGACACGAGGTGCCCCTGTGACGAAGAGGGGGAGGATCTGAGAGGGGGAGGGTGCTGGGAGACAGTGGGTCCTCCCACTGACCTGCAGAAACCCAGGGGGACAGATGGAGGGCGGACCATGCGAGGGGGCGGGGCCGAGGTCAGTGGAGAGCTCGGGATGTGGCGCGGCGGCTTCAGGGCTGGCGGCAGGAGGCTCTTTGACGGTTTGTGTGGAGACAGTTGCTCGTCCAAGCTCGGCTTCACCACGGTCTGCCATTTGATTGAGGTGTTCAATGCAAACTGCTTCTTGAATGCTGGACACAAGAAGAAGACAAGTACGTTAGTAAGGCCCACAGCTGTTTTCTAATGAAGCTAAGAATGACTCATCATTTTTCCCAAAGCAAATTTAACACAAAGGCTGTTTTCTCAGTAACCAGAAATAGATCATTAGTATTCTAGTACTCTTTTCTGAATGTGTAACTTACATGTAGATGCCATGAACATCATAGGAAATCAAGTGCATTAAGTAAAGTAGTCTGAACCTGGAGGAATGGGACATAAAAGCCATAGTGACACTTTTCAGTAGCTCCGCGATGTTACCGCCGGTACGGCTCTCGAGCATTGACTGTGTCTGCAAAACACGTGAAACTAGTTCCCACTCAAAGATGTGGTGCGACAGGACCGTAACATGTGACTCAAGACGTCTGTCCATCACATGGCAGGGCTACTCTCTCTGCAGAGGGGAGGCCATGTTTTGACACGTGTCGTCACCTCTTCATGAAGCCTGGGCACTACACTGCTACAGCCATCATTCGTCATCACAGGACTGTATACGGACGCTTGCTTGTTGTGATTTTGGTCAGATCATGAGACAGGCCGAGAGGTCACTGGCCTTAGCTTAGAAGGAAATGGGTTTTCTTTTTCGATGTTTGGTACTTACTAACTCAATGTCAAAAATCCCAGCAGCTACTTTAATTGAACAGAAACAAGACATTTAACACTCAGTCTGTTGCCTTTTCTTTGGTTAATAAAGTGTCTGACGATAATAGAGCACAAAAGCTTAAAGGCCTGAGCTTTAACAGGTGATGATAACAATCCCACCAACATGTATGAGCTGCCGCTGACATCATCACTCTCTGCATAACCCAGAACAAAGTTAAATTCAAACTGGCGAGAGTGAAGCCTCTCTACAAAGAGGGGAGCACATTAGAACCTGTGCCCAGCCTGTGTTCACTATCGAAGGCCATAGAGTCATACATGAACACACTGATATTAATCGTCACACAAGGTTCTGTATGAATTTCAATCTGGTTTCAGAAAATCTCATTCTACCCAACAGATCAGCAGGGTTGGGTAGCGAAACTCTGTGCCAATATGGCACCGGTTCCTATACGACCGGTACCTACCGGACCGAAACGCAACGCAGATTTCGGTGCCTCCTTTCGGTGTATTAATTTATATTTACAGTATACTTTAAACCGTTAATATATTGTTCAATCATCGTTTTAAAAGTATCATTTTAGCACCGGTATCGGAAAAAACCCAAACGATACCCAACCCTACTACACACTGATCCCATGTATCCCCATCAACATACCTTCCACCAGCATCTTCTTGGCCATAGAAGCAGCATGGTGGGATGAGAAGGCCACTATAGCAGACACCCCCTCTATACCAGGTCCAGCCTTCAGGGACAGTCTCTCCACCCCCTCGACCAGCACACGCAGCACCTGGGAGCAAACGGCAGAGACAAAGACATGAACTCAAACACAACACCTGTTCACACAGCAGGAACCACGTCCAATACGCTGCAGACCTTTGTGGGTTAAAGGTTACCAGTTCAACACAAGGAGCCAGTGGACTGGTCAGAGCTGGTGTGAATGTGTGCACATGCATGTAACCAGTGCAGGACAGACTAAAGGATGTCCATGTTTGTGTTTGACACAGTACAGACTACTGCTAAAAACTTTGCACTTTAGTATCCTATTAAATGAATTGTCCTTTAACTTAAAGGGATCGTTTGGATTTTTTAAAGCATGGCTGTATGAGGTACTTATCCATAGTCGGGGCATCACCTGTTAGAGCAGTGGTTCTCAAACTTTTTCTGTCGCGCCCCACTTTGGAGGAAGAAAAATGTTCGTGCCCCACCGCCACAACAAAATTGTAACAAAATGGTCTATGTTGAATTTTTATTGAAACAACATTTTGTGACTCCTCCATCTGTGCTTTTTCAAATAATAGAATGAAGAAAATTGCAATCACTTTTAAGTAAACCAGATTGCTCCATCAGACAAAACAAATAAAATGTGCAATCACTTTGTTAGAACAATGCAGATAAAGTTATATCTGTGCAAAAAACAACTACAATTTGGCAAAACATAGCTTATTGCAATTGGCTGCAATTAACCTGTTTTGCACTAAACATCTTTTCAAGATAACAATAAAGTGCAACCTGTGAAAAGCTAAACTAAACAAGTTTCATACTATCCGCAGCTAGTTTTCAGACATAAAACACAGACTGGTCTCTCCTCATCTCCTACCGCGTTCACTGTGAAACCAGAGCAAGATGGCGTCATCATATGTTCTTCTTGGCTGCTTGCTGTTCGTCTCGGATGCATCGCTAGCGGTTGCTTTTCTGTTCCCGCCTGCCAAATGTCTCTTACAGGCAAGTACAGGCATTTCACCATGTATTTATTAATTACTTTAAAAAAAAAAAAAGTTTTGCCCCACCTGTAATACCACCGCGCCCCACAGTTTGAGAACCACTGTGTGAGAGGACAGTTGGCATGTCCCCAGTTTGGAGAAAGCGACGGGAGCAAAACAATGTACGGCTGTGGACGGCC